>OY757015.1:86492652-86597652 GCA_963580285.1 Lucinisca nassula | reverse complement strand
ATTCTGAAATTAATCATAAACGCCATTTCTTCAAAATATCCTTCATTAATAAGGGTATGGATTTTATAGATTGCCCAGTATCTTCCGTGAGAGCTCGGTGCTTTCTTCCATTCCTGCTTATTTGCAAAATACTGAAACACCTATAATTTGCTATAAATATAACAAACCTGTTAGATCTATCATTTTTAATTTCAATAAACTTGTTTCAGATCTAGATATTGACACTAATACTCCTGATTAATGTGATTGTAAAAACTCAGTGTATTTCTATCCTGCTGATGGTCATGTAATTACTGACAATTTGAAAATTATTCCTGATTCTAGCATAAGAATGTAATTTCTAAAAGACCGAAATATCGGTTTCCTTTCCAAAATTGATTTCAGTGAATGTAGAGATGAAAATCGCTGCTTCCTTGAATGAATTCGGTAATCGATGGTGTAAGCGAGAGTATGTTGAGCATAAAGCCCTTAAGGACTGGAAACTTAGCATTTTAAAACTAGTGAATGAACGCATTTCTTTCTATTCTCAAAATACTAACTTATTACCTCCTAAGCCTAAGACGCCTTTACGTCATCTTAAACTAGGTATTCAAGAATTTCATAAGAAGTTTGTTTTGCCCCCTGCAGACAAGGCCGCTAACAACGTCGTCGTTGTGTGACGGCTCCACTATGTTAACACGCTTAAGCAGGAGCTCGGTGGTACTAAGGCCTATGAACTTCAGCCTTTAGCTGAAGAGAGAGTTATAGTAGATAAACATATTTGTCATTCAGCCACCAAGTTTGCTGTGTGTGTTATCGAAGGCCAAGATAAGCTTCCTACGCTATACTGGTTACAAAAACTTCATAAAAGACCTTACAAAGCACGTTTTATTGCAAATTCTAGCTCTTGCACTACCACTGAACTTTCTAAATTATTAACTTCCTATCTGACTGCTATTAAAACGCATGTGACTAAATATTGTGATAAAGTCTTTGGAAGATCAGGAAGAAATCTGTTTTGGTCTATAAAAAATTCGCATGAGGTTTTAAATAAATTGAAATCCAGACATTTTCGTGCTTCAAGTCTGTCTACTTACGATTTTTCCACTCTTTACACTACACTTCCTCATAATCTTATAAAAGAAAAGCTTAATGATTTAATTGAATGGGCTTTTCACAGAGAAGATTCTCTCTATCTTGCATGTAATGTCAGAAATGCATTTTTCACTTCTAAAGAGCATAAGCATTATACACTTTGGTCATGTCAGAAAGTGTGTGATGCCCTCACCTTTCTACTTGACAATATTTATATTAGATTCGGTACAAAGTTATTTAGACAAATTGTGGGCATTCCGATGGGTACCTCTTGTGGCTGATCTGTTCTTGTATTGTTATGAAAGAGACTTCATGTTGTCGCTTTCCATTGATTACCTATCTGAAATTATTGAAGCTTTTAGCTCCACTTCTAGACATTTAGATGATTTATTAAATATTGATAATACCTATTCCGATGGTTTGATCAGTCGGATTTACCCCACAGAACTTCTGTTAAATAAAGCAAATTCTTCTGATACAGAGGCCCCGTTTTTGGGTTTACATCTATCTATTGCAGATGGGTTTGTTTCGTGCAAAATTTATGGTAAACGCGATAAATTGATTTTGAGATTGTAAATTTTCCTTTTTTTGGATGGTGATGTTCCTCGTGCGCCATCCTATGGCGTTTATATTTCGCAATTAATTCGATTTGCTAGAGTGTGTAGTCATGTAACTGACTTCAACACTCGTAATAAATTATTAACGGCTAAACTTCTTAATCAGGGTTATGGGTACCACAAACTACGCAAAGCCTTTTCAAAATTTTAAAGACGCCATTCTGATTTGATTTCAAAATTCAATATTGGACTTAAATCTCTTCTGCAACAAGGTCTATCGGAACCCGAATTTTATGGTGACTTGGTATATAAATTCAGAAAAATATATAACCGCAATGACTTCAGCACCCAATTTCGTACAATCATTCTTCGATATAAAAAGATTGGGTACAACATGGATGTTATACGACAGACTGCATGCATGGTAGTTAACCCAGTCACGTTGGCAACTTTGCTTCCCTTTTTAATTGCACGCCGGTGGGTCAGGCCTCAGATTCTATGACGTTTCCAACGTAAAGGCTTATTGAGAATTAGAGAGATCTAATTCAAGGTAATGTTGGTTGGTGCCTGCTGCTCTGTCTCTGGTCGGGCCCATCGGAGTCTAACTGTTGGTTTTCTTTTGCTCCAGCATTTCAGTGGTTTCTTGCTGTCGATTCCTCACCGTTGTCTCACCTCTGTGGTCCTTTGATTATTTGTGTTCACGGAGATGTTGCACTGATGAGTTAGGAGGCTTTCATGCGGACCGAACAAATTATTTGTCTAAATCGCGACGGAAGTAAGGGCGAGGATTGTGGCCACGTAAAATCGATTTAAGCCCCCCCCCCCCCCAATGGAAATCTTTCCACTGACCGTTCCAAGGTGGTTTTTCTGTGGCGATTTATTTATGTTGTTGTTTGTTACTTACTGTGTGTATCACTTGTGTCTTTTTATTTTTGATGGCCATATGGTCATTTTGTGGGAAAGTAACTGTCCTTATGGCCTTCGCTTGTTTAGGTTTCCATTATGGTCTGGTCGCTTAATGTTTGTGTTTCTTTCCCTTTGGTGTCTTTGGTGGGCGGACAAGTTTATTGAATCGATTCCTGATCTTTGTTTTACTTCTACTTCGACACTCCTGTAATTTTACGTTTCTTGATTTTTTTGGTTGGTTTTAGGTCCTGGCAACACTATTTAGGTCAATTTGGATACGTTGCTTCCAATTTTGTTGGACTTTTACACGACATTGAGATGTAATGACATCTAAAGTCCCGCCGACCAAAACAAACCAACAGGGTTTATAGGCTGGGTTATCGGTACCATAAACTACGCAAGGTAGTTATCGGTACCATAAACTACGCAAAGCCTTTTCAAAATTTTATAGACGCCATTCTGATTTAATTTCAAAATTCAATATTGAACTTAAATCTCTTCTGCAACAAGGTCTATCGGAACCCGAATTTTATGGTGACTTAGTATATAAATTCAGAAAAATATATAACCGCAATGACTTCAGCACCCAATTTCGTAAAATCATTCTTCGATATAAAAAGATTGGGTACAACATGGATGTTATACGACAGACTGCATGCATGGTAGTTAACCCAATCACGGTTGTCAACTTTGCTTCCCTCTTTAATTGCACGCCGGTGGGTCAGGCCTCAGATTCTATGACGGCTCCAACGTAAAGGCTTATTGAAAATTAAAGAGATAATGTTGGTTGGTGCCTGATGCTCTGTCTCTGGTCGGGCTCATCGGAGTCTAACTGTTGGTTTTCTTTTGCTCCAGCATTTCAGTGGTTTCTTGCTGTCGAGACCTCACCGTTGTCTCACCTCTGTGGTTCTTTGATTTCTGTGTTCACGGAGATGTTGCACTGATGAGTTAGGAGGCCTTCATGCGGACTGAACAAATTATTTGTCTAAATCGCGACGGAAGTAAGGGCGAGGATTGTGGCCACTTAAAATCGATTTAAGCCCCCCAGTGGAAATCTTCCACTGACCGTTCCAAGGCGGCTCTTCTGTGGCGATTTATTTATGTTGTTGTTTGTTACTTACTGTGTGTATCACTTGTGTCTTTTAATTTTGGATGGCCATATGGCCATTTTGTGGGAAAGTAACTGTCCATATGGCCTTCCTTTGTTTAGGTTTCCATTATGGTCTGGTCGCTTAATGTTTGTATTTCTTTCCCTTTGGTGTCTTTTATGGATGGAGTTAGTTAATTGTATCAATTCCTGATCTTTGTTTTACTTCTACTTCGAACGGTAAAACTGGTGCCACTTTGCTGGGCAGAGTTAGACCTTCAAAGCGCGTTTCCAGTACCTATGCGGTCGGTTTTAGCTCCGCGTGGAAGCACCATGCATCTCAGTCGATTTCTGCAAGCCCTGATTGGCGGGGGCGCTTACATTTCTTGAATTGCTCATAAAGTAATTCCTACAAAACCCAGTTTCTCAGCTTCACTTTTTAAAAAAATGAGTGGATAGATGAATGCACCATTAAACTTACAATAAGATCAAGGCGAACAGCAAAGACACAGATCAGTCTGCATATCAACCCAACTCTTCGTACACATAATGTTAACAAAAAGAAGTAAAGGCAATGATCAGGAATCCATACTGACAATTAACCCACACCTCTCATCAGAGAGACCAAAAGGACAGAAACACAAGCATGAAATAACTAGACCCTGATAATAATAGTTCGTCTGTCATTACTGACAATGACCAATCTTATTCATATTTGAGAAATGCTTCTGTTTGTGTGTTCTAAGATGACTGATGAGACCGAATCTAGCTCTGAATTGTCTGTTGCAGATAGAACAACAGAGGCTGAAAGAAGAAAGTTCTTTTGGTGAGGCCCAATGGCACCCCTTCTGATGAGACCTCGCCACTTTGCTCTGTCCTGTGCAATTTGTTCCCACAACTATGTTGGAATGTTGAAGTCTCTATCAATTGTAGATGGGTTTGTTTCATGCAAAATTTATGATAAATGCGATGATTTTCATTTTGAAATTGTAAATTTTCCTTTTATGGATGGTGATATTCCTCGTGCGATATCCTATGGCGTTAATATTTCGCAATTAATTCGATTTGCCAGAGTGTGTAGTCATGTAACTGCCTTCAACACTCGTAATAAATTGTTAACGGCTAAACTTCTTAATCCGGGTTATCGGTATAAATAACTGCGCAAAGCCTTTTTTCAAAATTTTATAGACGTCATTCTGATTTGATTTCAAAATTCAATATTGGACATAAATCTCTTCTGCAACAAGGTCTATCGAAACCCGAATTTTATAGTGACTTAGAATATAAATTCAGAAACAATATATAACCGCAATGACTTCAGCACCAAATTTCGAAAATCATTCTTCGATATAAAAAGATTGGGTACAACATAAATGTTATACGACAGACTGCATGCATGGTAGTTAACCCAATCACGGTTTACAACTTTGCTTCCCTCTTTAATTGCACGCCGGTGAGTCAGGCCTCAGATTCTATGACGGTTCCAGTGTAAAGGCTTAATGAGAATTAGAGAGATCTAATTCAAGGTATTGTTGGTTGGTGCCTGATGCTATGTCTCTGGTGGGGCCCATCTGAGTCTAACTGTTGGCTTTCTTTTGCTCCAGCATTTCAGTGGTTTCTTGCTGTCGAGTCCTCACCGTTGTTTCATCTCTGTGGTTGATTGATTATTTGTGTTCACAGAGAAGTTGCACTGATGAGTTAGGAGGCCTTCATGCGGACTGAATAAATTATTTGTCTTAATCGCGACGGAAGTAAGGGCGAGGATTGTGGCTACGTAAAATCGATTTAAGCCCCCCCCCCAGTGGAATTCGTTTCCGCTGAACGTTCCAAGGCGGTTCTTCTGTCGCGGTTTATTTTTGTTATGGATGTCTTTGGGTGTTTGTGTCGCATGTGTTGTTTTTTATTTTGGATAGCCTATTGGCCATTTTGGGGGAAAGTAATTGTCCTTTTGGCTTTCCGCTATTGATGTTTCCATTAGGGTCTGTTGTTTCATGTTTGTGTTTCTTTCCCTTTGGTGTCTCTGATGGGAGCTGTGGGTTGATTGTATCGATTCCTGCTCATTGCCTCCACTTCTATTTTGCATGTCTCTGAGTGTTGTTTGGACTGTCTTGCAGATTTCTAAATAGGCCGCCTTGTTAGATATTCAGCTGGTATCACTGAGGTATGCCCTGTGTTTTTGGTGCTTCTGTTCAAGGAGTACCTGTATTTCTTTATCATTCTCGTCAAACCGGTCTTGATGTTTGTGTCATGATGTTTGTGAGATACTGGATCTAGGGAATCCGTTGCTGAAGAGTGAACAGTGTCTCTGAGACTTTCCAGTTCTCTTCTGAATCATCTGAACTGAAATCCATTGCATCTAGTCTGCTGCGGATGTCGTGGTGGAAGGCATGCCTCTTGCTGTCTTGTTTCAGCTTAGAGATATCCAGTCTCTTGGGCACTTTCTTGCCTTGTGGTTGCCGTGCAGGCTGAATACGCAGGTTGAGTTTGCTGACAACAAGCCTGTGATCTGTCCAACAGTCCGCACCACACACAGTCTTTGTCACTCTGATATCCTGTTTGACATTGCTTCTAACTATGCCATAATGGATGAGATGCCAGTGTTTGGGGCGAGAATGCATCCTTTATGTCTTATTGCGAGTTGGGAGACTGAAGACTGTGTTAGTCATCAGCAGTTCATTCTCTGCACAATTCCTCAAAAGGAGGAGGCCGTTGCTTTTGCACTTTCCTACTCCTTCATTTCCAGTAACTCCTTCCCAGGTTTGGTGGTATGTGCCCAATCTAGCATTGAAGTCTCCCAGGATGATGACTTTGACTCCTCGGGTGTAGCAGAAGTCGCAGAGTCCAAATCATCATAGAACTTGTCTTTGATCGCATCTGGGTTGGTCATTGTGGTAGCATAGGCACTTACAATAGCTGCTTGCCTTTTACCAGATAAGGGTAGTCTCAACGTCATCAAGCGGTCATTTATGCCCTTTGGAAGTCCTGAGGTGTTGATTTGATGGCGAAGTACACTCCTGCTTCCCGTCGCTTTTCTTTTTTGCGTCTACTCCAAAAGAAAGTGTAGCCAGCACCAACTTCTTTTATTTGCCCTTCCTCTGCAAGGCGAGTCTCGCTTAGAGCTGCAATCTCGACTTTGTAACGATTAAGTTCTCTACCAACTAGAGCTGTTCTACGCTGTGGTCTATCTGAACCAGCACTATCCATCAAGGTGTGCACATTCCACGCGCCGATTTTTAAAGTTATCAACTTCATTTTCTTTATTTTTGTTCGACCGTTACATGGGATCCCTGCTGAACGCGGTTAACCAACCAATGTATTTTGAAGCAGGCAATTGTTTAGGGCACCTTTTCTAGCCCCTTCCCGATGCTAAAGGGGTAAGGAGTTCGATCCTAAAAAAGTCTGCTCAGTCACTCAGTTCGGCTGCCTAATTCCCCGTACTGCTTCCTTCTAAAGAAATCGACCATATAGAACCAAGGCGCCTGTGTGCAGGTCCTCAAGTAAAGATTCCAGTGTATCCTGACTTCGCTACTCGCCCATCGCCACAGAGCTTTTTGAGTTCATGCATCTGTGTGCCTGCAATGACTGTTTGAATAGGTGGAAAATAGGTGAATAGGTGGATAATCATATACTTGTTTATGATTAAGATGATTTGCGCTGTGAATTGGATTATAGTGAGGGAGAGGCACGCAGAGTCAACCTGACTCTCTTGTCCTGACCTAGATGAATCCAGAGGCAAGACAGTGTCGAACCATCTGGAGATAAGCCCGAATACAGCGGGTATCCATGACTTCTTTAGTGCCTTGTCATGCTCTTCATGCTCCACACCACGCTGCTGCATCGCCGCTTGGACCGCTGAGTCAGAGAAATTTCTTCCGCCCAAGCTGCCGAAGCACAGCTGGAACAGGCAAATCCAGATATGTAGGTTTTTGTTTGGAATTGACTTCTCCTAGATGGATTGCCGACCAGGGCTTGAGAGCTCAATCTACCCATTGCAGTGGCATGAGGAACCACCATGATTTCCATTTCATCCATGTGCACTGCAAGAGTGACCAAGCACCAACACAGGGTTTCGCTGGACGGCCACAGCTGTGCACAAAATAACGCGAGGCCAGTCCGCCCAATAGGGGAGTCAGTATTCAATTAAAAAAAAAAACGTTAGGCCCCCTACCACTGGCTAGGTTTTGTTTAAGGACCTAAAACCCCTAGGTGGATTGCCAACCCAGGCTACGGGTTCCACCTACCCATGCTAGCTTTGTTTAGAGATCTAGCGACACCTAGATGGGTTGCCCTCCCGAGGTGGCGAGTCCAATCTGCCCGCATGCAACAGGTTGTACTGGCTTACATGTTACCAGTAGCAGCAATGAGTCTGACCTGGGACCAGTTGTTCAAATCTAATGATGTTATTAGTTAACATAATGTTAAAACTGTGATCATTCGATATGGTGAATATGCTAATATTTTTTTCTGAAATATGTTGATGGTGCTTAAATCGATTCGATTTTACGCGGGCCAAACCTCGCCCTTCCAAGTCCGTGAAATGAGCATCCCTTAAACCCCACTTTATATAGAGAAATTCGGGGTTAAAGGTATATACATCATTTTCCTTATTTCTGGTCAAAGACATAGATTGTGGGTGTTCGTAAGAGGCGGTTCTAACGAACACCCACAGCCTATGTTTGGAGTACAAAAAGGAATAATATCACATATTTTCATCAGAAAATGACAATTTTGAGGCGGCCCCCGCCCATCGCGCTTGAAGAAATAGATGGGCTGCATGATGCTTCCACGCATAGCTGAAATCCGACCGCACATGTATACTGGTAAACCGCTTAGAGGATCTAAGCCTGTCCAGGCAAAGCGGTGCGAGTCGGACCGTCCATGCTTATAAACCCTACTGGTTTCATTGGGCGACAGGGCTTGATATGTCATTTCATCTCAATGTCGGGTAAACGTCCCACAAATTGGAAGCAACGTCTCCAAAATGACCTTTACAGTGTTAAACCTTAAATCAAACAAACAAACAAACAAATAAATTTTGAGGAAATGAAAGAATGCACCATGTAACCCGGATGCCACTATTTTTGATGGAGCTTAATTGGAAGAATACACTAGGGACTCAAAAGCGAGTTTACGAGTATATTGCTGTATGTTTTCTTTGATAATGTGTTGCAGTCCAACTCCCGAGATCCGGAGCGGAACCCGATGCAGTGGGACTACTCAACAAACGCAGGATTTACAACTGGTACCCCGTGGCTTCCTGTCACTACAAATACGGACTATAAACACGTGAACGTTGAAGTAAGTTCTTTTGAGTCGTTAGAACAACATCAGATCAATAGCAAAGTAAATGAACCACGAAGTGGTTAATGCAACCACGAAGGCGTTCATGTAAAGTTCGTATGAGACCAAGTATTGTTTATATGTCAATATCTACATTTCCAGCGTATAATGTACACCTATAGAAGACAACGAAGTTCATATTCCATGAACGCATCGAGCCACATGGTTTTCAGTAACGTCAGGTGACGTCAGTCTAAACAATGATTCTATAGGATCTGATAGGGTTCTTTGTAGAGAAACAGCGTGTAAGTAAAAGTTTTTTCAAGTTTGCGTAATAAGCATTATGTCGCCCAGTGATGAGGAGCAAAGAATGTAAATATTTACAAAAAATAAAAAACTTTTTTTTCTGCTGTTCATGAAAGTATCAGTGACAATTGGCCGCTACCAATGTTTACTTGAGCTCCGTCGTGGTCTATTCACTTTGCAGGCGATCTACTGCGTTCATAGTTTCATGAACAGCAAAACTTATATTCATTTCTTAAATAAAGTTAAGCAAATTATTTCTATTTATAATACCTGCCACCAATCTCTTAACGAAAAAAAAAATGGTTTCAGAGTTTAAACTGAAACAAGAAAACGATTGTAAACAGTTTCCATAAACGGCGGAACAGCGTCGTAAAAACGCCGTCCAGTCACGGGAGATTTTGACGTCACTTTAGATGTTTTTGTCTCCCTTGTAAGAGTCTACTTAATAGGAATAAATTCTTTCCTTGAAGGGGAATGGGAACACCTTCAGGGGAGGCAACGCCTGCAAAACTATTTTTGTCTCCCATGTCAATAGGGGTCAACTCTTAAAGGAAAGAATTTGCTCCTGAGGAGCAAAATCTTTCCTTTAAGAGTAGACCCTATTTCCTGAGGTGCTAAGCTCAACTTATACATTTGTCGGAAAGCAAACAGCTTAGAAGTCCCAATAGTTTTCCCCATTGTTAAAATGGCGGCGAATGTGTCGGTGTACATGCATCTATTTCCATAAAGTCAGAGCATGATAAGCTGTGACAAACGAACATACGGCATCGGACATGCATTACGATAACAAACCCGTGCGACATAGTACATTTTCCCATCTCTAAATTGGCTACTTTCCTGATGAAAATTCGCGATATTTTTCTTATAAATACTGCAAATATAGGTTGTGGGTGCTTGTTAGAACCGCCCCATGAGGCGGTTCTAACGAGTACCGACACTCTATGTCTTGGAACAAAGATAAGAAAAATAGTGTATACCCCCGTAAACCCCAAGTTTTCTCTATATAAAGTGGGGTTTAGGGCGGTCTTCATTTCACAGACTTGTTCACGTGATGTGCGTTTGAATGGTACACATCTCAGCCTGTGCCCAAAATCGGTTGTGATACAGCTTTCCCTGTTTGCACCATTACTGACATAATATTATTATAGACTGTTATTAGAAGCCTAAGTCGTATAGTGGTTATGCTACTCACCTTATAAACCAGGGGCCATGTGCGTACTGTTTCAGTTCTGAGCAGAAGCATCATGCAACCCAATCTATTTCTCCTAGCCCCGATAGTCGGGGGTCTAATCGTTATAGATGAAGCTGGATCTTACGCTGGTGGCCGTTCATATGAAATGTATAAAACCTGCCAGGGGGGGGGGTCGTTTTCAAAAAATCATATGCAGGTCATGAAATAACCTCACGCGTAAGATCCTCTGTGTCAGTTTTAGTTTCAGTTTTTTATGTAAAGTCACATTTCGCAGATTTCGACATCACGCAGGCACGCACCTTAAAGTTTGCTAAATCTTAAAGTTTGTCAATGGGCGTAGACATTGCAGACGTAATGTTTAACACGGAAGTACAGCCACTAGTTACCGACAATGCAATCTGACCTTTATAATCATATGCAACAACAAGTATAAGCTTTCACAAGAACAAAACAAGAGCCATGATGGCCCTGGATCGCTCACCTGATCCACACTGTAGCAATGAAATGATAGGTAATACAGTAAGGTGCCTTGTCAGAAGGAAAATACATGCCAAATATGAAGGCTCTATCTAAAAAAATATGATAAAGTAGGTCAAAGTTCCAGGTCACAGGTCATACATTTTGTATGGATGTGAAGCCATTGTCACAAGGAATAGTCATGCCAAATATAAAGGCTCTATCTCAAATGGTTCCAAAGTTACGATTAAGTAGGTCACAGATCAAGGTCAAGGTCACAGGTCAAATTGTTTTTGCATGATGGGAAAGACCTTGTCACAAGGAACATACATGACAAATATGAAGGCTCTACCTAAAATGGTTCAAAAGTTATGACAAAAATGATTAAAGGTCAAGGTCACTGGTCAGAAATGTTGCATGGTGGGAAGCCCTTGTCACAAGGACCCTACATGCCAAATATGAAGGCTCTATCTTAAATGGTTAAAAAATTATGAGAAAGAAGGTCAAATGTCAAGTCACAGGTCAAAATTTTTGTTCGGGTGAAAGTCGTTGCCACAAGGAACATACATGCCAAATATGAAGGCTCTACCTCAAATGGTTCAAAAGTTATGAAAATAGCCAAAAGAACTTTGACCATGATCCAAACACCCTGAAAGTCGTAATTGCTTGAGATACTGTATTATCATACAGAATATTTGTTTAAAGTTATAATAACCCCTAACAGGCGGGATAACCCTGAAGGGGTAGCCTGACATACAGCATAGGCCCAGATCAGACGTCGCAGAACGTGGCATCTGATCAGGGTCTGCACTGTTTGCTAACAGCATTTTCTGTCAAATAAAATACCCCTCCTGACCAAGGTATTACCAAAAGAGGACAATTCTGAGCAAGTTTGATGATGATTGGAATAAAACTGTGGCCTCTACAGTGTTAACAAGGATTTTCTATGATTTAACTTACTGACCTACTTTTTGACCCCACATGACCCATATTAGAATTCGACCTACATATTGTCAAGATGATCATTCTGAACAAGTTCGATGATAATTAGACTAAAATTGCAGTCTCTAGTGTAAACAAGGTTTTTCTATGATTTGACCTACTTTTGACTCCACATGACCCATGTTCGAATTTGACCTAAATATTGTAGAGATGATCATTCTGAGCAAGTTTGATGATGATTTGACCACAACTGTGGCCTCTAGAGTGTTAACAAGGTTTTTCTATGATTTGACATACTGACCTACTTTTTGACCCGACATGACACATATTCGAACTTGACCGAGATATTGTCAGGATGATCATTTTGAGCAAGTTTGAAGATGATTGAACCGAAACTTTGGCCTCTAGAGTGTAAAAAAAGGGTTTTGTATGATTTGACCTTCTGACCTATTTTTTGACTGACATGACCCATAATCAAACTTGACCGAGATATTGTCAGGATGATCATTCTGAGCAAGTTTGAGGATGATTGGACAAAAATTGTGGCCTCTAGAGTGCAAACAAGGTTTGTCTGTGTTTTTACCTACTGACCTACTTTTTGGCCCGAAATGACCCATATTCGAACTTGACCGAGATATTGTCAGGATGTTCATTCTGAGCAAGTTTGAGGATGACTGGACAAAAACTGTGGCTCTAGAGTGTTAACAAGGGTTTTCTATGATCTGACCTACTTTTTGACCAGAAATGACCCATATTCAAACTTGACCGAGATATCGTCAGGATGAACATTCTGACCAAGTGTGAGGAAGATTGGACAAAAACTGTGGCCTCTAGTGTGTTAATAAGGTTTAGCTATGATTTGACCTACTGACCTACATTTTGACCCGACATAATCCATATTCGAACTTGACCAAGATAATGTCACGATAATCATTCTTAGCAAGTCTGAGGATGATTGGACCAAAACTGTGACCTCTAGAGTGCTAACAAGGGTTTTCTGTGGTTTGACCTACTGACCTACTTTTAGAACCGACATAACCAATATTCGAACTTGACTGAGATATTATCAAGATAATCATCCTGAGCAAGTTTGAGGATGATTGGACCAAAATTGTGGCCTCTAGAGTGTTAACAAGGTTTTCCTTTGATTTGACCAGGTGACCTACTTTTTGACCCGACATGACCCAATATCGAAGTTGACCTAGATTTCATAGAGGCAAATATTCTGAGCAAGTTTCTTTAAGATTGGGTCAAAACTGTGACCTATAGAGTGTTAACAAACAAATTGTTGACGACGGACGCCGGACACAGGGTGATGACAATAGCCCACTCTGAGCCTTTGGCTCAGGTGAGCTAAAAATGACCCATAAAAAGTAAACTATATGCTTTCACACAAAAAAGAAGCCAACGCGCAGAGCTCTGGCTCAGAGTTGCTATCTCTTTTGTACACGTCCATGTCATATGTGTACAGGCTAATACAAAATATACATCTACAAACTCCACTGCCTATCCAATAAGCTCCCAAAGAGCCTTCGGCTGTGATGAGCAAAAACGCTCGCTTCACCTTTAGCAAACCTTTTGTCTTTTGGTTAATCTTCAATTAGTCTTCGACTTAGTGTCTACTTAACTTCTTTAACTGTTTTTTTTTTTTTTGTTTTTTTTTTTTCAAGTATTCCATTTGATGAGATGTTACAAGAATATTGAAGTGGCCTTTTTAAGGATGAAAATGTTCTTTTTGACAATATAACAGCATTTTTGAAACTTTGAAAATTCAGACATATTACTTCAGTCGGCAGTATCCTGGGTGCAGACTGGCAAGTAGAATGTTGCCAAAGACACTGGAATTTAGCTGCAGACCTTCACATTTAATATTTGCTAAGTGTAGACCAAAGGTACATAGAGGATCTTACATGAGTGTTCATGTATTATTGAATTTATTAAACGAGGTGAGGAAAAAGGATAAAATGCGAGGCTTTGCCGAGCATTTTATCCCTTTTCCTCAACGAGTTTAATAAATTCAATACTACATGAGCAGAAAAGGGGTAAAATGCGAGGCTTTGTCGAGCATTTTATACCTTCTCCTCAACGATACATGAGCACGAATACAAGATTCTATTTATCATATGACATTTAAAACGCATTTTATTCATGATTGTTAACAAAAATGCCAACATTCCGCCGTTAGTAAACGTGACGTAGTTAAGGACGTCGTGCATGTAAAGTTACGGGGCGCATCTAGCTAATTTGCATATTTAATCCACTAGTGGAATATCAAAAATATTACATGGCGTTATTACACTCTCAGACGCGACGTCATATGATACAGTAAATTATTTCATTTCTCAAAAAAAAAAAAGGATTTTTTTTTTCTTTTGAAAATCTGTGTTATTTTCCTTGTATATACTTCAAATATATCTAAAAACCGGAAATTTTTCTTAAAAAAAAAAAAAAAAAAAAAATAGTTTTCTAATTTTTACTCCAAGCATAGGTTGAGGGTGCTTGTTAGAACCACCTCATTGAGGCGGCTCTAACGAGTACCCACAACCTATGTCTTGGAGCAGAAATAAGACAGATAATGTATACCACTGGAAACCCCAATTATCTGTATACAAATCTGGGTTTATAGCGGTGTTCAAAACATGGACTTAACGTGCTGGATGCCAAATCCATTTCAGATAGTTTTTTGATGATTTTTCTTCAGCGTCTTTTAGTTCGCATTCTATTTATTTATTTTATTTTTTTTTCAATAAACGTTTAGATTGAATCGAGGTATGAGAATTCGACACTTGGCATCTACAAAACACTGGCCAAGCTTCGCCAGAACCCAGCATTCCTAAATGCCAAAATCGAGTTTCCTGCAGAAGACGACGCTATCCTTTCCTATACAAGATCAGATGATTCCCAGAAGTTCCTTGTAGTTATCAACTTCGGCCATCAACATGTCAAAGTCTCTATTGACACAGGCGCCGGGCATTCTTCCGGCACGGTAGTGGCAGCTACTAGCGGTGTATACTATGCTTATAACAAAATCATCGACTTATCAAATATGCCTTTAAATAGCGGCGACGGGCTTGTGATTCGTTTGTAAGCGGTGCTGACATTGTGAAACCAATGACGATTATGTCTCGACAGACACAGAAGACATGACTTTTAATTACGAAACCACGCCCATACAAATGCATTGTAAATTTTACCACCAAAAAATGAAAATTTCCGGATGAAAAAATTCAATATGTTTCTAATTTCTGCTCAAAACATAGATTGTTGATACTCGTTAGTACCACCTCGACGAGGCGGTTCTAACGAGTACCTACAATCTATGTTTTTGAGCAGAAAAAAGGAAAAATAATGTATACGCTTGCAAACCCCAGTTTTACTATATAAAAGTGGGGTTGAAGGGGGTCAAATGTATATAGGCGTGTTTTCGTGATGTAAACAAACGGGTTAATGAACATGGAACGACATTTATCACACGACAATGCTAACATATTTTATCATTTTTCTGTTTAGTCGGTACTGGTTAGAATCGACGAGCATTAAATACATTGCACACATGAAAGTATGGAATACATAGAGGATCTTACATGAGTGTTCAGTTGGCATTTATTAAAAGAGATGAGAAAAAGGGATAAAATGCGTGGCTTAGCATTTTATGACTTTTCCTCAACGAAATTAATAAATTTAATTATACACGGATGCAATATAAGCAAGGATGTACAATCCTGTTTATCATATGGCATTTGAAATGCATTTTATTCACGATTGTTTTACAAAAATGTCAATAGTCCGCCATTAGTAAAGGCGACGTCGTTAAGGACGTCGTACATGCACCTTTACACGTATCTTAATAATTTGCATATTTAATCCACTAGTGGATTATCGAATGTATTACAAGGCGCTATTTCATTCTCAGACGCGACGTCATATATATGAATGACAGTCTTTTGCTAAATTTTTACATACATATACATGTTATACCCTTGTTCGTTTGTTTGTTTTGAGGTTTTACGATGCTCTGTCTCTGGTTGGGCCCATCGGAGTCTAACTGTTGGGTTTCTTTTGCTCCAGCATTTCAGTGGTTTCTTTTTGTCGAGTCCTCAGCGCTGTTTCATCTCGGTGGTTGTTTGATTTTTGTGTTCACGGAGATGCTGCACTGATGAGTTAGGAGGCCTTCATGTGGACTGAACAAATTATTTGTCTAAATCGCGACGGAAGTAAGGGCGATGATTGTGGCCACGTAAAATCGATTTTAGCCCCCCAGTGCAATTCGTTTCCGCTGACCGTTCCAAGGCGGTTCTTCTGTCGCGGTTTATTTTTATTATGGTTTGTCTTTGGGTGTTGGTGTCGCTTATATTATTTTATTTTGGATAGCCTATTGGTCATTTTGTGGTAAGTAACTGTCCTTTTGGTTTTCCGCTATTAAATGTTTCCATTAGGGTCTGTTGTTTCATGTTTGTGTTTCTTTCCCTTTGGTGTCTCTTGTGGCAGCTTTGGGTAAATTGTCTCGATTCCTGATCATTGCATCCACTTCTATTTTACCTCCCGCCAACACTTCGTAGGCCATTTTGGCATGTTGCATCCGATTATGTAGGACTTTTACCCGGCATTGAGATGAAATGACATCTCAAGTCCTGCCTCCCAAAGAAACTGCTAGGATTTAAGGAACGGACCGACTCTTACACTTGTGTACACTGCCTTCATGCAGAAGTTCCATATTGTTTACTTTGCACACTTTGGCTTGTGAAAGCATGTTGTGCACTGCATTCATGTGTTACATTGTATGCATTGAATGTACTCTGCGTGCCTTCGCAGTAGCATTGTATGTAATGTAAACGCTTATATTTACATTCCCAGTGTAAAGTCTAATGTATACCTATAGAAAACAGTTGCGTTCATACTTCAGTGAACGCATCGAATCACATGATTTTCAGTGACGTTAAGGGACGTCATTCTAAATTATTGTTCTCTACGGGCGTTGATGACGTCAACGCTGCTCCGCTCTTTGTAGAAAAAACAGCGTGTAAAAGTTTTTTAGCTTTAAAAGTTTGCTCTACAAGCATTTTTTCGCCCAGTGATGAGGGGCAAATAATGTAAATATAAAAAATAAACTTATTTTTTTTCTGCTTTTGATGAAACTATGAACGACAGTGGGTCGATAGCAAAGTTTACATTAACCCCTTCGGGGTTCATTTACTTTGCACGCGACCCACTGCGTTCATACTTCCACTCATTTCCATTGCAAAAGAATTGTATACACTTGTGAAAGCATTGCGTTCGATAAGCATTGCATATATGACATATCCCTGTGGAAGCACTGAATACGTAGAGGATCGTGCATGGGTGTTCATGTATTATAGAATTTATTAAACGAGTTGAGGTAAACGGATAAAATGCGAGCCTTTGCCGAGCATTTTATCCCTTTTACTCAACGAGTTTAATAAATTCAATAATACATGAGCACGAACGTTAGATTTTGTTTGTCGTATGACATTTAGAACGCATTTCATTCATGATTGTTCTACAAAAATGTCAATATTCTGCCATTAGTAAACGCGACGCCGTCAAGGACGTCGTACATTTAACGTTACGGGGCGTATCTACCTAATTTGCATATTCAATCCACTAGTGGATTATCGAATTTATTACATGGCGTTATTACACTCTCAGACGCGACGTCATATGATAAAATAAATTATTTTGATTCTTGACGGGAAACATGGGATCACATGCGAGCCATTAAGCGTTAGTAAATATAGCATTCAGGTGAGGAATGTAATCCAATGTTCCCCGTCAGCAATCAAAATTACGAAATTCAATGTATTATACTGAAAAGCATTTTGATGACATATTGTACAATGTTGCAATCTTTTCAAAAGATTCTTTTGTAGCGAACGCCGTCAGAAGTGCACGTTTACACGTGACGTCATCAAACGCAACCTTCTACACACGATAAGGTGATCACGGTGCTCAGTGGGAAAAATTGCCGTCATGTTAGAATGAGTTTTATAAAGAAAAAAAAATGGAATAAACAATGAAAAACAATGAAATAAAGTACGAAATGAATAAAAACAGTCAAATGTTTTATTTATTGCCTTATTGGCTGTGCATGAAATTATTTTGCATAATTTCCTTATCAACTGCAGTAAATCCAAGATGGCTGTGTTTCGGTGATAAAATCAGAATCAGAATTAGAATTGTTTCTGGTGAAACGTCAAATGACATTCATACACCAGTACCTTATATATGGGAAGTTAGTCCCTAGCTGTAACCAAAGAGGTAACTTTAGTTACACAATCCTCAGCACCATCAGCTGTCGAAATAATCGAATCGGGAAAGGCATTCTGATCTCTAATGGAAGAACGATTCGTTATAAATGTCAGTTCTTGCAGTAAGGGTCTGAAACGTCATTGACAGTGCCTAGCTGGAGGAACAAGGTCATTCGTTAGAATGCTGGCAGCATCCTTTAGACCTTTGTATAAGAGTATGAGCCTACTGTCTCTTTTCTTTTTTTGAGAGACTCCCACCTTAATTTTCTTAGAATTCCAGTCATGTTCGAATTTCAAGGCAGTAGTTGCTTGTTACAAATCTAGCAGCTCTATTCTGAACTGTTTCAATTTCTTCATTAAGGACAACTCCACTTGGGTCCAAAATGCAACTAACATATTCCAAGCTTGGGCGAAAACGTCCCTTATATGCTGTCTCTTTCATATGAAAATATCGCCTCTGGAAACCAAGTGTTCCATTCGCCTTTGTACACATGTTGCAAATGCGTGTATTCCATCGTGAGCGATTGTCACACAATGGTATTTAATGGCACAAAATTGTCACACAATGGTATTTAATGGCATTCACATTTTCGAGGACCGTTCACTCTAAGGTGTATGAAGCCTCAATTGTATTTGTTCTCTTCCTAGTTATTTGCATAATTGCATTTAACGGGCTGAAGTCTCGTGCCCCGTTTTCGTTCCCAACATCCTACTTTATCTATATCCTTCTGAAGTTTCATTGAACCCTCTGTATCTCTGATTTCCCTATAGCAAACACAGTCGTCTGCGAACAGTCTTATTTCTGAGTCAGTATCAGTGGAAATTTCATTAATGTACAGGGAGAATAGCAGCGGACCAAGAATAGACCCCTGTGGGACCACAGATAAAACTGGCGCCCATACTGAAGATTCACCGCTGTTTTCTGTAGCAAAGGAATGAATCTAACCTTTTGAGAGTCTTCCCTCCAGTTCCATAACCAAATAATTTGGATTTAAGTAGTTCATAAGGTGGGGTGTCAAAAGCCTCCTCGAAGTCCAGAATAAATGTATTCACCTGCCCCCTTTGTCCAAGATTTTTGTCAAATCATTAATAACCGTGCTCAACTGAGTATCGCAACTATGCCTTTTTCTAAATGCACGTTGTCTGTCTGACAAAAGTTTGTGTTCATCCAAGTGGGCCATGATGTTTGAGCAGACTGTGTGTTCGAGCAATTAACAAAGAACACAGGTCAGATACACCCTCCTTTTTTGAAAAGTGGTCAGATGTTAGCTAGGAGCCAATCTTTGGGGATTTGGAGAGATTGTTGGAAAATATGAGAAAAAAGGGACCAGACTCATTTGCTAGTTCCTTCAGGACTCTAGAATGAAGCTCACCATGTCCTAAAGCTTTTTACAGGTCAAAGACTTTAAGTAACTTGATCACTCCCGCCGAGGACACAACAATATTTTCCATGAAAGGGACCGATCTTCCATTCAATGGAACCTCGTTGAACTCAGTTTTATTAGACGCACCATTGAATTGACCAACTTATTCGTCTGCCCTTTCAGAGTCCGATTCCGCAACTGACTATGTTTGTTTGTTTGATTTGAGGTTTAACGTCCCTGCCAACACTGTAAAGGTCATTTTGGAGACGTTGTTTCCAATTTTGTGGGACTTTTACCCGACTATGAGATGAAATGACATCTGAAGCCCTGCCGCCCAATGAAACCGATAGGGTTTATAAGCATGGACGGGCCGACACTCGTACCGCTTTGCCTGGGCAGGCTTTGATCCTCTAAGCGGTTTACCAGTACTCGTGTACGGGTCGGTTTCATCTCTACGTGGAAGCATCATGCAGCCCATCAATTTCTTCAAGCCACGATGGGTGGGGGCCGCAATTGACTGTGAGATTACTGAAAGCAAAACGTACTTCCAATTCGGTGGTTATGTCCGTATAATCTTTGTTTCAGTGCTGCATCCGGATCAATACTTAGTGTCACGCATTCTGAGCGTATCTTGATATCTTCTTAGCCGTCATTGAGATGACGTCAATAATAACGCTCGTTGTGACTGGATTTTGCCGCGTTTAAGGTCAAGAATACGTATTTTTTTATATTTTGCATACGAGTAGAACTAAACATGTTACATAAAAATGCAAGAAAAAAGATATGTCACGAGCTCAGTTTAGGCACAAGGACCGCTTGAAAATCTTAATAGTTTCTATAGAGGGCAACGGAAATCAGAAAAAATCGCCAAAATTTCCAATTTAATTTCATGTAACAAATTAACTGGCCCATAGAACTTTTTCAAAAACTAATATTTTATGACAATGCTATTTCTGATTTGAAAAAAGCGGAAAAATAGTCCTTGAGTACCAGGTTAGTTTTCGAATTACAGCCGGATAAAAAGAGTGGGGGTCTACGTTTTCTGACGTTATTTATATGCGACCTTACAGTTTCTTACCGGCAACGTCAATTTACGCGCCAAAACATTATTTCTCGTACGATTTTTCTTAAAACGTACGGAATTAGGATCGAGATTTATCGAGATTATCACATGGTTTTGGACTGCGGAATGCCAAATATTAATTCCAAATAGAAAATGCTGTTTTGCAGGATGAAAAATGTTCTTTGCGTTCTGGTGTAGATCTAGAATTTGCTTTTCTACAATAACACAGATGTCTCCCCCTTTTTGACCCCTATGTATGACCTTGACAATGAGGTATTGACTTGGGTCTTGTGTGCGACACATCATCAAATGAAGGTGAACAATTCTGCACAGTAACTTTAAAAAGTCCATCCAGAAATAAGAAGACCGTACACGAAAAAAGACCCATTCTTGACTTTTGACCCCTAAGTATGACCTTATCATTGGAGGAACCGACCCGGACCTTGTGCGCAACACATCGTCCGTCTCATGGTGGTTTACGTTTATGCCAAGTAATTTCACAATCCACCCAGGAATAAGAACGTTATTGACCAAACACGAAAAAGACTGCGTTTGACATTTGACCTCTAAGTATGACCTTGACCTTTGAGATACCGACCTGTTTCATGCAAGCGACACATTGTCATATAGTGGTTAACATTTCTGCCAAGTAATGTCAAAACCCATCTAAAAATAAGAAAATTATTGACCGGACACTATTTGCCCATACATACATACACGATTTTGTGACCGACAAGTTTCCAAGGGAAATAACTAAAAAAGTATAAATGCAAGAGTTATAGTAAAATGTCTCCCCGCAAAGGGGAAACATAATGACCTATGTAGTCAGTACGTATATAAATTGGGCCTCCGAGGTAGTTTCCAGGAACCTGACTCTTAACCATTCGATCTGTAATCGCTGTGGTTCGAGCCTCACTCGGGCCCCGAGTTTATATAACTGTTTTCATGCTCAACTCACTTGAGCATGAAATTTATCCTGCTCATAGATTTTAAAATGCCAACAAATGTCAACCCATCACGAAAACACGGCTATATAATTTTGAACCCCTCGAACCCCACTTTTATATAGTGAAACTTGGGTTTACAGGGAACCAAGTATATTTTGAAAGAGGAAAATATATTTATTTCCTCTTTTTTTTTGGTCATATTTTAATAATTTACGGGATTTTTTACGATTTTCTTGGTCATTCTTTCAAAAATCTTGGGCACAGAATTTCTCAAACACATAAAAAGCATGTATAAAGTTCAAATATACAAGACTCATTTTCATTATCTTTGGGCATTATCCCACGCACTCGTGTTTTTTTTGGGATTGATCCCGAAAATAAATCTCAACACATCATCACAGTTGTAAATGATATAAACAATTTTTGGGATTTGTCCCAAAGTTTTCTTTTTTTTTCACATGTTAAATAGATTATCCTTTTGGGATCAATCCCAGAAAATATTTACTTAACAGATTTATAAATGAGGTGATTTTTTTTGGGATCAATCCCAAAATGTTCTTTTTTTTGCATGTTACATATATCAGTTTTGGGATCGATCCCAAACGTGAAAATATAAGCGTTTTTGGGACCAATCCCAAGACTGATAAAGCATTATCCCACGCACTCGTGTTTTTTGGGATTGATCCCGAAAATAAATCTCAACACATCAACACAGTTGCAAATGATATAAACAATTTTTGGGATCAATCCCAAATTTTTCTAATTTTTTTTACATGTTAAATAGATTGTCATTTTGGGATCAATCCCAGAAAATAATTAACATATTTATAAATGAGGTGAATTTTTGTTTTTTTGGGATCAATCCCAAAATGTTTTTTCTTTTTTTTTTTTTTTTTTTTTTTGCACGTTAAATATATCAGTTTTGGGATCGATCCCAAACATGATAATATAAGCGTTTTTGGGACCAATCCCCAGACTGCAAAAAGTATTCTGTTTTCTACGTACACTGGGAAAAGTCCGTCGAAATGGCAAACTTCTGAGGATGTTGATGCACATGTACAAAGCATTAGAAATTAAACATTATCTCTGTCCGAAGCACGGCCATTCAGGTCCAAGCTTTACCCTTGTAAACGAGCCCCCACCCATCGGGGCTTGACGAAATAGATTTGGCTGCATTGTTTTTCCACCACGAAGAGCTTAAAGTATTGGTAAACCACCAAGGTCTATGCTTGCCTAGGAGAAACGATGCAAGTCGAGCCGCTACTTTAACCCAAGCGGTTTCTGTGGACTGCTGGGCCTGAGAAGTCATTTCATTTCAATGTCATCAGATTCGACAAAAATGTCTCAAAAATGATCTAAATAATGTTGATAGGGACGAAAAACCACAATGCAAACAAACAAACCATTGTAAACAGGTATAAGTCATTGATCCTGACTGCTTACTGATGCATGAATGCAAGAATGTGTATTACGAATGCATAGAAAATTAAACGGAGTGAACAAAATTATAGATGTTCGTTTGAATCGCCTCAAAGAAAGAAAAACATAGAAGAGTTTACAATGAGTGACGAACAAACATTTATGATGTATATTCGTTAGAATTGTCACCGTTTACACTACAAAACACTGAATTATATTAACTGAGTGAAGAACTTGATGATCGTTTGAATGGACTCCATGATTTGGTTTAATCAAACCCCTTCCCAGCGGGCACATGTGGTCGCATCGACGTTGAGGCGGCTTTGTATTAACGGCATGTGCCGCTGGGTAGAGTCTAAGTTTCAGAGCAATGTAGATTGTGGATGTTCGAATGAAATATCAGAATAAGATTTTTTAACAAATATCCACTTAGCAATTATCTGATCAAAAGCAAGCACAATGAGCAAACGACAAAATGGATCTAGAGATGTTTTCAGAGGGAAACAATGCCGCCAACACCACAAACATAATCTAAACACCTATTTGACCTCAAAATCTAGGTGTGGGTCACCAGAATCTAAGGTGCATAAACTGACAGTTTTCGGGAGCATGTGACCGTACAAAGGGTCAAGATCACCAAAATGTAATCAAATTTTTGTTAGTTTGCAATCTATATTGTACCAAATTGTCCAACATTCATCAATTCTTAAGAGACAGGGTGCATACGGGCCATTATTTGCTCAATATTGACAATTTTCGAGAGCCTGTGACCTAGGAAAAAAGTCAAGGTCACTAAAAATATAATCCTTTTTTGTAGAAAGCAATGATCAATTATACCAATTTTGACCAAATGTCAGCAATTTGTTCAGGATAGAACGCAGAGAAGCCAAGACACCTAAATTGACAGACCTTTTCTTGGGTATGGGGGTGCCTGTTCACTTGAAAATAAGATCAGGGTCACCAAAATCTTATCAAATCTTTGGTAGGTGGCAATAAAATTATACCAAGCTTGAGCAATGCAAGCTTGAACGGTTTCTGAGATACATGATAGGGCGCAGGGGAAGCCATAATTCATGGTTTTCTTTTCTTTTTTGGGTGGGGTGGGGGTGGAAGGAGGCTGTGCCGTTGAAAATTGTGTCAAAGTCATCAAAATCTAATCTACTCTTTGGTATGCTGCAATGATATATTGTACCAAACAAGTATGAAAAGGTCACCCAGGAAAGGCCTCGATGAAAGAACGCAGCCATCTCAAGCTACATAAAGAATGTAAGCGACATGGACATGATGGATGCACACACAAAAACATCATACGAAGCATGAACCAACAGCACAAATCCAATTAACAAATAAGACACTGCGAACCGAACGACCACCTTGGGACGGTCAGCAGCAAAACCTACGGAGAGGGGTGGGTGTGTATATGAAATTTCAACCCTCTCCCTCAATTCAAGGGCAGTATCAAACAAATTAACAATAACAAATTGATCCGCATGGATGCTTTCAAGTTTGACCAAGTTTCAATGATTCGATCATTAAATAAGGTGCAGACAAGCCATGCCACTGCTCTTTAAATTATGGCCAAGGTCACCAAAGTCTAATCAAATCTTTGGTAGGTTGCAACGATATATTCATTTGTAGAAAGTGTGAACACATTTCATCGATTCCTTCACGAGACATAGAAGCCTCTGTGGTGTAGTGGTTACGCTAGTCGCCTGGTAAACCAGGGATCGCAGCCTTTCGGATGAGTCTTAAACCGAGGTCCCGTCTCCGTATAACCTTAGCTGTTGGTGGGACGTAAAACTCAAACACTCATTCACTCATTCACGAGACAGGGTGTGGATGAGCCAAATCTGACAGCTCTTCTTGAAAATAAGGTAAAGCTCATTAAAACCTAATCAAATCTTAGGTATGCTGCAGTGATATATTGTACCCAGTGTGATAAAATTCATCAATATGTTCATAGGAGAGGTTGCAGGCGAGCCATTTTGGCCGAAATTGACAGTTTTCGGGGACCTGTTCCCTTGAAAACAAGGTCAAGGCCATCAACGCCTAATGACTGTTTCCCCCAGCCAAGTGATAGAACCATGCAAGTTAAGTCAGAATCAACCAATAGGTTAAGGAGATTACGACAACATGCCTAATCAAGTGTATTAGTAAAAAATTACTACCAAAAAAGAAATTTTTCAGATAAAAATCCTGATATTTTTCATATTTCTGCTCATAACATAGATTGTGGTTACCCATAATCTCTGTTTTTGATCAGAATTAAGAAAAATATAAACCCCTGTAAACCCAATGTTTACATTATAAAAGTGGGGCTTAAGGAGTCAAATTTCTAAAGGCGTGTTTTCGTGAAGAAACAGACCGCACCAGCGCCGATTCCATCGCAAACGGGATCCGCGCCAAAACAATTGTTTCCCTCACCCGTTGTGTTGGTGGAGGGCGGGGGAATTGGGGGCGTCATAAGTATAACTCATGAATATGTCCTCAGTCTCTAGTTTCATACAATGGAATTCCAAAATGATGATTTTTAAAAAGCATATGTTCCTTGTCCATAACATACGAACGCAAAACAATATATTTCCATCTACTCCTCTATGTACGTGCGGATACCATACCATTGGGCTGTTGACATGCATAATATCAGTTGTAGAAATAATTCATGAAATGAACAATGTGTCACAGCATGTAAAATGAACTTAATGTTTTGTCAAACTGTCATATTCCGTTTCATCTAGTGGCGCATTGGGACTCATTTAGCAAAATGAGTTTGCAGATGCATACTCCCGCCACAACACGCCACGGTCCATAGTGTCACACATGTCAACTCAAAACATTACCACCCCAACGACGCCACACCAAACCGCGTCAGTGTACACTGTAGCCCACGTATTAAGTGCTATCAACGCCATTCCAACCCATAGTACGGCACGTACGCCAAATAGTTCATCTGTGACGCCAACGTCGCATTTAGTATTAACATCTGGTTAACATTCTTAGCTTGAAGATGCCATAGTTGATTCTGCATATGGCTAGAAAAAGAAAGAACTAATTGTCACTCGAGTGTGTCTTTTTTCAGTATATAAAATATTAACCTACACTATAGACTCTAGCTTGAGCAGATTGAATTGCATATATACATGCATAAGTATATAAAAGGACTACTTAACATGATTAGGATTATTTGATTTCCATAAAAATAGATGTTAATATTTACATTTCCAGTGTAAAGGCTAATGTAAACCTATAGAAAAGAATGCACTTCGTACTTCCATGAACGCCTTGTGTCACATGATTTTCAGTGACGTCATATGACGTCAGTTCAAACCATGGTTCTCTACGATCTAATTGGGCGTTAGCGGCGTCAACGCTCTTTATCTCTTCGTAGAAAAACAGCGTGTTTTTTCAGCTTTAAAAGTTTGCCGTATAAACATTTTTGTGCCCAGTGATGAGGAGCAAAGAACGTAAATACAAGAGGCTCAATGAGCCTAACCGCTCACATGAGGAACATTTTAGTAAGCTGTTTGCCTCATGGTTTCAGAGCAGAAAATTTTATTCGAAGTTCTTCCATATATAAATCAGTAGGAGATAATGAGCCAACGGATAGGACCAATTTAGACGCCATAGCCATTGCTGGTGACCGATTGATGTTGCAACAATACTAAATGTCTAATCTCTCAGGAGATTTCTTAAGTTTTTTTTTGTATTATTAATCTACAGGAGTTTTTGATTGAGTGTGTTTTAGTTTCACGTTCCACCAACAGCTAAGGTGATACGGAAACAGATCCCAGTTTAAAGACTCATCTGGAAGTTTCGAGAAGCCTGCGGTCTATCCTGGGATCCCTGGTTTATCAGGTGCGTAGCATAACCATTACACCACAGAGGCCTCAATAGGAGTTAAAAGGTCCCATGGTTTAGTCAGTTTCGACCCTAGGGGCCTGGTTGGTAGGATTAATGTAGGTGGCCACTCAATGTTTTTACATACTGAATATCTAAGGTCTGGGCCTTACGGTTTCAGAAAAAAAGATCAACATTTATTTGTTTTATTATTATAAGTCATATGGGAGCTAATGTGAGTGGTAGTTACAAACTTGGCAGGATTTATATAGGACAACACTTAGCATTGTAACATATGAAACACCAAGGCTCAGAGACGAATGGTTTCAGAGAAGATTTTTTGTTTCCATTATAAGTCTATAGGAGCTAATTTTGACCCCTGCCGCATGGTTGACAGGATTTATGTAGATGGTCATTTTACATTGCTTCATACAAAATATCTAAGCTGTGGGCTTTATGGTTTCAGAGAAGAACATTTTTTTAAACATTTTTTTTCATTATAAGTCTATGGTAGCTAAGGAGCCCCGATGTGTGTTAATTTGGACCCCAGGCGCCTGATTGGCAGAATTTATGTTGGGGACCATTTTACGTTACTACACACAACATATCTAAGGTTTGGGCCTTGTGAATTCAGAGAAAAAGATTTTTTAAGTTTTTATCCATTATTAGTCTATGGGAGCTAATGAGCCCAGGGGCGTTGCCAATTTTGACCACAGAGGCATGGTTGGCAAGATTCATGAAGGTGACCATTTCACGTTAATACATTAGGAAATATCTATGCTATGGGCTTAATGTAAGGGTTTCAGAAAAGAAGTTTTTATGGCTTTTTTTCCATTTATAAGTACAGGGAGCAAAGGAGCCCCGGGGCCTGGATAATTTGGACACTAGGGGCATGATTGGCAGGATTTATGTAGGGGACCATTTGACGCTGCTACGTACTAAATATCCAAGCTTTTGGCCTTATCAAGAAGATTTTTTAAGTGTTTCCCATTGTTTATCTAGGGGAGCTTATGAGCTCCAGGGAGTGGCCAATTTTGACTCCAGTGGCAAGGTTCGCAGGATTTATGTAGGTGACCGTTTCACGCTGGTACATATTAAATATCTAAGCTATGGGCTTTATGGTTTCAGAGAAGTTTTTAAGCTTTTTGTTTATCATAAGTCTATGGGAGCTAAGGTGCCCCGGGTGTGGCCAATTTGGACCCCAGGGGCATGACTTGCAGGTTTTATGTAGGGGACCACTTGACATTGCTAAAAACTAAATATCTAAGATTTGGGCCTTGTTGTTTCAGAGAAGAAGATTTTTAAGTTGTTTTCCAGTTTTTTCCATGAGTCCCGGGGCGTTGAAAATCCTGACCCCAGGGATACGATTGGCAGGATTTATGTAGGGGACCGTATAACTTTGCAACTAAACTATTTACTAAATATCTTAGATATGGGCCTAATGGTTTCGGAGAAGAAGATTTCTGTAGCTTTTTTCCATCAGAAGTCTATGGAAACTAAGGAGCCCCGGGTCCTGGCCAATTTAGACCCCAGGGGGGCATGGTTGGCAGGATTTATGTAGCGGACCGTATTACTTTGCAAGCCACTAAATATCTTAGTTATGGGCTATATGGTTTCGGAGAAGAAGATTTTTGAAGATTTTTTTCCATTATAAGTCTTTGGAAGCTAAGGAGCCCCGGGGCCTCGCCAATTTAGACCCCAGGGGCATGATTGGCAGGATAAATGTAGGGGACCACTTGACATTTCTACATAGTAAACATTTAAGCTCGGTGCCTTGTGGTTTCAGAGAAGAATATTAATTAAGTTGTTCCCTTTGTAAGTCAATGGGAGCTTATGAGCCCCGGGGCGTGGCTAATTTGTACCCCCGTGGCATTATTGGCAGGATTTATGTTGGGGACCATATTACGTTGCTACATACTAAATATCTTAGCTATGAGCTTTATGCTTCCGGAGAAGAATATTTTTGAAGCCCTGTTCCCTGTTGTAAGTCTGTGGAAGCTAAGGAGTCCTATGGCGTTGTCATATTAGATCCCTGGGACATGACTGGCAGTACTAATGTAAGTGACCACTTGACGTTGCTATATACTAAACATCTTAGCTCTGAGCCTTGTGGTTTCAGAGAAACAGATTTTTAAAGTTTTTTTTATCCCATTATGAGTCTATGGGAGCTACATGTTGCCATGGCAACAAGAGTTTCCATCTGATCTGCCCCCAAACAATAGGCATTCTTTCCCCCTACCTGACAATGCTTCGCGTGGAATTTAATCATGATTAGCCCACTGGCTTTGAAGATATACTTATTTGAAAATGTGAACGGACGACGGACAACGGAGCATTGGCATACTATTACCTCACATGAGCATTCGGCTCAGGTGAGCTAATAAGAAATAAACTTATTTTTATGCTGTTCATGATAGTATGCACGAGAGTGGGTGGCTAGCTAATTTTACATGAACCCCTTCGGGGTACATTTACTTTGCAGGCGACCCACAGCGTTCATACTTTCATGAACAGCTGTAAAAGAAAATTAAGTTCTCTTTAGTATAGTATTGTGCTGACAATGTGATTTGTGTTACGTTGTCGTAAACTTTAAAATGGAGAATCATACCAGTTATTGATTCCTAGCTGTTGTTGTAGCCGCGCGTCAGAAATGAAGCGATGCATCATTTTTCCATTGTCAATCAGACATGAAATATATGTAAGTAGAATAAGGATGACTTGTGGTACGTTAACCAAATCTGTGTGAAGCATTCATATTGACATGCCTGTGCTAGTAGATGTTAGTATGTACTAAGTATGACTAATTATGTAAAAGGTGGAATGAATTAAAACAAGAGGCCCATGTGCCACAATACTCACCACAGCTCAGGTGGGCACTGCACATGAGCAGCTACCGACCGATTATTAAGCCCCCCAAAACGAACCCCCAAACTCAAATGACCACCTATGTGGACTCCATATCTGAAATAGTAGGCGTTTTATGAAGTGGAAGGGTTGGGGATGGACCCAAGGGAGCCCTTATTAATGGTTCAGGGGCGGGGATATGTATGATTCCTGAGACATTAGGCCATTTTAGCAATGGAGGGTTTGGACATGGCTCGGTGCAACACGGGACTCAAGATTTTTTTCACTGAATAGGTCTTATCATTAGGCCAAAGAATATATATGGTTCAGGGGTGGGAACCTTGATGGTTTTGGAGGTATGAGGCCTTTTAATGGAGTGAAGGGGTGATGAATAGCTCCTGTGGACCCGCAGTTAATGTGTCTTATCATGAGGAACAAGGATATGATTAAGGGCTGATGAGCATCCGTGGCCTAGTGCATAAGAGCGCTGACTCTTAACCATTAGGTCTCTCACCGTTGTGGTTCGAACCAGGCTCGGCTCACATGTGAGACGCCAACTTCTGCAACGGAAGGTAGTTTTTCTCCAGGTACTCCGGTTTTCGTCCACCTTTGATAAACAATCGGCTCGATATAAGTTGAATAATCTTTAAGGGCCACAAAACCCAACCCCGCCCCCACCCCAAAACAACAAAAAAATCAAGGATTGGGATCTAAATTGTTTCTGAAATATATGGCCTTTTATGAACTGGAAGGGTGGCGCATTGCTCCAATACAATCCGGAAGATCACAAGGGTGGTGTGACAGAATTAGTTATGTTATTATGAACATGAATATATTATGGTTTAGGGGTTGGGAATTGAACGGTTTCTGAGATACATGACATTTTAAGAAGTAGAGGTTTGGGCATCGCCAAAGTCACCCCAGGGGACCTGAAGGTTGGTGTCACTGAATGCATCTTACCATTAGTAACATTATATTATAAGGTTTAGGAGTGAGGGTCTGAAGAGTTTCTCAGATATGTGGAGGGATGAGGCATGACCCTAGTGCATCCAGGGGTGGGGGACGCCCAGACTGGTGCCACTGAATATCTCTTACCATAAGAAACATGAGGTTATAAAGTTCTAAGGGAGGGAATTTGAATGGGTTTTGAGAAATGAGGTCTTTATTGAAGTGAGTGTGTGTGTGGAGGTGGGGGGCGGTAGTCCCGGGGTACCCTCGGTGCCCCCGAGTGGCGTGTCTGTAAGATCATGATGATGTTTTCGTGTTTAACGACGCTTCAACCCTCTTTGTGGGTCATACGCGTCAAACGGTTAATGGTTAAACGCGTGTCTGTATGCATCTTATCATAAGGGACAAGAATATACATGTATATATATTAGAGGTAGGGATTTTAAAGGTTTCTGATTGATGATTTGGCTTTTTATAATGTGGTTGAGCTGGGTCATGGCCGTGTCACGATAATTTTTTTTTTTTTTTTTTTTTTTTTTTTGGGGGGGGGGGGGGGGTCTTTGAAACAAAATTTTGGCGGATTTTTGCATGTCTCAGGGGACGTTTTGGGTCAGTGGTTTTGAATTTTGAACCCCCATTGCACAACCAGCAATTGGCACAAAAACATATTGCTTCAAGGAACATTGCTATAAATGTTTTGTCAAAATATCTGCAATGAATTGGCAGTATATGCCATTTTTGCAATTTTCCTAATTGTAAGTCTATGGACACTACGAGTTGCCATAGCATTCAAACTAATAAGCCGTTTATCATAAAAGGTAGAAGATTGCTTAAGGAACATTTCTATGGAAGTTTTATCAAAATATCTGCAAACGCTCGGCAGAAAGTACCATTTCTCAAGTTTTCCCATTATATGTCTATGGAAACTCTAAGATGTCATAGCAACCGAACTAAAGAACCGAATTTAATAATAATAAAAAAACTGTAAAGGCTAATAAGATGATATCTGCACGAAGTCTCAGCCTCATAAAGAATATGGTTTCTGAGGAGGTGATTTTGTTTATTTTTTCTTTTTTTTTTTTTTTTTTTTTTTGGCATTTTGGTTTCAATGGCAACCAATAAATATGAGCAGTAGGCCTAAAAATCATATGACAGATAGAATATTGCCAAAGGGACAAATCTATGAAAGTTTTGTCAAAATATCTGCAGACGCTTGTCAGTAAATGACATGTTTTAATGTTCCCTATTTTAAGTCTTTGGAAACTTATACAGCTGATTTTCATGTAAAAAATCAGAAGCCTCCGTGGTCGAGTGGTTACGCTACTCGCCTTGTAAACCAGGGGTCGCAGGTTCGATCCCGGGCTTCTCCAGACTTTCGGATGAGTCTTTAAACCGAGGTCCCGTCTCCGTATGACCTTAGCTGTTGGTGGGACGTAAAAACTGAAACACTCACTCACTCATATAAAAAATTACACTCTCCCAGCCGAAGGCTGCTACAGATGAAATTTGGGCCCAATCGGCTCAGTGGTTTCATGAGAGTGTTGACGCCAGAGGACACAAGATATACGACATATGACAACAGCGGACAACTGCATATCCTATAAGCTCCCCCGGATCATTCGGCTCTGGTAAGATAAAAATCACAGTCAGTCAACTGAGAAACAGCTTCCAGCAATAACTTGATTCAGTGCTGAATCAACGTGAAACCTACATTACGAACTTTGTTTTAACGTTGAATCAAAGTTGGGTACCAGCAGTAGGCAAAGTACAATGTAAATAGCCGTGACTTCATCTGGTCGGCCTAATTGACATTGTTGTAAACAAGACATTGCAAGAGGGCCAAAATGGCCCTGGATCGTTCACCTGATCCTTACTGTACAGAAACATGGTAGGTATCATAAGATGGAGTGAGCGGTTTGAGCCTTTTTATTTGACAGTGACCCAAGAAGCATTTCTGTGAAATTATTTCAAAACCAGTCTACCTCTACAGGAGTAGAAGTCATTTTAATTTATTTTTTTAGTTTTTGTGGCAATCATGTTCAGTGGAGGGAAACAATTTTGACATTTTTGTCTGAGGGTCACCTATGTAACATGCCTTCTTAATTGTTTTCTTTCAGAGAATGAAGGCTTTCAAAAGTTTCCTTTGACAATGCAGAGCTGACAGTTGCCCAGTGTAACTGACAATGACGTGGTGACAAAGGCGGGGTGGGAGGGTTGGGGGATTGGCATAAGATGAGGCGGTGGTTCGCTTTGTTAATACAGATCTGACTTAAATGTCTCTATCTGGACACCATTTGGACAGTCAGAGTCAGATCCTAATGCACCAGAAGGCGACAAACTGACTCAGTCTTACTTACAATGTCACATGGTGACAAGGGTTGGGGTTGGGTGGGGTGGGGGCGGAACTAACAGAGTTAGCATCAGAAGCTAGACTTATGAGATTCCCTTTAGCAATACAGAGCTGACATGTATGCTAATGTCTCGGCACCTTGTGGACATTGAGGGTCAGATCCTAATACGCCATGGAAAGATGAAGTGCTTATGCTAACAATGCCTCATGGTGACAACCGGGCGTGGCGGGGAGAAGGGGCTGGAATCAGAAGCTAAACTTATGAGTCGGTGGTTCCCATATTAGTTATACACAGCTGATGCATTTCACTATCTGGGCAAACATTGAGGGTACGTTTCTAGTGCACAAGGCAGAGATTGGCACCAGTGCTTTAATTTAAACAATCTTAGCAGCGGGCCACAAGATGAATCTTCAAACTAAATATCAATGACTTGGGCCTTTTTGTTTCAGACAAGGGGATTTTTAAACCTCTTCCCAATCTAAGTCTATGTAAAACTGGTGGGCCATTTTTGGCCCCGGGCTCTACTTGAAGCTGCATGTCAAATGTCAAAGACCTGAGCCTTCTTGTTCCAGTCAAGATGTTTAAAGGTTACCCCCGTAAGTCTATTTAAAACAGGTGGGTCCAGGGGCGGTGCGATGTTTGGCCCCAGGGCTATAATTTGAACAATCGTGGTAAAGGTCCACTAGATGAAGGTTCAAAGCAATTACCACAGACCTGGGCATTGCGATTTCAGGGTAGAAGTTTTTATGGTTTCAGGAAAAAAATCTATTTTTGGTTCCTGTGACCTTGATGTGCCACAGACCGGAACCGTTTGAACAACTGTGAAAGGGGACCATCAAAGGATCATTCCTGTGACATTTGGTCAAAATCTGATCAGTGGTTTAGAAGATATCGTTTGAAGAAATTGTTTACAGACGCACAGACGCATGGCGGATGGCGGACGTAATGTGATCCCAAAAGCTCACCTTGTTCCTACGTGACAGGTAGGCTAAAAGACGACAATGAACAACTTCTAGTTCTAAGGAAGTGGCTTCAAGAGTGTGCAAACAGTTCCATAAGGAACATCTACAATTACCTTTTCATAGGCACAAGCCAGTGCCGGGAAGCAGGTTTGGTTGTTATATGTCTTCATACTCTTTTCCCCACAGCCTACAATCCACCTGTCGACCACCATCATTCACAATGGACTTATTCTGCAAAGTGTCAAAGTAACATTTTCTCTTATCAGACTCCCGTCTATGCTACTAACTAGTAGAGTGTTTGCTTCCCACGCCTCTCGTTATCCCTATATACAGAACATTTTCCTATATCTGCCAGCTGACGAGTGCGGCTTTCTAAAAAAAAAATGACCAAATTATGAAACCAAAAAGGTAGAAAAAGGAACCTTATGGAATTTCGACTGACATGTTTTCTTTCGGTTTATTTCCACATTTTAACATTTGACCCACACTTTTACCCACACCATTTCAATAGTTTTTGAGCTTTTGACCGTAAAACATGCTCGTTACGGAGGAGAGTTTATATTTATAAGCCCAGGTTTCTGTTTCATCCAACAGTCTATGCTAACCGAATGGGTATATTTATGACGTTCAACTCATAGCTTTAGCCAACAAACAACACTTCGTCGGGCTACTGATTGTCTGAGTAAGTAACGCTCACTTCTAAAATTGCTCGCCTCCGTAACATTTAAACTCACCTCTGTAACATCTCATCCGTAACGATAGATTTCTCCTAACAGTCTGTAGCTAGGGCAAAATCCAATGTTTTGCTTTAGTGATTTGATATTACTAGCACAACTAGCATGTGATGCACACAAAGATGTTCCGATACCTATATCGGCTAAGGTTTTTACGTTACGGAGGAGAAAAGTTACGGAGGTGGAGAACAGTTTGTTTTTTATTTACCAAATCGTTGTTGTTGGACCAATGGTCAATATTATGTTTCATATCAGTACAATCTTATGCAATATATATGCCAATTAGCTTAAAGTGTTCCTTTCAATCCATTGATCTTTTGAAAGCACCGTTACGGAGGTGAGGCTCTGAAAAGTGACACATTAATTATCCATTTTCAGATTTCATATTATGTTTATTTCGAAAAAAGATCAAACACTATATGGTTTATTTATCAGAGCATTCCTTTTGAGTGATATAAGCCATAGTTATAAGCAGAGAATTATTCCTGTCTGCACACTTTGACCAGATATAGATCCGTTACGGTAGGTGAGTGCTGTTTTAGCGACACCCTATTTTACGTCATTGTGTCCAGACACTGAATGAAATAAGTCTTTAAATTCTGCTTTTTGTTTCCTAAGCATCGTATCATTGAACCGCAATTGCAATCCCATTCCATCTAAACAATAAAAGGTTAGATATTTGCACTTCAGTATGTAACCATGCCTTGTGACATGGCAAAGACGCATACCCCACTGGTATATTTATGATGCTAACTCAGTAATCGTACTAGAAGGCATCGGTTTTAGAATTGGAAGTAAGTTCCTGAATATGCCTCTTGGCTTATATGGCTTATTTACACCCATATATTGCGTTGTTTAGCCACCATGAAGGGACAAACATTAGCGACAGGGTATATTCAAAATTGGGTCATTTTTTCAAGAATCATAGCGTGTTACAACGAGCTGCAGCATGTAAATCTGAAGAACTATATTTTTGTATTAGAAGGCTAAATCTATGTATATTCATTATATTCATTTTTTGTTTGTTTTAAATGCTAAAAATCGTTACATTGGCTACTAGGTCATCATTGGGCAGCAGGGCTTGAGATGTCATTTCATCTCAATGTCGGGTAAAAGTTCCACAAAATTGGAAGCAACGTTTCCAAAATGACATTTACAGTGTTGACAGGGACGTTAAACCTTTAATTAAACAAACAAAAGGTCAGTTCAAAACCTCCAGACAAACTAATTATGTATTTTAACATTTTTGGCGGCGATTACGTTTTCCAATTGTGCATTGTTGTAAGTCCATGTTTTCTTTTTTTTTTTTTTTTTTAATGTATTTTTATAGACACAAATATAATCTTCAAACTGAAATACTAAAAGTCTGATGTTAATTGATTGAACCGTAAGCCATGTTTAACATAGTGCCCCCTCCATGCAGAGATATACGAACAAGAAGACCAAGATGGTTCTTAATGGCTCACCAGAGTCATTAAGGGACTCTGGTTTTGTTTTGTTTGAATTGAGGTTTAACGTCCCCGACAACACTATTTAGGTCATTTTAGAGATGTTGCTTCCAATTTTGTGGGACTTTTACTCGACATTGAGTGTGTGTGAATTCGGGTTTAACGTCGCTTTCAACAATTTTTCAGTCATATCACGACGGTGTCTGGTTGCGACAGGGAGCTCAATGCTCACGTTTATAGTGCTGCCTCACTGAAGTATCATGTCCCAGACACATTACATGATACCACACCCAGTCACATTATCCTGACACTGGATCGACCAGTCCTAGCTCTACCCCGTAAATCTGAGTGCCAAGCGAGGAGCAGCTAGTACCATTTTTAACGACTTTGGTATGTCGCGGCCCGGGATCGAACCCGAGACCTCCCGTTCCCCGGAGCGGACACTCTACCAACTGAGCTATCGGGGCCGGTACTCGACATTGAGATGAAAATGACATCTCAAGCCCTGTCGCCCAATGAAACCAAACAGCTTATATGCATTGGGCGGGCTGACTCACACCATTCTTCCTCCACAGGCTTAGTCCTTCTAAGCGGTTTACTAGTACTCGTGTGCGGTCAGTTTCAGTTCTGTGTGGAAGCACCGTGCAGCGTAATCTATTTCTTCAAGCCCCGATAGGCGGGTGCGAGAACAGATTCTGGTGAGCCCAGACAGATTATGAGACCTAATTTTGACCCGATATGACAAATTTCAAATTTGGTTTTATCAGGTCAAAAGCTATCGCGTTATCATGAAGACAAACGTTCTGGTCATGTTTTATTAAGACGGAAGCAAATAAGTTGCTTCTGTAGACAGTGAACAAGGCAATAAACACACTTGACTAAGTTGTCTAGTTTTTGACTCAACACTGTATACTCGAACCTGAAAGAGATTTCATACATTCTAATAAACTTCATCAAGAAGAGTGAAGCAAATCTGTGGTCACTATAAATTAAAGGCATTTGACCTAGTTGTTTACTCCGCTTAGTCAATATTCGAGCTGGACTGACACATCATCACGACGAGCATTCGGTTAATGTCACACAGAATGACACTGTGCCATAGCGAAGGGTTAACAAGGGTTTAAAGAAATATGACCTAGCGACCCAGTCTTTGTTCCGATTGAAGACAAATTGTGGACTCTAGCGAGTGAACAAATTTGAAAGTAATTTGATCAGTGATTTAGTTTTTGAACCGATATGACCCGCATTCAAACCAGAGGACCAGCATCTGACAAACATTCTTGCATAGTTTCATGAATGTTAAAGCAAAACTGTGTGTTAGGGGGTGAACAAGGTTTGAAAGCAACTTGACCTAGTTTCTGAACCCGACATTTGCCATTCCCTGATATTACCTAGACAATCATTCTTTAACATGTTTAATGGTTTCAGGAAAGTACAACAAAACGCCTCAAGATGCTGAACATGGTTTTAAAGCAATTTGATCTAGTGAGTGGGTTTTGACCCCATATGACCCATTTTCCTACTTGCCCATGGAATTACCAAGACATTTTTTCTTGAACAGTTTCATGAAGCACAATTTCGGTCTCTAGAGGGGGAACAAGGGGTCAAAGCAAATTGACCTCATGACCTTGTTTTGGATCCTATATGACCCATATTCAGATTTCTTTTCTAATACATTTATATCAGGCAAACTATTGTGGTATAGTTTCATGAGGAGTGAAGGAAAACTGCGGCCTCTAGGGGATGAACAAGTTTTTAAAGCAATTTGACCTAGTGACCTTGGCTTTGATCTGACATCAGCCATATTCAGATCTGATCAAGATGTCATCCAGGCACATATTTTGGTGTAGTTTTAACGAAACAATACTTAGTGGGATGTCTAGTTCTTGAACGGAATGACATGTTCTCTCTCTCTCTCTCTCTCTCTCTCTCTCTCTCTCTCTCTCTCTCTCTCTCTCTCTCTCTCTCTCTCTCTCTCTCTCTCTCTCTCTCTCTCTCTCTCTTCTGCAGCACTGATTTCGTGTGCCCATCTCTGATTAACGCTCGGATTTTATCGCCTTTAAATTTGACATTTTCCCATAAATAATGCATGTTTGGCATTGACGTCGTCATGACGTCACTTTATCCCGCCAATGTGTTATTACACGTGTGGACATGCGATTTGTATTACACGACGTTATCCATACCTAATCAAAGACGTCATATGATAATACCAAATATCAAAGGCCTGGGCCTTCCTTCCGATTCCAGATAAGAGGATTTTTAAAAGTTTCCCCTATATATGCAATGTAAAACCAGTGGGTCCTTGGTCGGGGCCATTTTTGGCCCCGGGCTATAATTTGAAAAAAATCTTCATAGAGGTCCCTAAGACGAAGCTGCTACTGAACCAAATTTCAAAGAGACAAAGACCTGGGCCTTCTGGTTTCAGACAAGATGTTAAGGTTTTTCCTTTATCAGTTCCTGTAAAGCAAGTTGGCCCCGGGGCGGAGCCATTTTTGTCCCCCGCGCTACAATTTGAACAAACTTGGTAGAGGTCCACTAGATTAAGCTGCATATCCAATAGCAAAGACCTGGTCCTTCTGGATTCAGACAAGATCAGGCAAGATCAGACAAGAACATATTTAAAGGTTCTTTCCCTCACAGTAAGCAAATGGGCCACGAGGCGGGGCCATTTTGTCCCCAGGGATATAATTTGAACAATCGTGATAGACTTCCACTAGGTGAAGCTGCATAACAAATATCAAAGACCTGGGCCTTCTGGTTTCAGACGAGAAGAGTCTTAAATAGCTTTCACTTATATATGTAAAACAAGTGGGCCGGGAGGAGGGGCGGCATTTTTGGACCCGGGGTTATGATTTGAATAATCTTGGTAGATGCCCACTAGATGAAGCTTCTACAAAATATCAGAGACCTAGGCCTTCTGGTTTCAAACAAGAAGATTTTAAAGGGTTTTCCCTTAGAAGTCTTGTAAAAGATGTGGATCCCAGGGCGGAGCCATGTTTGTCTCCATTGCTATAATTTGAACAATCATGGTAGAGGTACATAGATGAAGCAACAAACCAAATATCAAAATACCTGGGCCTTCTGGTTTAAATAAGAATATTTTTAAGGCTTTCCCTTATGAGTCTATGTAAAACAAATGTGTTCTTGAGCGGGGTCCCCAGGGCTATAATTTGAACACTCTTGGTAATGGTCCACTAGATAAAGTTATATAACCAAATATCAAATACCTGGGCCTTCTTGTTTCAGAAAAGATGTTTAAAGTTTTTTCCGCAGTAAATCTATTTAAAACGAGTGGTCTTGGCACCAGGTCTATAATTTGAACAATCATGGTAGAGTTCCACTAGGTGAAGCTACATACCATATATCAAAGACCTGGGCCTTGCGGTTTCAGAGAAGAATATTGTTTTTTAACTTTTCAGTTAGAAATTCTATTTTTAGCACCTGTGACCTAGATGTGCAATTAACCGGAACCATTTAAACAACTTTGAAGGAGGACCAACTAGGGATTATGTCTGTGAAGTTTGGTCATAATCCAATGAATGGTTCAGAAGGAGATGCTGCTTGAAGAAATTATGGACTGACGGATGACGACGACGTCGATGGACGGTGCACACCTGAAGCCTTCGGCTCAGGTGAGCTAAGAACAAGGGGATCTTAATGGTCTTATATCGCTCATCTGAGCCAAAGGATTCGAAGATGCAAACAACTCCATTGGAGCCTCTGAAGCCACTGGGCCGATTGAGCTAATTTTTCATCTTTAGAATCCAGGGGGTGTGTGTGTGTGTGGGGGGGGGGGGTATTGTTTTTATACTCATGAAAATCGGATCATTAGTTTGTTTGCTATGGCAACTTAGAGTTTTTATAGTCTTGTAATGGGACGACGACGACAGACGACGACGACGATGGACAACTGTCTATCCTGTAAGCTCATCCGGATCGTTTATCAGAGATGGATTAAAACTGGAGTACCCAGAGAAAAACTACCTGACCATCCATTGAAGACAATGGCGTCTCACGTAACCTGAGCGATATATGAACCCACAGCAGCGAAAGTGGCGAACAGTGTAGGCCCTGATCAGACGCCACAGTATGTGACATCTGATCAGGGCCCTCACCATTTGCAGAAAGCTCAGCAATTTTCTGAATAAATTCCTAAGTTCAAAATTTACTCCTGCTGTGTGCAAAATGGGGAATGATATAGGAAACGATATGGCCCGCAGATTCCTTATATAACCTATAGTCATCTATGGTTGCATCTGCATCAGCAATGAGTAAAATATCAAATATCTACATCAAAGCATTGACATGTTTAGCTATGAAAACATGCACAATGTTATCTATGTTATCCAAATGTCAATACAATCACGTGAACAAGTCCTTTTAATGAACTACCCCTTATACCCCCTTTGGGGTTTACAGGAGTAAACATTATTTTTTTATTATTTCTCACCCAAGACATAGGTTTTTGTACTCGTTACAACCGCCTCACAGAGCCGGTTCTAACGAACATTCACAACTACGAGCCGGTTCTAACGAGCACCCACAACATATACACAAGAATAGTATCACGGATATTCATCAGAAAATTAGCCATTTTGGAGATGTGAAAAAATGCACTATGTCGCACGGGTGTGTTATCGAAATGTATTTATTAACCTTCTTTTTTTTTGCAATAAAACTTACACATACAATAGGCACCCCGTCCCTCGGGGCTTGGAAAAATAGACTGGACTGCACGGTACTAAACCGACCGAACATGAGACAAGTACTGGTAAGCCGCATAGAAGGTTTGAGCTTGCCGTCGGCCCGTCCATGATTGTAAACCCTAGCGGATTGTTTGGGAGTAGTGCTTGAGATGCCATCTCATCCCAATGCCTGGTAAATGTCCCACAGAACTGAAAGCAATGCCTTTAAATGACCTAATTAATGTTCACGGGGAAGTTTAACCTAACCTCAAACAAACAAAAATACAGAGAATACTCTTCTCGTTAATGAATTTTATACCGCCAATATAGCAGCCCCCGCCAATCGGGGCTTAGAGAAATAGATGAGGCTGCTTAATTGATACTTCCATGCAGAGCTGAAACCGACTGCATATGAGTATTAGACCTAAGGTCCAAGTCTGCCCAGGGAAAAGTGTTGTCGGATACATGTATATAAACCCTATTAGATTACTCGGGCGGCAGGGCTTGAGATGTCATTTCATCTCAGTATCGGGTAAAAGTCCTACAAAATAGGAAACGTCGGCAAAAATGACCTAAATAATATTGGCGGGGACGTTAAACCTCAATTCAAACAAAACAACTTTCCTCAATTATATGAATTTTGACTTAAACATACGTACTATGATATCCACATATACCATATACATGTAGCGGTTGAAATCAGTTAGATGTATTTAATTGCTGTCATTCTTTTATTATTTTTACATCGCAAGAACAACTGTTGATATTATAAAGTAAATAAACTTACCTCTGAATATTCAATTGTCTGAAATCCACGACTAAATCCTCCATTTCAGCAAATTTCACCATTTCAAATTCACTGTAAACACATGGCGATAAATAAGCCTGCAGTACCTGCTGATAAGCATATAATTTGTGTGTAAAGTTTACCTTTTAGCTCAAGGAGAACCGTTCTTTGTTTATGTGTGGCTTGTTTATACTATACATATGAAAAGTATTTTGAAAAAAAAAAAAAAAAAAAAAATGTGTTGTTCTTGTAGCATTTCCAGCTATTACTGAATATATTAAACAACCTTTACCAGCCAATCAGATTACTTGATATATTATATCCATTTAATTTGTTTGTTTGTTTGTATTGGAGTTTAACGGCCCAGTTATCACTATTTTAGGTCATTTTGAGCCGATCAGTTTACTTATCCACGCTTTCCTGGACAGGCTTATACGTAAGCGGTTAACCAGTTCAGTGCACATTCTTTCGCCAGAAACTGACAACTGCCCTTCTTGTGGAAAGAATGACCGTAGAAAAGATTTCATGATCAATTTCCACGAAAGAATGTTGCCCACCCTGGCGCAGGTATCGAACCCGCATCCTCCTCATCACCAGTCAGACGCGCATCCGACGGAGCTACCGAAGCCAGATATCCAGTTAATTTATGAACTAATCGGAATTTATATTTTCATTTGTAAACTAAACATATATAAACATCAAAGCTCTGTGAGTTTTTTTTTTTTTTTTTTTTTTTTTTGCGTTGAGGTTTAACGTCCTCTTCAACTCTATTAATGTCATTTCGGAGACGTTGCTTACAGTTTTGTGGGACTTTTACCCGACATGGAGATGAAATGACATCCCAATCCCTGCCGCCCAATGAAACCTAAAGGTCCATGTAGGTGCACATAAAGAGGCATTTTATTACTGGAATACTCAGTGTAAATGCTATCTGGGTGATATCATCATGATCCTAAGTAATGGGACAGACAGGCCTACCCAAACAGGGCAGACCCAGATCAGGAGCAGTCCTGAAAGGGTCACCACTGTCTGCCACTCCTTGCTGTGTCATGAAACAAATTTGTCATAACTTCAGAAGCATTCAAGGTGTCCCACTATTTATGGAACTAAGTTATCATGTGCAAAAATTGCCAGATTCTGCACAGCACCACTGTTTTACCGCAAATATCTTAACTATCGGGACAGACAGTCCTAATCACACAGGGCAGGCCCTGATCAGGAGCAATCTGATCAGGGTCTACACTGTCTGCAATTCCGTCTGCACCCCTGCTGTGCCATGAAACCCGTCACATCCTCAGAAGAATTACAGCAAGCCCTCACGGTGTCCAAACTTTTAGGATCCTTTAGGTAGTATAAACTCCCTGATGAGATGTTCAACCCTAATCAGTCTGGTCTCTTATGGCTAGCCGTAACTTTTAAAAGTTATGGTTTCCCATAACTTTCTCATGATATCATTTTCATTGCCAAAATGATGTTTTCTATGTTCTGCTGAAGTTAGTTGAATCATACCGGACTTATACGGACATCACCTTTCTCAGCTGTGCTGAAAATCAAGGGAATTAACGCGAACAAGACAGACAATAAATGGTTATCTCCCCAAGGACTCGACTACCTCCTGTGCAAAATGCCTCAGGCAAATTGTAAATCGTACATTTTTAGGACCGCTTTTATATACTATATAGGTGACTGTTTTAATTTAAGAAAGTGGAGGTTGTGTTATGGTGTATCTTGAAAAAAAAAAAAAAATTGAATGAAAAAGAATAAACATAGATGATGTATTATATATGATTACAAATAGTATCTTCCCGTGTCAAACATATCAATTGTATTTAGCGACATAAATCAGTCTGAAATACATAAATGTACAAGCCAACAGTGTAAAATGCAACAAGGTTTTGAACATTTTATAATGTGCAACATAAATTTTCAAGAATTGCTGAAATGAAATATTATACAAAATAAGATAAAATAAAATTAAAAAAAAAATAATAAAAAAAAAAAGATCAGTAGCGTATGCTCAAGAAACGCAAAGTTGTTAAACACAACATGACTAGTCCGACGAAAATGATCTAATTATCAAGTTTTTTTTTTTTGTTTTTTTTTTTTTTTCAAAATATTTTTGTTGTTAATTCTAAGCCCAAATGATGTTTCCTATCACTTGTGAATCGTCTGCAGCAAACGATTCACGTGAAATGTCAAGTCTTATTCGCGTTGGAAATTAAGAAAAAAATATTTGAAAGTGTCTTCTGCTACTGATTCCCAGAGCTTGGAAGATAGTATTGTTCGGTAGCCGGACAAAATCCCCCCGGACATAATCCCCACCCCCGACAAAATCCCCCTTTTTGTAAAGGCGGACAAAATCCCCCTCGGACAAAATCCCCCCCCCGGACAAAATCCCCCTCGCTGTATGTCAGGTTGGACAAAATCCCCCCCCCCCGAAAAAAAAATCACCCTTGCTCTAAATTGTTCCAGTTAATTATCCTTCCACTACCCACAATCTATGTTTTTGAGCAGAAATATGAAAAATATTGGAATCTGTTATTGGAATATGTCAATTTAACTGATCATGCCAGACATAATCCTAATTGGTTGAGAGGTCCATAAAACCCCAAAGCACACATGTACAATTACAAAAAGTTAATACAAGAATGTCCTTTTTACTTTGATCTTACAAGCAACGTCTCCAAAATGACCTATACAGTGTTGACGGGCAATAATTTCTCTATGAGCACCAATATAGCTTTGATAGTACTGCACCAAATCGGATATGGAATCTGCAGTTTTCAAAACGACAGACTGATTTTCAAAAACCAGTAATTGTGCATGTGGAGGTGTGCGGGATACTATCCACCTTTATAAACAGCAGGGGGGACTATGTCCGGGGGGGGGGGATTTGTCCACCTGAACAAATGTTGGGGGGAGGGGATTTTGTCCGCCTTTACAAAAAGGGGGATTTTGTCCGGGGGGGATTATGTCCGGGGGGATTTTGTCCTGGAATCTATTGTTCATGTTGCTATTACATTAAATCATATTTAGCCGATCAATCGAAGACGCAATCTGTGTGAAATTATTCATCGGGTCTCTGTATGTAGCAGAATCTCATCTCCCCTCAGGCGAATTAAACATACTCGGACCAGACTGCGTGTATTCGCAAACTGATCCCAGTCTTTGTTTATTGCACACAATAAGGTCATAATATTGAGCCGGAACCCATGATTTAGTTTTTGCTTGCTTTGACAGTCCAATGACACAGATCAGACTGCACCCGTTTGTATTCCTCTATCCGATTCGCGTTTGGCAAGAGCACCAGGATAATATAAATCAATGCTAGAAAAACAACCTAGTTGATTGCTGTCTATTCATTTAATAGGCGATATTCTTATACTTAATGCCTCGGGCGGTCCTCAGTCTACCTTTCCAATGATGTTCACCCGTGACTTCGCGATGTTACGCGGTGTTTAACCCATTTAGTACCGGAAACCCCCAAAACACGTACCCTGTGCAGGCCCAGATCAGATGCCGCAGAACGCGGCGCCTGATCAGGGCCTACACCGTTTGCTAAAAGTTCAGCAATTTTCCAAATGAATTTTGAAGAAAACACAACCTGACACCCCTAAATCATGAAATGGACTTGTACTATATATGAGGAGGAACATTCCATTTGGTACAAAAAGGGTTAACAGGGATTAATATAATTATTGGTTTGTTACGCCAAGGTCATTTTCTCGAAAAACACTATTGATTTTGCCTTTATCTCTTTATAATCAAATCGAAGTCTTAAGTAAATCTGATCGGTCCGAGCTTAAAGGAGACAGAGAGGGAGGCGATTACAAAAAAAAAAAAAAAACAGACTGAATTATTATTCTTGCTATTATTATTTTTATTATTATTATTATCATTATCATTAACTTCATTTTTTGACTTTGATTAGTATATTATTATCACAAATACCCACAATTTATATTTTAGAAATAATATTAGAAAAAAAATCGAAAACACGCCCATTCAAATATATTGAAAAAAAAAATCCACTAAAATTTTCCACAGAAAAAATGGTATTCTTCATATTTCGGCGGTTTTAACGAGTACCCACAATCTATGTTTCTGAGCAGAAATAAGAAAATATAATGTTTACCCCTGTAAAACCCAGTTTTACTCAATAAAAGTGGGGTTTTAATAAGGTAAAAATTATATAGGCGTGTTTTCGTGATGATTCATCCAATACGTTTGCATAGTCGTGAACAAAAACTGTTTACAGGCGCCCGCTTGACACGCGCCAATCTGCGCGTCGATGTGTAAGAAAATGATTAATTATCAGCTCTACTCAACAGGGCAATAAATGGACAATAAACGATTGCAGGGAATAATCCTGGACTCAAACTTAACACGAGCAAACATACGATAAACATTTTACCACCAAATCATGAAAATTTGCGGAAAAAATCTGATATTTTTTATAATTCTGCTCAAAGCATAGATTTGGGCTACATAGTAGAACCACCTCGGCGAGGTGGTTCTAGCGAGTAATCACAATCAAGGTTTTTCAGCAGAAATAAGAACATATATATCCCAGTTTTACTATATAAAAGAGGGTTAAAGGGGGCCAAAATAAATCCAGAAAAAGCTGTTTTACAATTACGTGCATGATCTTTGTCCTTTATTAATAAATATTTATCCACTCCAGGACAGGTTTTTAAGGTCCATTTCTCCAAATGTAAAGTCCTACCAGAATCTAGCCTTTAGTAGTCTTTAGGTTGGCGCGGTTTTAATGTTAATATCATGATCTTTAAAGCATTCTGACTAGATTTCAGTTTGTCGAGGTGTAAACGAGATAATGTTTTGAGCAGTAAGTGACAGGTCTGTAAAACATTGCATAATCTTCACAGTTTTCAGAACAATAAAATTATCTGTCTTTTCTGGCCCCTGTCGGCAAATCTACTTCAATATAATTTAATACAATTTGGAGCCACATTTAGAACAGAACGTCACTTAATGAGACTAAACAATAACAAAACCAGGCATATTCAAATACACACGTACATTGAAAATTTTATCACTATAATGATTCAAGAAAGGCAGTTGACAGTTTCTGGAGGAAGAATGTTCACTCTACTGGTTAACCGCCTACGTAAAAGCATGCCCAGGATTAGTGTAGATAGGTTAACTAAAAATGATCTAAATAGTGTTGACTTGGCCGTGAAATCCATCACAAAAAGAGTCAAACAAACAAATTCATTATAAATGAAAATCATCAGTTAAAAAATACGTTATTTTCTAATTTCTGCTCAAAACAAAGTTTGTGGATACTCACCAGGACCGCCTCGACGAGGCGGTCAGACGGGCACAAAACATAGTTTGTGGGTACCTATGTTTTTAAGAAGAAAAAAATGTGTACAACTGTAAACCCTGTTTTACTACATAAAAGTGGGGTTTAAGGGGGTCAAAATTATGCAGGGTGTTTTATGATGGTCAAACCAAAGTAACAAACAGATTATTCCATTTCAAACTGACAATTAAGCATATCGTAGGCGTAATAAAGTCTTTGTTTTCGAAAACATTTACATTTGAGAATACATCTAAATAAATAAATAAATAAATAAATAAATAAATAAATAAAATAAATAAAATAAATAAAAATCCCGAACCATACAGCCCAAGAAGCACGTCGTATGCGTAATATATTCTTTGTTATTGTTTACCTTAGTAACAACCGCTGACTGCTGGTTCCCAATGTAAACTGGGAATAGAAAAGGAGGGTAGTGTATTTCATTTTCAAAAAGGACCAAATTATTCTCATTTCTATTTTACAAAATTTATATGGACGTGTTCGCAATACATTTGCCAACATACTCCCGCTTGCACAGAATAAAAATAACAACTTACAAAAAAGTTATGACAATATATTCATCAGTTTTTGTCGCTTCATTCAGTAGTTTTACTATATATTCTATACATTTAGAGGGTGCCTCCAATTAATTGTAAAAGGGACCAAAAAGTTGTTGATGAAACTTCGTGAAAAATACATGTGTGCATTCGTAAAAGAATGCAGAATCATGAACCGCTGGCACAGAAAAGATATTACTATTACTATTTATTTTATAGGGAAATAATTATCAATTTCCTATATAAATCTATGTATTTACTTTAACCGACTGCAGTTACCTGGATGTCCGTTAAAGTTCGACATGTTAACTGTTGATCCCCACTTGTTGCCTCTGAAACTACTTGATTCTCTCTGCAAAGGACACCTTGACTACCAATCAGCATCCCTATTTTAATGCTTCAAAAAGGCTGAACAACTGGCGGAAAACATGGAATTAAATGATAAGATTTGATAATAAAATGTGCATGTTTTTATGAAAAATGAGCATCTGGATGCTATTAACCAAGTAGTTTAATGTTAAGTTAATTGATATTTCAGCATTTGGTATTGATTACGCTTTTTTTTTAAATGAGATTACGCTTTTCAAAAAACACAAACCTCCAACTTCCAAACAAGAATGTTACGGTTTGCCGTAACCTTTTCTGGTGGAATGTTACGGATATCCGTAACCTTATCAAATGCATGGTTTACCGTAACTTTTTTTTTAAAAGGGAGGCTTTAGTGTATTGGTCATCTTGATCATGTTGATATTGTAAATTTGAATGTTTACTAAGTGTTTTAGCGTATATGACTATCCATCACGAAAACACGAAATTAAGAACCCCATCATTGCCTCCTGTTAAAAACTCATGGAAAACTGTAACCTTTTTTAGTCTTTCTTAGAACAACAAATTAATTATTTCTCCCTTCATTAAAGCGCCCCCTAGTGTAAAGGCTTAAGAAAAGTTACGGTTAACCGTAACTTTAAAAAAAAATCATAAGTTGTGGCAAATTGTAACTTTTAAAAGTTACGGCTAGCCATAAGAGACCAGACTGCTAATCCTGCCAAATAAATTAACCTGCCACACTTATTTATGACCACCAACCAATCAAATTGCTTGAAATAATGTATTCAGTCAGATTCAGAGAAAGAATATTGAACTGTGCAGATCCCGATCAGATGGCTTCCACACAGAAGCCATCCGATCTGATTCGCACTGTTTGTAAAGGCCGAGGTTGTCCTGCCCAGCAGGTTAAGGGCTAACCCATTTTGTACCGGAAGCCCCAAAACGGTATTTGGCAAACAGTGCAGGCCCAGATCAGGCGCCGCAGAAAGTGGCATCTGATCACAGCCTTCACTGTCTGCAAAACGCCCAGCCATAATCCAAACCAATTCAGAAGAAACCAAACCCGACACCCCCGATAGCTGAAATGGACTCCTGCTAAACTGCTATACATAAGGAGGAAGATTCCATTCGACACAAAAAAAGGTTAATACAATCTGGGCTACAGCAGTGACAAGTGAGAGACATATCCCTGTGTTATCCAGGGCTCCTGGATAATTAATGGACAGAGACTAAAGTGCGGGCTGCGAGATTCCCCGCAATCAAATACTTGAGAAGCCTTTCAAAAGCTGTATTTGCAGTCCTGCCATGTTTGATCCCGATCTACACTGTTTGACAATGTCAGAAAGGTATAAATTAATATTTATTTGCAAAGAAACACCATAGCGCTATGCACATAACTTGAAATAGTATCTGGTTTTCGTCTTTGTTTGATTGGAGGTTTAAACGTCCCCGTCAACACTGTAAAGATCATTTTGGAGACGTTGCTTCCAATTTTGTACCCGGCATTGAGATGGAATGACATCTCAAGCCCTGCCGTCCAATGAAAACAATAGGGTTTATATGCATGGACGGGCCGAATCGCACCGCTTTGCCTGGGCAGGCTTAGATTCTCTTAGCGGTTTACCAGTACTCGTGTGTGGGCCGGTTTTATATGATCTGTGAGGTAGAAAAAAACATGGTTAATATTAGAACCTTAATTAGTTATTTAACTGCGTGATCGAGACAGTTTTAATGAGCAATTGACCAACAATAAGAACTAGAGCGTGCAGTCGATGGCACACCTTCGCAGATCCCAACTCTTCTGTCGCTTTACATTTTTGATAGAAATTCTTAATTTAATAAAGAAACGTTTATACTGCGCCTTCATTGATTTGAAACAAGCATTCGACACGGCATGGAGAGATGGAATGTGGCATAAGCTTTTTAACTGTAACATAACTGGAAAATGTTATAGACTAATCAAAAACATGTATAATGGTATTAAATCTTGCCTACTGGTGAATGATACACAGACCGAATTTTGTGTTTGTAATATAGGTGTCAGACAAGGCGAGAACCTTTCGCCATTTCTATTTTCAATTTATGTAAACGATTTAGAAGCTTTCTTTTTCGCAAACCAATCTAATGGTGGCATAGAATGTTTGTCATCAGAGTTCGATGATACAGTATACATATATCTAAAACTTTTCATACTCCTTTATGCTGACGATACGGCTATTCTTAGCGAGTCCTCACACGGATTACAGTCAGCCTTAGATTTATATAACGACTATTGTACACAATGGAAATTAAAAATTGATATAAATAAATCAAAAATTATTGTATTCTCAAAAGGCAGACAAGGAATATACGATGTTTTATTAAATAACGAGGTGTTAGAGGTAGTACAAGAATGTAAATACTTGGGTATCGTGTTTAGTAGAACCGGCTCATTTTATGCAGCAAAGCAGCATCTTGCAAATCAAGCAAAACAGGCAATGTATAATCTGATCAAAAAAGCACGATCATTATTACTACCAATAGATCTGCAGATTGAATTATTTGAAAAAAATGGTTAAGCCCGTCTTGTTATACGGAAGTGAGATAACTGGTTTTGGTAGGCATAATATTCTAGAACGAGTAGTCTTAAAATTTCTGAAACTAATTTTGAACATGAAATCGAGTACACCAAATTTTATGGTTTATGGTGAAACCGGAGTTTTTCCAATATACATAGATATTCAATGCAGGTTAATTTCGTTCTGGGCAAAATTAGTAACTGCAGATGTCTTGAAGCTTTCTTCCATGCTATATAGCATGAAGTATAGTCTATATAAATATTCAAATAATAGCAGAACTCGGTTTATTTGGATTAAAACGATTAAAGAAATTTTAATAAAATACGGAATGAGTGGAATTTGGGAAAATCAGTCATTTCCCAGTGAAAAATGACTCGTTTGTGCTGTCAAGCAAAAACTAAAAGATCTATTTATTAACGAATGGTACACACAGATGAATAATAGTAATAGTGCTGTCATGTATAAATTGATAAAAACAAATTTCGAATTCGAAACGTATCTGGTCACTCTCCCATTCAAATGTAGGAAGTCACTTACTCAGATAAGAACAAGAAACCATCCTCTACCTATTGAAACCGGGCGATGGCAGCAAATTAATAGAGATGAACGGATATGTTTTTTATGTAAGGCAAGCATTGGCGATGAGTTTCATTTTATATTAGAATGTAAGAAATTAATTGAAATGAGAAAGAAATATTTAAAAGCATATTTTGTAAAAGACCAAACACGCTAAAACTTCATGAATTATTTAATACTAAAAATAGAAAAAAAATAATTAAGTTAAGCCAATTTGTAAAGGAAATTTTATCACTAGAAATAAATTAGGTATTGATAGAATGAAATTATATAGAACCTATATACACGTTAAAGCCATGTCGACGTGCCTAAGTATAGTATACGGTGGTGTGTGCAGGGCTGTACAATGTCAGATTCTTGCTGGGACAGCAGGGCTCTGTGTGCTCGCTGTGGTTGCCACGATGAAACTGCCAGCATCGGCCCAGCATCAGCGCACATGTGCATCACAAGTTATCCGAAGGTTAACTCTTTAAGTCCATACAGGATAGTTCTATTTTATATGGACATGTTTGCATGGTAATCTAAATTGGGAAAGTGAGGAGCTTGAAACTGGATGTAAGAAACATGACTGTTAGACTTGTTTCTTGCATCCCGGGCTCAGTTGCCACAACTGGTTCACTTAAGAATGGTGTTCTTGTGTTATTGTTTGATATGTGCAGCCTCATATCTCTATTTGTCATTTAGCCTCTCTAAATTATTATAACTATTGTTTGTATGACCTCATATTGCCATTATGTATGATGGATTGAGAGAATAAAAGATTTGATTGATTGAAAAAAAAGCCAAATATAGCATAGTTCTAGCACGCCCTCATTATGTAAGAAAGCCATGTACCAAATTTGCTGGCATTTAGGCCAGTGGTTAAGGAGAGGATAGCATGATCGATGGATGAATGAAGACAGACAGATGGATGGAGGGATTTACAATTTCCTCAAACACATTTTTTAAAAGCATTGGGGTAATGATTTTTGTTTGTTTGATTTGAGCCATCAACACTGTAAAGGTCATTTTGGAGACGTTTCTTCCAATTTTGTGAGACTTTTACCCGCCCTTGACATGAAATGACACCTCAAGCCTTACCGCCCAATGAAACCAATAGGATTTATTAGCATGGACGGGCCGACTCGCACCGCTTTGCCTGGGCAGGCTTAGGTCCTCTGAGCGCTTTACCAGTACTCGTGTGCGGGTCGGTTTCAGCTATGCGTGGAAGCATCATGCTGCCCATCTATGTCTTCAAGGCCCGATGGGGGAGGCCGAAATGCGGATAATGAATATATATGGTTAATGAGTAGGGATCGGAACGATTTATCTGATATTAGGCCTACTATAAAGTGGAGGGGGTGGGGTCCTGGCCCCAGCGCATCTGGGGTACCCAAAGGTTGGTGTCACTGAATATATCATAAGGAATAAGAATATATATAAAATTTAAGGGTGGGAATCTGAACAGGTTATCCGATATTAGGCCTTTTATGAAGTGGTGGGTGTAGGACATGACCCAAGCACACTCGGGGGACCCAATGGTGGAATGCATCTTATCATAAGGACAAGAATATATATTGTTTAGGGATGGGGATCTGAATGGTTTCTGAGAAATAAAGCCTTTAATGAAATGGAGCATGGGCATGGCCCCGGCGCACCCCTGGGGAACACCAGGTTGGTGTCGCTGAAAGCGTCTTAGCATAAGTTACAAGAGGATACATGGTGTATGGTGGGGATCTGAATGGTTTCTGAGATATAATGAAGTGGAGGGGTGGGACATGACCCCAGCACAACCCAGGGGTCACCCGAGTTTCCGTCTCTAGATGTGTCTTATCATAAGAAACAAGAACAAATGTCTTATCATAAGGGACAAGAATATATATGGTTCAGGGGTGGGGGTATGAACAGTGCCTGAGATATTAAACTGAAGGGGTGGGTCATGGCCCCCGTGCATCCCGGGGGACCTCCAGGTTGGTGTCACTGAAAGTGTCACTGAGGAGATAGCATGACGGACGGACGGACGGACGGACAGACGGACAGAGGCGTTCATAATATGCGGATAAAAAGATTTGTTTGCTTAGCTTATGACTGAATGTAAAAGGTTATTGACCTGAAATTCAGGCTTGCTGTTTTTCAAGCATAATTCAAACTAAAAAAATGTTCCATTGTAACATCATGTGAAGACTATAAACATGTAAAAGGCCCTTATTAAACACATTCTGCTTGATGAAAACTTGACCAGTCTTAATATTGTCTGGACTTAAAAAACAACAACAACAACAATACATGGTATGCAGTAAACTCAACTCAAAGACTCAGCTCATTGACTCAACTCATAGCCTCAGCTCAAAGACTCAGCTCAGACACTCAACTCAGTATTTTCGTACATATATGCTTTCGAACCTCTCCAGAATATCAGCTGTGTCTAATTTCACTTCAATAATTTCAATAATTCTCAGCCAGCAGATGGCTTGACTCAAGTATGTAAAAAGCAGAGCAGCTTAACTTTAAAACAGTTACTTTAAGCAGAGCAGCTAAACTTTAAAACAATTACTCACTCCTACCAAAATGTGACAAACGTTTCTTCAATTTGAGTAGCTTTGATCTTTCAAGCTCCAACAATTAAAACCAACAGATCCTAGCAAAAGACTATAAATCAGATAATATGTCAGACTATCTGATTAAGTTCTAGATGAAGGCACACTGGCTCTAGGAAGGAGATAAAATTCTAGAAAAAGCAGAGTATAATCAAAGCGCCAAAAGCACTGAAATGACAGATTCTATGAGAAAATCAAAACACTGTGAAAACTTACAGACAACCTTTCTAAAAAGATCTTAAAACTTAGAAAAGTAGTTCTGCAAATTCCATTGTATGATATGTTTGCAGATGTCTATACACCGGTGGTATTATGAAATGCCATTCGATGTTTCAAAATTTTGGAAAGAAACGATTTACGTTTTCAAAACCAAAGAATAAAATTCAAGTTTTAACAATGCTACTGTCAATAAGTAACATTTTTGTCTGGTCGGTTGTGGATACCTCCACCAAAAGATACTCTATGGGAAAGAGATCGGAGGAGAAAGGCTGATCAGTCCATTACATGAATTCCATTGACTTGAAGACATTTTTGAGTAATGACAGCACTATAAACCCGCGCGTAATCCTGCTGGATTAGATATCCCGGATTCTGAGCGTAAACAAATAAATGGCGCCACTTGAGGCCGACGCACTTGCTTGATTAACGTCTCGTTGTTCAGATAACGTCTCAGCCATGATCTTGAATGTTCTTAATGTCGCCGCTAGCTACATGCAATAGCTCGACATACCATTTCGCTTAATCCATCCGATATGTCATGCTCTATTACGCACGCGTCGCTTCGGCATACCTTACACCTATATGTCGAAACTTCCCGAAACGACAATCGGCGTGATTCACGCTGAAGTGCGATGTGTCACTGAAACGCATATCGCGCGAGTCGCTTAGACGCCAATAAACATGTACGTATTTCATGCACCAGCGTAAGTGTTCCGTACTGTGTCGACGTCTTAATTTTGGTCACGACAGGGACGTCTAGCTCTCAAAAGTGCATCGCATAAGGGCCACGAACAGTGTCAGTGCTTATTAGTCGGTAGTTGAAACCCTTTGTTTATCTACAGGTACAGTGAAGCAGATGCCGGTGGAAATCTGCTTCGCATATGCGTCTGTCGGATGAATCGATCTTGACGTACTGACGTCGGTCTTCCGCTATTTCGACGTCCACTAGCGTTTTCTGTGGATAGTAAGATGTCGCGCCAACAGACAAATAGATCACACTCATGTGGCACCCAAAATCAGAGTCAACGCCATCCGCTTTCCGACCAGCTTCTAACTGTCCATTAGAAGCCTCCGTGGTGTAGTGGTTATGCTACTCGCCTTGTAAACCAGGGATCGCAGGATCGATCCCGGACTTCTCCAGACTTTCGGATGAGTCTTTAAACCGAGGTATCGTCTCCGTATGACCTTAGCTATTTGTGGGACGTAAAACTGAAATACTCACTCACTCACTTTAACTGTCCAGGGTTTAATGAAAAATGTTGCAATACGTTCTCACTTGATGCTTTTTGAGAACAAAATACAATTTCTTTTTTTCTAGGCACGACCTTACATCACACATTAAAAGTTTGATCATGAACATATGGTTTCTATCAGTGCTGGTGTGAAGGTGGTACACAGGATCGTTGACCCCCGCCAATCGGGGCTTAAAGAAATAGATTGGCTGCGTGATGCTTCCACGCAGAGCTGAAACCGACCCGCACACGAGTACTGGTAATCTACTTAGAGGATCTAAGCCTGCCCAGGTAAAGCGGTGCGTGTCGGGCCGTCCATGCATATAAACCCTATTGCTTTCATTGGGTGGCAGGGCTTGAGATGTCATTTCATCTCAGTGTCGGGTAAAAGTCCCACAAAATTGGAAGCAACGTCTCCAAAATGACCTATTCAGTGTTGACGGGTACGTTAAACCTCAAAGCAAACAAAACACAGGATCGTGGCCGGACTGGTAACCATACGTCACGGTTGATTGATATAACCTTTTTAGCTTAAGGGCATGGTGCCTAAGCGTGTTGTAATCATGCACTCGTTTGGTTTCAGAATCAAAGCACCAAAAGTGTTGGTGGGATGTAGGTTGGGGTAAAAGTCCTTGGCTGAGATTTAAACTGTTTAATTTAACTCTGAAATTCCAAACAAATAGTGAATAGTTTGATAAGAAGCGCGTTCTGCAGCGTCCGAAGTTGGTCTACACCGTTTGTCAAGCTCAACCTATGATTCCAGGATGACCCTCTTCAGTCTTATGGAATACCCTTATCTCACTGCGGCTATTTTCTGCAAGAAAAACGTTATTCTGAGAAGTCAGTGATAGTCACGTAGACGTTAGCTCTGAATCGCTTTTCTTATTAGTAACTTCGGGTCGAATACCAAACAATCATCCCAAACATAGCCGGGTCGTTTGTCAGTCTTGGGTACATGTAAGTGTTATCTGTAAAATCTGTACTTGAATCAAATGTTTGATTTGACAAACAGTGTAGACTAAGATCAAACGCCACAGAACATGGTGCTGATCTTGGTCTACATTTTTGCATCAGTTACTAACATCTTAAGTTTAAACGGATCAGTTCAAGTCCTCGTTTATGACCAGCCTGCATTTAGAGACAATCGGCATGAGTGTTGTTAGTGCTTTGATTTATTCACTGCCTTGAGTTTCTGGAGTGTACTCTTCCATCACTGAAGTTGGGCTGGTCCATTCTGCTAAATATGGCACCTAGAATTATATCGCAGGATCTACACTGTTTGCATAGGTATCTGTACCATATTCCAGGATTGAAAGGGACAGCCTTTCTCGCACAGTCTGATATACACCTAGTTGTAACTGACCTAGACTTGACCTCGAATTTCGGAAAACCCATTAATATTTTGGTCTGCAGCTGACCGGCTGGTCTTTAAGGATTAAGTATTGACAGCACTGTTAGAAAACAGTGTAAAACCTGAGCAGACGTCTGAGCAGACGCCGCATTGATCTGGGTATAGTCTCGCATGATGCAGCTGATTCATATGAAATGCTGAATCTATTCTCGGAAAGGTAAGATAAAATTCAAAAGTCGTCTGCTTCAAAAGTTTGTATTGCGATTATAGGATGTACAATTTTGATAACTGCGCCAAACTGGACTACATTTTGTGCGGACTCATATTTCTTTGGCGGTCAAAGCCGGAAGAAAGTCGTAAGAAAGCCGGAACTACTTTACAACACGCAGGATAGCTAGAAATGACAGATTGAATCTGTCATTAATTAGTTTTCCAGATTGTAGTAGAGTTGAACATCATTTAGTTTCCATTGACCAGCCTGCTCAAAACATTTTTTTTTGTTTTCAACAGGTGAACAAGTCTGTGATATAGAGAAAACTGGGGTTTACGGGTGTATACATGATTTTCCTTATTTCTGTCCCAAGACATAGTTTGTGGGTACTCGTTAGAACTGCGTCAATGAGGCTGTTCTAACGAGCACCCGCAACCTAAGCTTGGAGTATAAATAAGAAAAAATATCATGGATTTTCATCAGAAAAGTAGCTATTTTGGAGATGTGAAAAATGCACTATGTGTCACGGCTGTGTTATCGTAATGGTTGTGGTTGTACGGCCCTTCCAAGATTATTTCACTTATTCAGTTGAGCCAAGCGATAATCAGAGGTTGGCAAAAACCGGAGTGCCCGGAGAAAAATCACGCAGAACTTAGCGTCTCACACGTGACCCCAGCCAGGCTTGAACCCACAGCGGCTTACTCATGTGTCGTCAATTTCGGCTCTACGTGGAAGCACCATTCAGCTCAATATATTTCTCCAAGCCACGATAGGCGGGCGAATTTTGGTTTGATATTGTGTATGATAACTGAATAGTCGATTCTATGCTAGTTGAAATCTTAACAAGTCTTTTTGTGAGCATATTTACGTAAAGTCGGAGCCGAAGCGTACTTGAAGTCGACATATTTTGATGGGGCCAAAAATAGACCTTTCCTGATATGACCCTTTATAAAAATTCAGGTTGAAAATATAAATCAGGAATAAGGACGAAGGAATAAGGAAAAAGGAATAAGGTAACAACTTATCACTCGTTACAAACAGTGCAGACCCGTATCAGATACTGCAGAACAAGATGCCTGAGCAGGGCATTCACTGTTTGCTTAAAGTTCAACCAATTTTATCAATGATTACATTCTAATCAGCCTGGTACCCCTTAACTCTTAAATGCACCCCTTCTGTATGTGGGATGGGACATCCCATTCTGTACAAAATGGGAAAAATATTTATTTTATTTGTTAGTGACATTTCCTCATTACTAAAACCTCTTAGTTACTTATAAACATTCTTTCTTTAGCCTACCTTATTTACTTACCTACCTACTATTGAATCAACGTTGAAACAACGTTTAAAACGTTGTTTCAACGTTGAATCAAAGTTGAGTCAGTGTTGTGTGCCTGCAAGATTACTTGCTTACTTACCTACTCACCCACAGAAGCCTCTGTGGCGTAGTGGTTACGCTACTCGCCTTGTAAACCAGGGATCGCATGATCGATCCCAGGCTTCTCCGGACTTTCGGATGAGTTTTTAAACCGAGGTCCCATCTCCGTATGACCTCAGCTGTTGGTGGGACGTAAAACTCAAACTCTCACTCTCACCTACTTACCCACTCACTTGATTGCTGGCGTGCTCACACACTCACTCACGCACTCACTCAGCCACTCAAACCTGTTTCTTTTATTTTACTGTGTATAGTTAAAAGCCATCTGTATTGTTCTTAGCTTTAGCAACTTCTTTTGAGTGTTTCCAGATTTGTGCCAGCTCTGGTCATACAGTACCCATTCTGACAGTCCAAAGCAGAAAGATTGTTTAGTTTAGAGATTAAAGTCTAATTACAAAATAGAGAAAATTCAGAAAAAGTCTTTATTTTGTAAGAGTGTACTTTTACAATTTTCATGAGGGAAATGTTGCACAGAAACATTATAATTAAGCGGCGTCTGATCAAAGTCAAGAATGTTTGCTTTAAATACAATTGTATGGGTTTAATGGGCAATCCACCCGTGCTTCTATATATTATATACCATCCACCAATGCGATAATTACTGTCAATTCGTTAAAACAGAGAAACCCCTGCTTTGCAAACAGTGTAGATCCAGATCAGATGGCACCTACAGTGATTGTCATGCAACTTGTGAACAAATTTAGTATTCGAAGTAATTCGATCGGCTGCTGGACTGCAATGGCTATTGCTAAATTAACATATTCAGCAGGATAAAGGTTAAAAAAGAAAACAAAATAGTGGTCTGTAGCCTACAGGCTAAATTTATAAAGTCTGCTGAGATGTGACTTCTTTTTACAAAGCAATCCTTAGATGAAAATATATACCCCTTCCTCAAATCTCTCTCTTGAAGTTTGAGTAAGTATAAAATAAAATCTGGCTTTGCATGGTGGCATAATATAAAATATGGAATACATGAGCACACCTATTAACATCTAGGACGCATATAAGTCTACCTACAGGCCCGCAAAACAGCAGTTTTACATATAGCAGGGTCTGATGGGACGTGTTTGATATGGAAGGGCTGGTAACAGTCAACACAGACAAATCCTCACTGTTTTTGGGCAGACATTTGTTTGCGTGGGGGGGGGGAATGGGGGGGTTGGTTTTACAGCCCTTTCAAGATCTAGTCTATCGTTAATCAGAGGTCGGCGAAATCTGAGTGTCCGGAGAAAAGAACACGTGACATTCTGTTGCAGAACTTGGCGTCTCACATGTGACCCTAGCCAGGCTCGAAACCGCAGCGGTGAGAGACCTTATGATTGCATGGTCTTTTTCCATTGAAGTAGATAGCTAGGCCAAGGAATTAATCTATGCAATGGTCGAGATGCAACTCACACTGGAATGGGGTGGTACAGTGTATTTCATTCCACTCCAATTTTAAACTAAGGTACACATGCATCCCAAAGACATTCAGCAACACGCTACATTCTGACTTACTTATACTTGTAACATCGATAAAAATAGCACAACAATTTTCAGTTAATAAGCATAACCTTGCCCCCACCCCCCCCCCCACCCATTCAGTGATAGTCACGTGGACAACATCGTTATTTCTGATTATGTCATTTAGTAACTTTGGGTCGATTATCGATTATAAAACAATCGACGCAAAATGGATAGAATCGGCCAAACTGGTATATTTTTCAATTGTAGTTCATATATTTTGCAAGGATTCGGTATTATACATTATGATATAAGCTTTTAAACTTCTGAATTGCGCCCAACAAACAGTTGTTTTTCACAACATATTTTGAGCCACCCTATCCCACACATCACCATTTAAATTAAGACAACCTCTCTGCAATTGTCTAATCGAATTTCTAAATCCTGCCAGATTTCATTCAGATGAAATGGGTTTATATCCACCAATCTTAAAAAAAAACTAATACAAAAGCCTTAACTTTATGCAAACTGTCAAACAAATGTACTAGTTCCAGCCACAAAAACACATCTATTCGATACATCGATTTTTTATATTTCTCTGGGTAAATTGAGCCTTCATTGTAACCCCTTAAACCATCCCTGGCTAACCCATATATGCCTTGCATCCCAATTAATTGTTTGTTTGATTTTAGGTTTATTGTCCCCGTCAACACTGTATAGGTCATTTTGCAGACGTTGCTCCAGTTGTGTGGGACTTTTACCCGACATTAGGATGAAATGACATCTCAAGCCCTGTGGCCCAATGAAACCAATAGAGTTTATATGCATGGACTCGCATCACTTTTCCTGGGTAGGCTTAGAACCTCTAATCAGACTCAGGTGCGGTCGGTTTCAGCTCTCTGTGGAAGCATCATGCAGCCCAGTCTATTTTTTCAAGCCCCGATGGCCGGGGACGAGCATCCTAATTCAGTCAGGTGTCTAGGTTAAACTGTTAAAAGACAGACTTTGATTGGTTCTGATTATCAGGCAAAAGCTCTTGCATAACCATAAAAGTAAGTCTTTCAATACCTTTCTAAACCCCACTTTTATAGTAAAAAGTGGAGTTAGCAGGTGTGTGTAGTGTGTGTGTGTGGGGGGGGGGGGGTCATTAATTTCTTTATTACTGCCAAAGACATGGATTGTAGATACTCATTAGATCTGCCTCATTGAGACAGTTCTAACAATAATCCAAATGCTATACTTGGATGAACCAGATATTATGCTCTGTGTGTGTGTGTGTGTGTGTGTGTGTGTGTGTGTGTGTGTGTGTGTGTGTGTGTGTGTGTGTGTGTGTGTGTGTTTGTGTGTGTGTGTGTGTGTGTGTGTGTGTGTGTGTGTGTGTGTGTGTGTGTATGTGTGTGTGTGTGTGAGGGGGGAGGGGGAGGGGGGGAGGAGGCATGAATGGGTTTCTTCTAACACCAGCGTCAGGTAAGCCATATATTTGTATATGCAGCCTTTGTAGCTGTAATCATCAACTTCTCTGCGTGTGGCAATAAATTACTGTACTAGGCAGATTCTGAACTGTCTTATCAGGGACCAGATAGAGACTAAAACCTAAGCCTGAAAGTGACATGGACATTAATATAGCAGAAAACAATTTCGGTTTTTACATTATTTTCAGAGAGAATGAAGGTTGACATTACATGTAGATAAGTATTATGTCAAGCCTTATGTTTTCTCTAAAAAATAAGACAGAATACATTTGAAAACTTACAATCTGCACAATTGGGCTAGCCGGTATCGGTAGCACAGTCGGATGCGATTCTGTCTGGTGATCAGGAGGACGCGAGTTCGATTCCTGCCGGGGTCGGCAACATTCTTTCGTGGAGATTGATCATGAAATCTTTTCTGCGGTCATTTTCTCCCATTCCGCTGATTCAAGAAGGGCAGTTGTCACTTTCTTGCGAAAACATGTGCACTGTACTGGTTAACCGCTTACGTATAAGCCTGTCCAGAAAACGTGTGTGTAGGTAAACTGACCGGTTCGAAAATGACCTAAATAGTTCTGACTGGGCCGTTAATCTCCAATACAAAACAAAAACAAACAAAAAATAGAGGGCTAAGAGTAATGATTTTCTAGAGTATAGGTATGTTAATATGAAAGGATCACCATCATCATCATCATCATAATTCTGCAATGGCCCTTAATCAGTGCATGTCTCCATACTTATATGCTTTTACTATGGCAAGCAATGTTGCTATTCATTATGCAAAATAGATATTTTTGTTTGTTTGTTTGATTTAAAGTTTAACATCCCGTCAGCACTGTAAAGGTCATTTGAAGACGTTGCTTCCAATTTTGTGGGGACGTTTTACCCGACATTAAGATGGAATGCAATGTCGCCCAATGAACTCAATAGGGTTTATAAGCATGGACAGTCCGATTCGCACCGCTTTGCCTGGGCAGGCTTAGATCCTTGCGGCGGTTTACCAGTACTCGTGAGCGGGTCGCTTACAGCTCTGCGTGGAAGCATCATGCAGCCCATCTATATCTTCAAGCCCCGGTGGACGGGGGTTTGCAGAATAGATATCATATATACCACATCAGATATCTAATATAGGATATTAGCCCCCGCCCATTTGGACTTGAAAAAAAAAGATGGCTGCATGATGCTTCCACGGAAAGCTGAAACCGATCGCACACGACTACTGGTAAACCGCTTAGAGGATCTCAGCCTGCCCAGGCAAAGCGGTGCGAGTTGGACCGTCCATGTTTATAAACCCTATTGGTTTCATTGGGCGGCAGGGCTTGAGATGTCATTTCATCTCGATGTCGGGTAAAAGTCCCACCAAACTGGAAGCAACGTCTCCAAAATGACCTTTACATTGTTGACGGGGACGTTAAACTACAAATCAAACAAAAAAACTTATACAGGATATAAGATAACTTATAAGAGCTATAACATATCTGAATACGTATATCATATATATTTTATCATATAAATGATATCTTATATTATATATATGATGTTCTTATATCCTATATAAGATATATCAGATATATGATATAATATATATCTTATTTAATTCCATATAACAGATATCTTAAATATCATATAAGATTATCTTTTATAAACTGTCTTATATATTAATTTCGAAATCTAATATGCTAAACACAGATATCTTTTTTTCATTGATAAAAACATATTTTCTTTATTAAATAAGATATCGTACATCCTAAATCAGATATCTAAGGCTAATATGGTATAGTTTATAAGATAATATTTCCTATATATCTCATTTACTTCATTAGATATCTGATATGTATTATCAGATATCTAATATGTATAAGCAATACAGATATCTTACAAAATTTGAGAAAATTGAAGACATGTGAGTCAGTTTGGCGAACATATAATATATCTTATATAATATATTAGATATCTTATAGACATTTGTATGGAAAAATGCAAGACAGTGGATTTTACTGATTGCATGCAGCTTGTCACATCAGAAATATTATTTGCAAACAGCTGAATGGAAGTTTATCAATTCAAATAGTCTAGGTCATTATTAACCTTTGTCTTCGGTATTTTGTATCACTAAAGCTGCTGTGCTGATGAAACTAAACTACATGAAAGGCCTCTGAGGGATGAGGCATTGAAAATTTATTCGTGGGATTGTTGTCACATGACCAAGATGGGCACCAAACCTGTATATGGTATTAAACACATGACCTCTGGTGAGCGTAGTGGCTCATGAACCTCTTGTGTTTCTTTACTGCACAAATACAATCAAAGCATTGACAGTACTAGTGGTCGGATTACCTCGAAGTGAAGGCTAAGTATATGATCATTGGACTGTCAAATTCCTGTACTTCAAGCAAACAGTATAGACCCTGATCAGAGCCGTATTGTGTGGCATCTGAACTTGGTAAACACTGTTTGTCAAAATTCAAATATGCGTCAAGCCCACATTCAAAATGTTTGGGCTGTTCAATTTAACACTTAATTCCTGTACTTCAAACCAGCAGTGTAGGCCCTGATCAGAACGTTTTGTGGCGTCTGTTCAAAGTAAACACGCTTTGCCCAAACCGACACATGATTCTAGCCCCAGCGTACCCCCAGAGGACCATAGACTGGTCTCACTGAATTTGTCGTAAAAAAAAGAAATGAAATAGTGAATAAGCACTGCTTATAGACAACCCCGCATGACAATGGTCAATAATATAAAACAGCAGACATGTAAAAAAGAAGTGGAACTCATAGCCGGCATGTTATTAGACCGCAAAAAAATGGCTAAGTTAAGGGCATATGCTACGAAATACTTCCTACATTGAAAACTGTTTAAGAGTCTGTATATGGTCAGCATCATATGCTGGCTCACCACATTTGAAATAAAAACCATATGTCACCGTGCTGAATCTTAAGTAATCTGAACAAGAAGAAGGTCACCCTAAACTGTTTTCCCAGAAATATAAGAAAACAACCATGTTAGTGAATAGCATGTCAAAACTGAATTTTGTCTAGCTTTTAAACATTAATTTCAGTCAGAATGATTTAGTAAAAGGTACTGCTGCCTGTCTTTAGGCTATTTTTCAAGCTTAGAACAAAATTTTTGCAAAACCAATTTTGCCATCAACCAAATATCTTTAAAAATAATTTATTATTTGCAATATTTTGGACCATACAGAAAAATGCTACATTGAACATAAAACAAGGTTTTTCTCTAGGGGATGATTTCAGAGAATAGAAAATCAAAAGAAAACTAGGGGTCACCGTTCTAATTTCTGTTTTATTAAACACACCGTTCCCCTACCCCCAGGTGAAGTACAAGGTAAAAATATACCAAAATTCTATGAAAAGATGGTGAATCACTGACAGATAACTTGGATTTTACTTGTAAATAGTAACTGACCATAATATTCATTGCAGCAAAACGTTTAAGTAAATCTGTAACCATTTTGGTTGATCTGTTCTTGAGTAAATGCCGAAAAAATAAAATTGGCAAAAATCGCAATGTTACCGTTTTCGTGAAGTTTAAAGCCAAGCTGAACATGTTTAATAATGAAATGAACCCAAAACAATATCTGTTCCACAAATTTCAACCATTTCCTTACCCAAGACCGGGAAAAAATTGGCTCTGCCATAACTTTCATTTTTGATGATCATACAAAAATGGCGACTTCGTAGCATTTGTCTTTAAAAAAGACGAAAAATAGGTGAAAGAAATAATTTTAGGAGTATGAAAAAACCACATGCACATATTCAGACCTATATGAAAACACCTGCAAAGTTTCAAAAGGATCAACGTAAAATTGTGAGAGGATTTGCGCTGACAAGGTACCCACTCCCTATACATGTTAACATTATTAGACCTAAAAAAAAAATGGCCAAGTTAAAAAAGAGGACGAAAAGTGAACGAAATAGATTTAGGAGTATGAAAAAAAAAACAAATGCAGATCTTCAGACCTATATGAAACACCTGCAAAGTTTCAAAATGATCACCCTAAAAATGTGAGAGGAGTTGGGCTAACAAGGTACCCACTCCCTACAAACTTTAACATTATCAGACCTAAAAAATGGCTAAGTTAAAAAAGACGAAAACCGTGAAAGTAATAATTTTAGGAATGAGAAAAAATACATGCACATCTTCAGGCCTATATAAAAACAAATGCAAAGTTTCAAACGGATCATCCTAAAACTGTGAGAGAAGTTGCGCTTACAAGGTACCAACTCCCTATACACTTTAACATTATTATAACTAAAAAAACTGGCTAAGTTAAAAAAGACGAAATAAGTGAAAGAAATAATTTTAGAAGTACGAAAAAACCACATGCACATCTTAAGACCTAAATAAAAACACATGCAAAGTTTTAAAACGACCACCCTAACAATGTGAGAGGAGTTGCGCTGAAAAGGTACCCACTCCCTATAAACATTAACATTATCAGATCTCAAAAAATAGCTAAGTTAAAAAAGACGAAAAACGTAAAAGTAATAATTATAGGAGTAAGATCTCACATGCACATCTTCAGACCTATATGAAACATCTGCAAAGTTTCAAAACGATCACCCTAAAACTGTGAGAGGAGTTGCGCCTGCAAGGTACCCACTCCCTACACACTTTAACATTATTAGACCTAAAAAATGGCTAAGTTAAAAAAGACGAAAAAAGTGAAAGGCATAATTTTAGGAGTATGAAATAACCACAAACACATCTTAAGACCTATATAAAAACACCTGCAAAGTTTCAAAACGATCACCCTCAAACTGTGAGAGGAGTTGCGCTAAATAGGTACCCACTCCATATACACTTTAACATTATTAGACCTGAAAAAATGGCGATGTAAAAAAAAAGACGAAAAAAGTGAAAGAGATAATTTTTGGAGTATGACAAAAACCACATGCACATCTCCAGACCTATATAAAAACACCTGCAAAGTTTCAAAACGATCATCCTAAAACTGTGAGAGGAGTTGCGCTAACAAGGTACCCACTCCCTGTACACTTTAACATTATAGACCTAAAGAATTGCTAAGTTAAAAAAAGACGAAAAAAGTAAAACAAATAATTTTAGGAGTATGAAAACACCATATGCCTATCTTCAGATCTATATAAAAACAGCTGCAAAGTTTCAAAACAATCACCCTAACACTGTGAGAGGAGTTGCGCTAACAAGGTACTCACTCCGTATACAATTAAACATTATTAGACCTAAAAAAATGGCTAAGTTAAAGAAGACGAAAAAATGGAAAGAAATAATTTCAGGAGTACGACAAAACTACATGCACATCTTCCGACCTATATGAAAACACCTGCAAAGTTTCAAAACGATCACCCTCAAACTGTGAGAGGAGTTGCGCCTACAAGGTACCCACTCCCTATACAAAAAATGGCTATGTGAAATAAAAAGCTATCCAGGGTCATAACTCTGGGCCCTTGATAAATATTTTACTACATCAGATTCCTTACCTCAGGCACCAAGTGTGATATAAGTTTCATTAATGTAGAACAATAAATACAATAGTTATAAAAATATGAAGCAAGATATACAGGAAAATCAAAAGTGACACGGACAAGTTTTCAAGAATTACAAAGGGGAATAACTTTAACAGTATTGTTCGCAGGACCTTTATTTTCATGTAGCCACAGCATCTCATCAATATCAACATTTATGCAAAACATGGCAAGATTCTGTTAACTATTAAGCAAGATATGCCGTGAAAACCAAAGTGTTACGGACAGACGGACGGACGGACAGACGGACGTGAAAACAGTATACCCCCTTAAACTTCGTTTGCGAGGGGGGGGGTGGGGGGGGGTATAACAAGAATACATGTATGTATAGTTTAGGGGTGAGGACGTGATTGTTTTCTGGTATATTTGGCCTCTATGAAGTGTATGGTGGGACCCCTCCCACCTAGCCCCGGTTGGTGTCATTGAATTGGTGTCACTGAATGTGTCGTATCATAAGGAACAGACATTTACTTGGTAAAGGGGTACAGGAAGGGATCTAAACGGGTTTGTGAGAAATTAGGCCTTTTATGAACTGGAGGGGTTAGGGCATGGCCTTGGAGGACCATTTGAGACCCTTTTGAACAATTTTGTATTCACAACAAATTTTCAGAACAATCCTTCAAGTGGTTCCTGAGAACGCCACATGACAAAATCAGTAGGGTGGAAATAACAGTAAACTAATAATAATAAAAATAACAACAATAACAATGACAATTTCTTATTTTTAACTTTAATGTTATGATAATAGAAAACAACCATCACGAAAACACGCCTATATAATTTTGACCCCCTTGAACCCCACTTTTATATAGTGAAACTGGGGTTTCCGGGGGTATACCTTATTTTTCTTATTTCTGCTCTAAAATAAAGATTGTGGGTACTCATTAGAACCGCCTCGATGAGGCGGTTCTAACGAGTGCCCTCAATCTATATTTTGAGCAGAAATAAGAAAAATATCACAATTTTTCATCATAAAATTTTCATTTTTTTCGGCGATAAAGGTGGCAGTATAGGCATTTATGCGTAATGATAAGCAAAAAATCTCACAACTTTCATTAATACACACCAGTACAACATTGTATGTTTTTTTCAGATCCCCAAAATAGCTACTTTTCTGATGAAAATCTGTGATTATTTTCTTATTTGTATACTGCAAACATATATAGGTTGTGGGTTCATTGTGGTGGTTCTAAGTAGTACCCATAACCTATTTCTTGGAGGAGAAATAAGAAAAATAATGTATACATGTACCCCCATAAACCCCAGTTTTATCTATATAAAGTGGGGTTTAGGGAGTGCTTTTTTGCCTATTTCTGCTCAAAACATGGATTGTGTGAACTCGTTAGAACCGCTCAAAACACAGATTGTGGAAACTCGTTAGAAACCTAACGACCACCCATAACCTATGTTTTGAGCAGAAATAAGAAAAAAATGTTTACCCCTCTAAACCCCAGTTGTACTTCATTAAACTGGGGTTAAGGGGGTCAAAAGTCCAAGAGCGTTTTTTCTTGATGTGTTCTCTCGGAATGAAAGACAAATTATTTTGCATAAATGTTTATTTATATTGGTGTACATGTATGTTTTGATGTGAAATGAAATATGTCATTCCTTATGCAAACCCCCCTTATCTTCATGGAAAAGAATGAGCTTAGCCATTTCTGAATTATAAAGACTCATTAATAAAACACATTTTTCGTCTGCTGAGTTTGATAGCAGTAAATTGCATGCTACGTATGAATTATGACTGTATTTTGTATTTATATTCTATAATTGTTAGAAAGGAAATATACAGAAAATTGTATAATGCATCCAAATTTTAACAATTCTAAACAAAGCAGAACATCTGGAAAATCTCTTAGCTGAGAGACCCAGAGAAATAAATAATGACAGTTTGACTTGCTCAAAGATGTGCTGGGCTGATAAGAATAATGGTGTAGTCTGAAACTCTGTATACACATGCATATAGCCGCAGTGTAAGGATGGAGTTGGCAGTTTTGCAGCCCCGGTAAGCTTCATTATTTATTACAACTGATATAAACTTTTCTTTTAAAAAGTTTTTAAAGTTACAAATCCGCCATTTCTAATTTTTTTTTGAGTATTTATGAGCATGTAATGAAAATATGTCAATGACTTCAATAGCGATTTTTAACCCATTCAGTACCAGAACCCCCTAAAGGGGTACCTGGCCCAGATCAGACGCCGCAGAACGCGGCGTCTGATCAGGACCTTCACAGTATGCAAAAGTTAAGCCATATTCCAAACAAATTTTGAAAAAAAACACAACCTGGCAACCCTAAATTTTGAAATAGTCATGTGCTATATATAAGGAGGAAGATTCCATTTGGTACAAAAAGGGTTAAGAGCCGATGCACAAGAACAGGCTCTTATCATTATCAAATTTACATACAATTTTATCAAGCCAACTTAAAGGCATCACGTGACCCGCTTAGATTTCTCTTCTTCATATTCGAGAGCAGCAGACTGCGCGTCCGCGCAGGCTCTCCTCGGGCTTGTGATATAAATTATGAATGTTAGCCAGTAATTGTCAACTGTCCTTCTTAAATAAATGGGAGGTGTGTGTGTGTGGGGGGGGGGGGCAGTGACCGTAGAGTCTATTTAATAGTTTAAGTTCAAGGACGACTCTTGCCTCCCGGCGAGGAGCGAATCCGCAACCCCGGTGCGCATCTGACTTTAATGGTTTAAAACAGTGAACAGCTGAATTCACTAACACAAGTTTTATTTTAAAGGAAAATGTGCCGGAAAAGACAAAACCATGCACATTTTAAGCTTTGGTTCGTTGGACGGGAAAAAGTGATTTCAGAGATAAACTAGAAATGTGTCAGTATGACACGGATGCCCCCACCCACATATCCAAGAACCAAAAATGAAGCAAATCCATCATACAGTTTGAAAAGTTCTTTAACCCTTTTTGTACCAAATGGAATCTTCCTCCTTATGTCAGGAGTCCATTTCGAAATTTAGGTGTGACAGGTTGTGTTACCCTTAAAATTTATTCAGGAAATATCTGAACTTTTTGCATATAGTGTAGGCCCTGATTAGATGCCACAATCTGCCACAATCTGCACCGTCTTATCTGGGCCTGCACTGTTTGCCAGGGTGGCTGTTCTGGGTTTTCCGGTACAAAATCATTAAGGTTTAAAATCTATTACATTAAACAAAAAATTCTCGAAGTCTGTGACCTTGACCAGATCAATAAATTTATCACTATACCAAACATCTGCCAAATTTATTACATGGTTGGGAAAATATGAAAGATTAAACATTACAAACTTCTAAGTCAGTGACAAGAAAACTGACGAATAAAACTTTGGATCAACATGTATATCTATCATCATACCAAATATCTACCAAAACAAGAAACCTCTGTATCGCCTGATAAACCAGGGATCGCAGGCTTGATCCCGAGCTTCTCCAGCAGACTCTCTGATAAGTCTTTAAACCGAGTTTCCGTCTCGGCGTGACCTTAGCTGTTGGTGGGACGTAAAACTAAAACACACACACAGTCACGAACCATATGATTTGAAAAAAAAAGTTCTTAAAGGTTCAGCTGTTACCGGGTATAAATGCTTATTCCCCCCCCCCCACCCCACACACACACATACACACTGAAGGAAGTACACACAAGCTTGTGTAGGGAAAACAAAACAAAAATAAATATTGCCCAACGCGGGAGCATAAAAAGAAACGGCCAAATTGAAATAAAGTAAAAACTTAAAGACTCCAACACCAAATACTCATTCACCATTCATATCAACAGATAAGGTTGGTATTTTGTGATAATAGAAGGACCGTTTTTGCTAATTCTCCATAAAATCCTTTGTATTTAGTTTTCATTGGAACCGCCTTGGTGAGGTCATTGAGGTGGTTCTAATGAATAACCACAACATAGGTTTATGGCGAGATAAGGAAAACTAGCTTACAGTTGTCTCAAAATATTAACATTTCCAGTGTAAAGTATAATGTAAACCTATAGAAAACAATGTAGTTCATACTTCCATGAACGCATCGAGTCGCGTAATTTTCAGTGACGTCTGTGGGTGTTGGTGACGTCAACGCTTTTCCTCTCTTTGTAGAAAACACAGCTTGTTAATGTTTTTCAGTTTTAAAAAGTTTACCCTATAAGTACTTTTGCGCCCAGTTACGAGGGTCAAAAAGTTTTTTTTTTTCTGCTTTTCATTAAAGTATGCACGACAGCGGGTCGCTTGCAAAGTTTACATGATTTCCTTCGGGTTTCATTTACTTTGCACGCGACCGCTGCGTTCATACTTTCATGAACAACAGAAAAATTAAATGCATTGTAACAAATCAACCTCATTAGTTGCTATGATAGTCGCTTCTGGAGTGAATCGGAAATTAGACAACATTATGTACTTCTATTACTAACACAGCTGCCTTACGATTGGCTGGGGGTAGTAAATGTAAACAAAGCACTGATAGTCCTAAACAGCAGCATTTTCTGTCAAAATTAATGTCAAATTATTTTTTTTTATAAAATGAAGTTCAAACATTGTTAATGGTGTAGGTTTTTGTTTAAATTCTATTGTAACTAGATCTTACTGGAATGTTATATTATGTTTTGGTTCTCTTGATATATTGACAAAACAGGCAATGCTGTCAGACTATGCAAAGTAACAGAGTTCCTTAGGTATCCCTAAAGGGTACCCTGGGAAACAGTGCAGACCCAGACCAGACGCCACAGAAAAGGGTGTCTGATCACGGCCTGCACTGTTTGCTAGCAGAGTAGAATAAGAACGTAAAAATAGGCCTTGCACCCCTTGTATGACAAGTGAAGTTGTCCAACATATAGCAATGGAAGAGTCCACCAGTATACAAAGGGTTAAGTGTAGGAACTGGTGAAGCATTGCCTGACCCACTGAATATTTAAATAATACACAATGGCTGAGCAAACGGAAACGTTTTCCAGACATTGACCGTCCTGACATATAACTATTTTTTGCTTACGGTAGTACTTTCCATATGTTCCATATATTTTAATTCAAATCTTATAAGGGGCTCCCGTTTATCGGGACTTGGAGAAATACATGTAGATTTGACTGCATGGTGCTTCCAGGCAGAGCTGAAAACGACATCACACAAGTACTGGTAAACCACTTAGGTCTGAGTCGGCCCAGGCCGGACCATCCCCACATATAATATTTTCTATGAAAAGGTTATCCTTTGGAAGCAAGGATTGTACACAACAGAACTGAAAAGTACAAGTACAAGTATTTCTGGGCCAGGCTAGCTAGTTTAGGCCAATTAGACATCAGTGATCCTCAAATATTTTCCAAATTCAAAAATGGAATAATTGATCCCAAATGACAAGAAAATGACTTAAACAGTGTGGACGAGGATGTAAAACCTTGATTCTGAACTCGCTTTTCCATGCCTGAAATGCCTGATTTTGCAGACTTATTCCTTAACCTCTTCCACACGAACACCATATTTTTGCATACAGTGTTGATCCAGATCAATCTTCTGAATCTACACCGTTTGTGATGCAGATGGCTTCTGAAGAACCCATCTGATCAGGATCTACACTAATGCAGTTTGTGAACTGACTGACTGCATCATGTCAAGTTATTTTCTTGGCTGATAGTCAGAAAATTGCAATAATCTAAGATACCTTACAATTTCAGGATACATAAAAGGGCCTCAAATGGCTCCTATAGATATATGTGGCACAGATATTGGACCAAATTATTCCCATGGTATCTGCTTTCTAGGGCCCATATAGGCTCGATGTGGGTAATAAGGGAAACAACTGTGCCATTAGTTAAGCTTTATATATAAAAAAGTAAATTTCCCGATATAAATGCAGATACTGACGACAATAATAAAATAAAATTAATGGTTTTACACATCACAAAATCAAAATGTCTATTAACTTCCCGTAGATACTTGCACGACATGGACATTGTTTTTAGGCCATGTTTTTTTATTAGAACTCGTTGTTTTTCCCAGTTACTTTTAAAATTGAGGGCGATATATATTCACGCAAGAATTTAACAATTCTAGTTATTGATAAGAATGCCTTAGTCTTAAGGCATCTCAATTGTATATATGTGGGTCTCTCTCTATTGGGATCTATCCAGCCCATCAAGTGGGCTGGAACAATGAAGACTTGTACTTATTTGTATAAACCTTTTCTCTTGATTATTAATATGAGATTACCCACATAGATTGGCCCATGTGCGGTCCCAGGTGGAACCGTGTTGCAAATCCCGTATGGGCCCTATATGGAATGCCCATATAGGACCCACATTTAATCCCATATGGGACCCAGATGTGTCACATATATTTTGCTGGCTGGGATTGCAGCAAAACCATTTGAACAGAAAGCCTAACTGAAAGAACATGCATTTCATCTCAAACCCATATATACCGGTCGAGATTTTATATGAAATCATGCAAGCTATAAATATCTTTAATCTGTTAGGATATTTTGGAATTCTATGCAGAGATAATCTTTTTTCTTGTTTTGATGCTATGAGCATCCTACTATTCAACAGCGGCTCGTTTACTCAATCAGCTGCTAATTTTTTTCTCTAATTCTGTTTACCCCTACCTTATTATTCATGAGAAACAGCTGTGTATACCTGTACAAGCTCAAACACAAATTTATACCTTATCCCACTGAATAATTAATTTAGCCAAACTTATTTCTGACTTTGAACCAATCAGAGTACTTGATATAATTAACAAACTGAATGCCAAACAATGTACATGTAGATCCTGATCAGATGGCTTCTCTGATCTGGATCTACACCGTTTGGAAAAGTAGGGGCAGTCGTGAACAGCAGAAAAAGGGTTTGTGCTTGTAGAGGGAGTGTGTGTGTAACCGGAGTATTATAATTGCCTTTATTTTACAGAACTGGTCCCAGACTTTTTCACTGGCAACGCTGGTTCATCCAGGACAGACCGATCAGGTTCCATAATATTTGCTAAGTATGTCTAACACTGAATTTCTTGTTTCAATTTCGTGGACATCAATAACAGCACAGTTAATCAAAGTACTGACAGCACTGGTTGCTCCATTGTACAGTAGAACTTCGATGGCTCAAACATCAATGGTTCGTTTATTACGGCTGAGTCGAACCTGTTCTTGAGTCCCTAGGGAATTTCTCTAAGCTAAGAAATAGTGATGAAAAATTTAGGATATTTTCGTCTTTTAGCTTGCAAATGCATGCTGTGTTTACTCATTAGAATCGCCTCAGTGAGGCGATTCTAATGAGTACACACAGCATACATTTATATCATAGAACAGCGAAATGAAATCCAAAATTATCCCCGCGATGTCTCCTGGAAGTCACCCTCGGTGGCTATAACTATCTGTCTCGAACAGATTTTAGTGGTCTCAAAGGAGTGCGAGCCATTGAAGGTCGATTGTATTTGAGTGCAGGCTTAGAAAATGGTCTTGAACATGGACTGTGTATTGACCCTTAAATTCCTGCGCTGAGCAGTGTAGGACCAGATCAGATACCACATTCTGCTGTCTCTAATCTGATGTTCACTGTTTGCAAATGTTTCAGCACATGAGCACAGCCATGTCACACAAGAATAGCGCAGATATAAATAAATCTTACTTGGATTTCATACAAATGCTATTTTAGTAATTGTCATTACGATGGCACGCCTTTACAAATGTGTTCTTTGTTTCCAAATGCAACCATTTTAGCTCACCAGAGCCGAAGGCTCCGGGTGAGCTTATAGGCAGTTGTCCGCCGTCGTCTGCATCGTCGTCTGTTATCAACACTTTCAAACGACATCTCGCTTGAAGCCACTGGGCCGATTCAGCCCAAATTTCACCTGTAGCATCCTTGGGCTGAGGGATTGAAAGTTTGTGTTTTAGCTCACCTGTCACGTAGTGACGAGGTGAGCTTTTGGGATCACTTTTTGTCCGTCGTCCGTCGTGCATGTGTGCATGCGTGCGTGCGTGCGTGCGTCCGTGCGTGCATAAACCTTTTCTTCAAACGACATCTCCTCCTAAACCAGTGAATGGATTTTGATATAATTTCACAGGAATGTTCCTTGGATGACCCTCTTACAAAATTGCCTAAATCATTCCGCTCCGTTAAACAAAATGGCCACCAGAGCTAAAAAAAGAAAAACCTATTAATGACATCTCCTCCTAGGCAAATGGCCCGATTTGAAATGAATTTCACAGGAATGTTCCTAGAGTGACCATCTTTCAAAATTGCCTAAATCGTTCTACTCCGTTAAACAAAAAGGCAGCCAGAGCTAAAAATAGAAAACCTTTAAATGACATCTCCTCCTAGGCAAATGGCCCGATTTGAAAATAATTTCACAGGAATGTTTCTTGCGTGACCCTCATTCAAATTTTTTTAAATCGTTCCGCTCCAATAAATATAATGGCCGCCAGAGCTAAGAATAGAAAAAAAAAAACATTTAAATGACATATCCTCCTAGGCAAATGGTCCCATTTGAAAATAACTTCATAGGAATGTTACTTTAGTGACCCTCTTTCAAAATTGCCTACATCGTTACGCTCCATTAAATAAAATGGCCATCAGAGCTAAACATAGAAAAACCTTTGAATGACATCTCCTCCTAGGCAAATGGCCCGATTTGAAAAGAATTTCACAGGAATGTTCCTTGTGTGACCCTCTTTCAAAATTGCCTACATCGTTACGCTCCATTAAATAAAATGGCCATCAGAGCTAAACATAGAAAAACCTTTGAATGACATCTCCTCCTAGGCAAATGGCCCGATTTGAAAAGAATTTCACAGGAATGTTCCTTGTGTGACCCTCTTTCAAAATTGCCTAAATCGTTCTACTCCGTTAAACAAAAAGGCAGCCAGAGCTAAAAATAGAAAACCTTTAAATGACATCTCCTCCTAGGCAAGTGGCCCGATTTGAAAATAATTTCACAGGAATGTTTCTAGCGTGACCCTCATTCAAATTTTTTTAAATCGTTCCGCTCCAATAAATATAATGGCCGCCAGAGCTAAGAATAGAAAAAAAAAAAACAACATTTAAATGACATATCCTCCTAGGCAAATGGTCCGATTTGAAAATAATATCACAGAAATGTTCCTTGAGTGACCCTCTTTCAAAATTACCCAAATCGTTCCGCTCCGTTAAATAAAATGGCCGCCAGAGCTAAAAATATAAAAACCTTTAAATGACATCTCCTCCTAGGCAAATTGCCCTATTTGAAAATAATTTCACAGGAATGTTCCTTGAGTGACCCTCTTTCAAATTTTTTTAAATCGTTCCGCTCCAATAAATATAATGGCAGCCAGAGCTAAAAATTGTAAAAAAAAACCCTTTACATGACATTTCCTCCTAGGCAAATGGTCCGATTTGAAAATAATATCACAGGAATGTTCCTTGAGTGTCCCTCTTTCAAAATTGCCTAAATCGTTCCGCTCCATTAAACAAAATGGCCACCAGAGCTAAAAAATAGAAAAAAAAAAACACTTTAAATGACATCTCCTCCTAGGCAAATGGTCCGATTTGAAAAGAATTTCACAGGAATGTTCCTGGAGTGAACCTCTTTCAAAATTGCCTAAATCGTTCTGCTCCGTTAAACAAAATGGCCGCCAGAGCTAAAAATAGAAAACCTGTCAATGACATCTCCTCCTAAGCAAATGGCCCCATTTTAAAATGACTTCATAGGAATGTTACTTGAGTGACCCTCTTTCAAAATTGCCTATATCGTTACGCTCCGTTAAATAAAATGGCCACTAGAGCTAAACATAGAAAAACCTTTGAATGACATCTCCTCCTAGGCAAATGGCCCGATTTGAAAAACATTTCACAGGAATGCTCCTTGAGGGACCCTCTTTCAAAATTGCCTAAATCGTTCCGCTCCGTCAAATAAAATGGCCGCCAGAGCTAAAAATATAAAAAACATTTTAATGACATCTCCTCCTAGGCAAATGGCCCGATTTGAAAAGAATTTCACAGGAATGTTCCTAGAGTGACCATCTTTAAAAATTGCCTAAATCGTTCTGCTCCGTTAAACAAAATGGCCACCAGGGCTAAAAATAAAAAACCTTTAAATGACATCTCCTCCTAGGCAAATGGCCCGATTTGAAAATAATTTCACAGGAATGTTCATTGAGTGACCCTCTTTCAAATTTACCTAAATCGCACTGCTCCGTTAAACAAAATGGCCGCCAGAGCTAAAAATATAAAAAACTTTCAATGACATCTCCTAGGCAAATGGCCCGATTTAGAAATAATTTCACAGGAATGTTCCTTGCGTGACCCTCTTTCAAAATTACCTAAATCGTTCCGCTCCGTTAAATAAAATGTCCGCCAGAGCTAAAATATAAACTCCTTTAAATGACATCTGTAGCATCCTTGGGCTGGGGGATTGAAAGTTTATGTTTTTAGCTCACCTGTCACGTAGTGACGAGGTGAGCTTTTGGGATCACTTTTTGTCCGTCGCCAGTTGTGCGTGTGTGCATGCGTGCGTGCGTGTGTCCGTGCGTGCATAAACTTTTTCTTCAAACGACATCTCCTCCTAAACCAGTGAATGGATGTTGATATAATTTCACAGGAATGTTCCTTGGATGACCCTCTTTCAAAATTGCCTAAATCATTCCGCTCCATTAAACAAAATTGCCGCCAGATCTAAAAATAGAAAACCTTTTAATGACATCTCCTCCTAGGCAAATGGCCCGATTTGAAAAGAATTTCACAGGAATGTTCCTAGTGACCATCTTGCAAAATTGCCTAAATCGTTCTGCTCCGTTAAACAAAAAGGCCGCCAGAGCTAAAAATAGAAAACCTTTAAATGACATATCCTCCTAGGCAAATGGCCCGATTTGAAAATAATTTCACAGGAATGTTCCTTGAGTGACCCTCTTTCAAAATTGCCTAAATCGCTCTGCTATGTTAAACAAAATGGCCACCAGAGCTAAAAATATAAAAACCTTTCAATGACATCTTCTCCTAGGCAAATGGCCCGATTTGAAAATAATTTCAACGGAATGTTCCTTGCGTGACCCTCTTTCAAAATTACCTGAATCGTTCCGCTCCGTTGAATAAAATGACCGCCACAGCTTAAAATATAAAAACCTTTAAATGAAATCTCCTCCAAGGCAAATTGCCCTATTTGAAGCTAATTTCACAGGAATGTTCCTTGAGTGACCCTCTTTTAATATTTTTTAAATCGTTCCGCTCCAATAAATAGAATGGCCGCCAGAGCTAAAACTAGAAAAAACCTTTAAATGACATCTCCTCCTAGGCAAATGGTCCGATTTGAAAATAAGATCACAGGAATATTCCTTGAGAGACCCTCTTTCAAAATTACCTAAATCGTTCCGCTCCATTAAACAAAATGGCCGCCATAGCTAAAAAATAGAAAAACCTTTAAATGACATCTCCTCCTAGGCAAATGGTCCGATTTGTAAAGAATTTCACAGGAATGTTCCTTGAGTGACATTCTTTCAAAATTGCCTTAATCGTTCTGCTCCGTTAAACAAAATGGCCACCAGAGCTAAAAATAGAAAACCTTTAAATGACATCGCCTCCTAGGCAAATGGCCCCATTTGAAAATAACTTCATTGGAATGTTACTTGAGTGACCCTCTTACAAAATTGCCTACATCGTTACGCTCCATTAAATAAAATGGCCATCAGAGCTAAACATAGAAAAACCTTTGAATGACATCTCCTCCTAGGCAAATGGCCCGATTTGAAAAGAATTTCACAGGAATGTTCCTTGTGTGACCCTCTTTCAAAATTGCCTAAATTGTTCCGCTCCGTCAAATAAAATGGCCGACAGAGCTAAAAATATATAAACCTTTTAATGACATCTCCTCCTAGGCAAATGGCCCGATTTGAAAAGAATTTCACATGAATGTTCCTAGAGTGGCCATCTTTCAAAAGTGCCTAAATCGTTCTGCTCCGTTAAACAAAATGGCCGCCAGAGCTAAAAATAGAAAACATTAAAATGACATTTCCTCCTAGGCAAACGGCCCGATTTGAAAACAATTTCACAGGAATGATCCTTGAGTGACCCTCTTTCAAAATATCCTAAATCGCACTGCTCCGTTAAACAAAATTGCCACCAGAGCTAAAAATATAAAAGCCTTTCAATGACATCTTCTCCTAGGCAAATAGCCCGCTTTTAAAAATAATTTCACAGGAATGTTCCTTGCATGACCCTCTTTCAAAATTATCTAAATCGTTCCGCTCCGTAAAATAAAAAGGCCACCAGAGCTAAAAATATAAAAACTTTTAAATGACATCTTCTCCTAGGCAAATTGCCCTATTTGAAAATAATTTCACAGGAATGTTCCTTGAGTGACCCTCTTTCAAAATTTTTTTAATCGTTCAGCTCATATAAATATAATGGCCGCCAGAGCTAAAAATAGAAAAACCTTTAAATGACATCTCCTCCTACGCAAATGGTCCGATTTGAAAATAATATCACAGGAATGTTCCTTGAGTGACCCTCTTTCAAAATTGCCTAAATCGTTCCGCTCCATTAAACAAAATGGCCGCCAGAGCTAAAAAATAGAAAAAAAATCTTTAAATGACATCTCCTCCTAGGCAAATGGTCCGATTTGAAAAGAATTTCACAGGAGTGTTCCTTGAGTGACCCTCTTTCCAAATCGCCTAAATCGTTCTGCTCCGTTAAACAAAATGGCCGCCAGAGCTAAAAATAGAAAACCTTTAAATGACATCTCCTCCTAGGCAAATGGCCCCATTTGAAAATAACTTCATAGGAATGTTACTTGAGTGACCCACTTTCAAAATTGCCTACATCGTTACGCTCCGTTAAATAAAATGGCCACCAGAGCTAAACATAGAAAAACCTTTGAATGTCATCTCCTAGGCAAATGGCCCGATTCGAAAAGGAATTTCACAGGAATGTTCCTTGAGTGACCCTCTTTCAAAATTGCCTAAATCTTTCCGCTCCGTCAAATAAATTGGCCGCCAGAGCTAAAAATATAAAAACCTTAAAATGACATCTCCTCCTAGGCAAATTGCCCTATTTGAAAATAATTTCACAGGAATGTTCCTTGAGTGACCCTCTTTCAAAATTGTTTAAACCGTTCCGCTCCATTAAACGTAATGGCCGCCAGAGCCTAAAATTTAAAACCTTTAAATGACATCTCCTCCTGGGCAAATGGCCCGATTTGAAAAGAAATTCACAGGAATGTCCCCAGAGTGACCCTCTTTCAAAATTGCCTAAATCGTTCTGCTCCGTTAAACAAAATGGCCGCCAGAGCTTAAAATAGAAAACCTGTCAATGACATCACCTCCTAGGCAAATGGCCCAATTTGAAAATAATTTCGCAGGAATGTTCCTTGATTGACCCAATTTCAAAATTGCCTACATTGTTACACTCCGTTAAATAAAATGGCCGCCAGAGCTAAAAATAGAAAAACCTTTAAATGACATCTCCTCCTAGGCAAATGGCCCGTTTTAAAAAGAATTTCACAGGAATGTTCCTTGAGTGACCCGCTTTCAAAATTGCCAAATCGTTCTGCTCCGTTAAACAAAATGGTCGCAAGAGCTAAAAATAGAAAAAAAAACATGTAAATGACATCTCCTTCTAGGCAAATGGCCTGATTTGTAAATAATTTCATAGGAATGTTCCTTGGGTGACCCTCTTTCAAAATTGCCTAAATGGTTCCGCTCAATTAAACAAAATGGAAACCAGAGCTAAAAATATAAATAAAAACCTTTAAATGACACTCCTCCTAGGCAAATTGCCCTATTTGAAAATTATTTCACAGGAATGTTCCTTGAGTGACCCTTTTTCTCAATTGCATAAATCGTTCCACTCCGTTAAAGAAAATGGCCGCCAGAGCTAAAAATAGAAAAAAAACCTTTAAATGACATTTCCTCCAAGGCAAATGACCCGATTTGAAAATAATTTCCCAGGAATGTTGCTTTAGTGACCCTCTTTCAAAATTGCCTAAACCGTTCCGCTCTGTTAAACAAAATTGACACCAGAGCTAAAATTAGATAAAAACCTTCAAATTCCACTACAATAAAAAATAGCCTCCAAAGATAAAAGTCTTTGGTCCACATCTCCTTAAGGCAGTTAATTCTACATTTTCATAAGCTTTGAAACATTTTGGATTCATGTGAGCGTTTCAGAGGCACCATGGCCCTCTTTTAATGAAAATCGGCTCATTAGTTTGGTTGCTATGTCAACTTAGAGTTTCCATAGACTTATAATGGAGGAAATAGAGAAATGGCATTACTGCCAAACCTTTGCAAATATTTAAAAAAACTTTTAAAGAAATATTCCTTGAGTAACCTTTTTTAGCCACATGCTTTAATGCCAACCTGGGGGTCCCCCAGGGTGTGCCGGGGCCATGTCCCACCTCCTCCAGTGCATAAAAGGCCATATATCGCAGAATCAGTTCAGATCCCCACCCCTAAACCATATATATTCTTGTTTTTTTTTTATGATAAGATGCATTCAGTGACACCAAAATGGGGGTCCCCTGAGATGTGCCCGGGCCATGCCCCCACTCCCTCCACTTTGTAAAAGACCCAATGTATCAGAACCGTTGAGATCACCACCCATAAACCATAAATACTCTCGATCCTTATGATAAGACGCATTTAGTGATACCAACCTAAGGGTCTCCCAGGGTGCTCAGGGGCCATGCCAAAACCCTCCACTTCATAAAGGCGATATATCTCAGAAACCATCCAGATCCCCACCCCAAAACCATATATACTCTTGATTCTTATGATAAGACGCATTCAGTGACACCAGCCTGGGGGTCCTCTGGGATATGTCTGGGCCTTGTCCCATCCCTTCACCCAATAAAAGAGGCCCACTATCTCAGAAACCGTTCAGATTCCCACCCCTAAACCAGACATATTCTTGTACCTTATGATAAAACGCATTCAGTGATTTCAACATAGGGGTCATTCGGGGTGCGCAGGGACCATGCCTCACCCCTCCACTTCATAAAAGGCGATATAGCTCAGAAACCTTTCAGATAAGACGCATTCAGTGCCATATACATTTGGGTCCCCTAGGATGTGCCCAGGCCATGCCTCACCCCCACCACTTCATAAAATGCCCAATATCTCAGAAACCGTTTAGACCCCCACCCCATAACCATATATATTCTTGTTCCTTATGATAAGAGGTATTCAACGATTTCAACCTAGGGGTCACCCGGCATGCGCGGGGGTCATGCCCCACACCTCTACTCCATATGTAGCCCAGAAACCTTTCAGATAAGAGTGACACCAACATTTAGGTCCCCTGTGATGTGCCCAGGCCATGCCCCACCCCCTCCACTTTATAAAAGGCCCGTTATCTCAGAAACCGTTTAGATCCCCACCCAATAACCATATATTCTTGTTCCTTATGATACGAGGCATTCAGTGATACGAACCTAGGGTCTCCCAGGGTGCGCCAGGGCCATGCCCCACCCATCCACTTCATAAAAGGCGATATATCTCAGAAACCATTCAGATCCCCACCCCAAAACCATATACATTCTTGTTTCTTATGAAAAGACGTATTCAGTGACATCAAAATGAGGGTCCCTGGGATGTGCCCCGGGCCAAACTCCATCCCTCCACTTCATAAAAGGCGATATATGTCAGAACCATTCAGATCAGTTTAACTCCTCCTACAGTTTTCATCCGATCAAGCTGAAACTTCATATATAGTTAGACCATGATATGGGACGGCGCATATTGTTTCGAGGTTATGGTGCACCAAATAATAATAGAGTTATGCCCCTTTGAAATCTTTTGTAACCTTTTCGTTTCCGGATAACTCCTCCTACAGTTTACATATGATCAAGCTGAAACTTCATCAATAGTTAGATCATGATGTGGAGCAGCGCATATTGTTTCGAGGTTATGATCCACCAAATATTAATAGAGTTATGCCCCTTTGATTTTTTGGAAAACTTTTCATTTCCGGATAACTCCACCTACAATTAACATCCAATCAAGATGAAACTTCATACATAGTTATACCATGATGTGGGGCAGCGCATAATGTTTCGAGGTTAAGGTCCACCCATTAATAATAGAGCTGTGCCCCTTTGATTTTTTTTTTTTTTTTTTTTTTTTGTAAACTTCTCGTTTCCGATAACTCCTCCCACAGTTAAATCCGATCAAGCTGAAACTTCATATATAGTTAGACCATAATGTGAGACAGCACACATTAGTTCGAGATTATTGTGCACCACATTCCTCAAACCCAAACTTTTACAACAGTCAGTATATATGAGCGCCATCTTACTAATTGCCACGGGCGTATAATGCCCCGCTTGCGGTACTCTTGTTATTTTTTTGTCTGCACTCTATCTGATGAATGAATTGGTTAAATTTGGTCAAAATTGGTACAGCCCCCCTCCCCCCCCCCCCCCAAAGATTGATGTTTAGCTTGTCTGCGCCATGTCTCACATGTCTCATGGACGAACGGGTGAAATTTGGTCAAGCTTGGTACAATGTATCATTGCAATCAATTGGATTTTTCATAACCTTGACCTTACTTTCAAGGGCACCACCCCTAAAAACAAACGTCTATTTTGGCTTGTCCTATGAACGAATGGATGGAATTTGGTCATACTAGGTGCGGTATATCATTGCAACCCATCAAAGATTTGATAAGATTTTGGTGATCTTTACCTAATTTTCAAGGACACAGGCCTCCAAAGATTGTGTTTTGGCTTATCTGCACCCTTTATCATGAACAAATGCGTGAAATGTGGAACAATATATTATTGCAACCTATTAAAGATATGATAAGACCTTATGTGCAAGAGCATGTGCCCCAAATAACTCAATAACTCAGTTTTGGCCTGTTTACACCCTGTCTCATGAACGATGCAATTAAATTTTGACAAACTTGGTACAATATACCATTGCAATCTTCCAAAGGTGTGATTAGATTTTGGTGACCTTTGCCCAATTGTCAAGGGCACATGTCCCCAAAATTGTCAATTTTGGCTTGTCTGCACCATATATCATAAAGGAATGGATGAGCATTTGGTAAAACTTTGTACAATATAGTATTGCAACCTACAAAATATGTGGTTAGATTTTGGTGACCTTGATATTATTTTCAATTGCACAGACCCACAGAAACTGACGATTTTGGCTTGTCTGCAGCCTGTCTCATACATTAAAGAATCAATGAAATTTGGCAGAACTTGGTACAATATATCATTGCAACCTACCAAAGACATGTTCAGATTTTGGTGACCTTGACCTTAATTGCAAGGTTAGACGCTCACGAAACTTGTTTTCTTTTTGGGCTAAAACATGGCTTTTCTGTCCTTATATATCATTTAAGAATTGATAAATGTTGGTCAAGCTAAGTACAATATTGAATTACCATCTACCAAATTTGATTAAATTTTGATGATCTTACCTTTTTAATTACTGTTTTTTGTTTAGGTCACTGGCTCCAGAAAACTCTTTTGTGTTTGCCAAAACTGGCTTGTTTGTACCTTACATTTTGGTGACCTTAACCTTGTTATTACAGTCAAATGCCTGTTTAAGATATATTTATGGTGATTGGATATTGTTTTACTTTGAAAACCTTTCTTGTTTTCCATATTCTTTGCTCAAAACATCGAGCACGCATAATCTATTTTTGAACTGAAAAATGCTAGTTTTAGAGATATGAAAGACACAATTTTTTAGCACGTAGGTGTTTTAGCATGATAAAAAGATTTTGGCCACAATACACATGATACAGAAGACAGGTTAAATAGAAAGTGCAAAGTGAAGCTTATAACGTCGAATACGGCAACTTTATATACATCAATAGGCATCACACCTTAAACCCCACTTTTATATTGAAAAACTTGGGCTTACAGTGGTATACCTTTTTTTCTTAGTTCTGCTGTAAAATGTAGACTCTGGGTACTCGTTATATAAAACCGCCTCACTTTCGCTGGATGTTGATGAACATCGGGGTATCGAAAAATGGGACAAAACTTTGGATGAAATAACCCCAACTTACATACACCTGCTCTACATTGACCCATTCTATTGTATGGTAACGGAGACGGCACAACCTTACTAACTCAAAGAAAGGTTCAGTCTTTAATTAAAGGAAGAAAGCGAAAGTATGACCTGTTGTTCATGTAACTTTTTAGCTCACCTGGGCCGAAGGCTCCGGGGGAACTATTGTGATCGGTCACCGTCCGTCGTCGTCGTGGCTCGTCCGTATGTCTGTCCGTTCACTATTTCTTTTAACAACATCTCATCCTAAAGCACTGAACAAATTCTGACCAAACTTGGCAGAAGTGATCTTTGGATGGTCCTCTCTCAAAGTTGTTCAAAGATTTCCATTCCATGCAGAACTCTGGTTGCCATGGCAACGAAAAGGGGAAAATAGAAAAAAACAACAACACTGGTTTAACATAGGTTAAAAAAATTGATATTTGGTATATAGCTTTAGCTGGTGGACCACTACCAAGATTGTTCAAATTATAGCCCTGTGCCAAAAATGCCTCCGTCCAGGGCCCACGGGCTTTTCACGGGCCTATATTGGGAAACCCTTTAAAATTCTTCCTGTCTGAAACGAGAAAGCCAAGATATTTGATATTTGGTATGAAGCTTCATTTTGTGGACCCCTACCAAAAGTGTTCAAATTATAGCCCTGGTGCGAAAAATGCCCCGTGCCGGGTTTTACATAGCCTTATATTGGGAAAACCTTAAAAAAATCTTCTTGTCTGAAACCAGAAAGCCTACTAGGTGTTCGATATTTGGTATGAAGCTTAGTCGAGTGGACCTCTATCAAGATTGTTCAAATTGTAGCCATGGGGCCAAAAAAGCTGCCGCCCTCGGGGCCACAGATTTTGCATAGGCTTATATAGGGAAAACGTTTAAAAATCTCCTTCTCTGAAACCAGAAGGCCCAGATGTTTGACGTTTGGTATGAAGTTCCATCTAGTGAACATCTCCCAAGATTATTCAACATATGGCCAACATATGCCCCGCGCCGGGGCCCACTAGCTTATAGCTTACCTGAGCCGAAGGCTCCGGGGGAGCTATTATGATCGCTCGCCGTCCGTCGTCGTCGTCCGTCCGCCCGTCCGGGCTTACGAATGGGCACTAGTTGGGTAGGAGGTTGTTGAGTATTTGCCATTTATTCCGTTAGCGTCCAAAAAGAAGCCAACAAGATTCATTGTTTTGTTGGGTAGTTTAGGGGTATTTTTGTGCCTTGTTTGGTATTTTTAGCTCACCTAGGCCGAAGGCTCCAGGGAAGCTTATTGTATAGTGGGTCCTCCGTCGTCCGTCCGTCGTCCGTCCGTCCACACATTTGAACAGCTCTATCTCTGCAGCCTGCAGGCTGATCTCAATCATTTCATATATGTAGCATGCCTCTGGTGGGGCATCGTGGTCATAAGCTTTTATTCGAAATCACACGAAAACTTCGGTTGCTATGGCAACCACAAGGTCCCATAGACTTACAATGGGAAAATGCTTGTCATCACCATAGCGCCTTCAGTTTTAATCGGATCTTTCTGAAACTTATATGTAAGGTGGCTGGGGATAAAATCTCCGATGAGTTCGAAAATCGGCCAAGCAGGCCTATCTATCATAGAGTAACGTCCCTTTCATTGCTGAAAATGCCGATTTTTGACCGTGTCAACACCGTAGCCACTTCAGTTTTTATCAGATCTTTCTGAAACTCGTCTGTAAGGTGGTTGTCGATAAAACATCGGATGAATTCGCAAAACCAGCTAAGTCGGCCCATTTATCAAAGAGTAACGTCCCTTTGATTGCTGAAAATGACGGTTTTTGACCTTGTCATCACCGTAGCCCTATCAGTTTTGCCGGCCAAGTCGGCCAATTTATCAAAGAGTTACGTCCCTTTGATTGCTGAAAATGCTGATTCTTTACCTTGTCATCAACGTATCCCCTTCAGTTTTGATCGGATCTTTCTGAATATTAGATGTACGGTGACTGGGGATGAAATCTCAAATGAGGTCGAAAACCGGCATGGTCGGCCAATTAATCGTAGAGTTATGTCCCTTTGATTGCTGAAAAATGTCGATTTTTAACCTTGTCATCACCGTAGCCTCTTCAGTTTTGATCGGATCATTCTAAAACTTATATGTAAGGTGGCTGGGAATGAAATTTCAGATGAGGTCGAAAACCGGCCTAGTCGGCCCATTTATCGTAGAGTAACGCCCCTTTGATTGCTGAAAATGCTGATTCTTTACCTTGTCATCACATATCCCCTTCAGTTTTAATCAGATCTTTCTGAAACTTATATGTAAGGCGGCTGGGAATAGAACCTCGGATGAGTTCGAATACCAGCCAAGTCGACATATTTATCATAGAGTTAGTTACCTGCCTTTGTTTGCTGAAAATGCAGATTTTTTTTCCTTGTCATCAACGTAGCTCCTAGGTGTTGATCAGATCTATCTGAAACTTATATTTAAGGTGGCTGGAGATAAAAACTCGGATGAGTTCGAAAACTGGCCTATTCGGCTACTTTATCGTAGAGTAACGCCCCTTTGATTGCTGAAAATGCCAAACTTTGACATTGTCATCACCTTATCCCCTTCAGTTTTGATCGGATCTTTCTGAAACTTATATGTAAGGTGGCTGGGAATAAAACCTCGGATGAGTTCGAATACCAGTCAAGTCGGCATATTTATTATAGGGTTACCTGCCTTTGTTTGCTGAAAATGCAGAATTTTTACCTTGTCATCAACGTTGCTCTTAGGTGTTGATCAGATCTATCTGAAACTTATATTTAAGGTGGCTGGAGATAAAAACTCGGATAAGTTCGAAAACTGGCCCAGTCGGCCCATTTGTGACCTTGTCATCAACGAGCCTCTTCAGTTTTGATCGGATCTTCCTGAAACTTACATACAAATAAGTTTGGGCAAAAAGCTTGGATAGGTTCGAAAATTAACGATGTCCGTTATGAGTTATGTTCACTACTTTGCTGAAAATGCTTAGTGTGTACCTTGTCATCACGTAGCCCCTTCAGTTTTGATCGGATCTTCTTGAAACTTACAAGCAAGTAAGTCAGGGATAAAAGTTTAGATGAGATCGAAAACTGACGAGTTGGCTTATCTATCATAGAATAACATCCCTTTTACTGATGAAAATGCCTATTTTTGACTTTGTTATCACGCTAGCCCCCTTCAGATTACATGGGATCGTCTTGAAACTTATATGTAAGTAAGTAAGGAATAAAATCTCGGCAGGATTAAAAAAAAAAAGGGTGTGGTCAACCTATATTTCAGAGCAATTTGTCCCCCTTAAAGGTGCATTATTGAGCTACCGGGTCTCAATTTTTTTCTGGTTTTTATCTTCAATGCATACTCCTTTGTCATGTGTACACTTTTGGCGCAAAATACAGCTTCAGAACTTTGTGAAAATGGTCGTTTTCTTTCGTGTTTACCCTTCGCTCTGAACATGTGTTCGGAATTTCTGTTCTAAAGATAAATCTGTCACTTTACACATACATGGCGACAGTATCGTCTCTGAGTGTCGTTACTTATGGCATGGTATTCAGCGTCATATTTTTTTTTCCGATTCCGGCAGGGCCTAAGCAAACAAGGCCAAAAATGAACGTCGCATTTCGTCATATATGGGGATTCTATTTTTGTGACGAACTAAAAATCGATCTAACTAGTGTTCGAAACCTAGTTAGGGAATCCCTCTCAAACTCGTTTAGCTGTCATCATAATTGTTCTCATTTTTGCATAAAATGCATTCATTTGTATTGTTTTTAAAAAAAATACCGGCTATATGTATTTTATTTTTGGAAGCATTTTTTCCAGATAGCTCAATGATGCACCTTTAATTACAGAAAATGCCTATTTTTTACAGCTCCTTCAAAGGAGCAGTCTCTATAAGGCTGTTTTCATGGCCACAACCGATTTCCTTTAAATTTTGTAGCTTCAAATTGGTACATATTGACTGTCTAATGGTGAATTTTTAGACTCTTTGGTCCACTGGTTTTTGCTGTATACACTATTAAAAAGGGTGGGGTAATGTCACCCCATCAAGGGTATACCAACAAAAATGCTATTATTTTTGTTCAAAGTGCTTGACTGGAGGTGATGTTTGCCATATGCTTACTACCCTTTTAGGCATAATAGCCGGTGATAACAGTCTTATAAATATCAAACAAGACAAGAGTTTATACGCGCTTGTAAATTGTACCCAAATATTAGTAATTTTTATTCCCCAACTTTACGAAAAACCACAACACCTTTACAGTTTTCAACCTATTTCAAAGATCTTTCACGAATATAATGTTGATGTAATAGTCATTCTAGGTATATGTCAGAATTATTGTTGGTTCATAAACTTAAAGAGTTACCTGCCCCTGAAATTGGATTTTACGCATTTTTTTAAATCGGAGTGCATTTATCCGTTTGTAGTACTCACAACTTCATTTGAAAGTGAATAAACCGATTCCATGCAAATATTATTAAATAGATGTGGACAAGGAAGTCATTTGATTTAATAGTGCATGCTAGTATTTCCTTTTTGGGGGGTTATTTATGAACTCTTAATTTCCAGGTGCAAATGGAACATTTGTCAACTGTCAAACATTTTTGACCACCAAAGCAGGCTTTGCTCATGTTGTGGAACCTCATTTTACACTGATACTGTGCTTAAATATAAGCCTTATGGTCTCACAACATGTTTAAGAATTTGTTTATTTACTGATCTTCCTCTGAATCGCTAGATGTACACCATGTGTCAATAGCAGCATCATAAACAAAATCAAAATGTTCCCGGCTTGGTTTTGCTCCACTATTTTCTGTTTTGTTCCGGTAATATCCCAGATACCAGAGAACAGAAGCCACATGTGCGCAACATCCCACAGTTCGAGCTCCACTTCTGCACCACTATACCATCCAGTGATTGGGTTCAGTCCTTGTGTATATTCAACCCACATGTTATATGTTTTATTAGACGTGTGGCGAGAACGTATCTGTGCTTTAAGACCACCATCTTCTTCTTTGTGTGCCATTATCTCATATGATCCATTGTCGTCAAAATGTTCATCTGTGTAGGATTTGGCTTGTTTCAGCTGGTAAATACCCATTGTCAAATCCCTGAGTTCATCCTCAGTCATCTCTGGGAAATTCTCAAGTTTCTCATCATCGATCTTTTTCCAAATAACCCTTTTTTATCCCAGCCATTTTTTACAACCTTATCCTGCAGCTTATTTGGAGTTTTTGCTAGGGCCATCATTCTTCTAGCAATTACTTTGTCTGAATCTTTGCTTGTTACCAAAGGTGGTCTAAATGCATTGCACAATGATGATTGTGATGGGACCATATCCTGCAGATGGGAAAAACACAGATGCTAAGATTACCGAACACATGTTAAAGACTAATGCAGAAAATATTACTGACTGGTTTGAAGAAGATGAAGTACTCGTTGTAGAACGCAGTTTCAGGGGTGCTATAGATATACTAAAGAATTTTGGAATCAATTCGCATATGCCTCACTTCCTAAACAAATCTCAGAAGCAACATACGACTGAAGAGGCGAATGAGGCAAGGCTAGTTACAAAGGTGAGATGGGTTGGCGAATCAGCTAATGGGAGAATTAAAAAGTGGAAATCCCTTAGGAACACAATGTCCAATAGTCAAAGACCATATGTTGGTGAATATGTAAGGATTGTTTGCTCATTGTGCAATGCATTTAGACCACCTTTGGTAACAAGCAAAGATTCAGACAAAGTAATTGCTAGAAGAATGATGGCCCTAGCAAAAACTCCAAATAAGCTGCAGGTTAAGGTTGTAAAAAATGGCTGGGATAAAAAAAACGGGTTCTTTGGGAAAAGATCGATGATGAGAAACTTGAGAATTTCCCAGAGATGACTGAGGATGAACTCAGGGATTTGACAATGGGTATTTACCAGCTGAAACAAGCCAAATCCTACACAGATGAACATTTTGACGACAATGGATCATATGAGATAATGCCACACAAAGAAGAAGATGGTGTTCTCAAAGAACAGATACGTTCTCGCCACACGTCTAATAAAACATATAACATGCGGGTTGAATATACACAAGGACTGAACCCAATCACTGGATGGTATAGTGGTGCAGAAGTGGAGCTCGAACTGTGGGATGTTGCGCGCATGTGGCTTCTGTTCTCTGGTATCTGGGATATTACCGGAACAAAACAGAAAATAGTGGCGCAAAACCAAGCCGGGAACATTTCGATTTTGTTTATGATGCTGCTGTTGACACATGGAGTACATCTAGCGATTCAGAGGAAGATCAGTAAATTAACAAATTCTTAAACATGTCGTGAGGCCATACGGGCTTATATTTAAGCACAGTATCAGTCTAAAATGAGGTTCCACAACATGAGCAAAGCCTGCTTTGGTGGTCAAAAATGTTTGACAGTTAACAAATGTTTCATTTGCATCTGGAAATTAAGAGTTCATAAATAACTAAAAAAGGAAATACTAGCATGCACTATTAAATCAAATGACTTCCTTGTCCACATCTATTTAACAATATTTGCATGGAATCGGTTTATTCACTTTCAAATGAAGCTGTGAGTACTACAAACGGATAATGCACTCCGATTTAAAAAAATGCGTAAAATCCAATTTCAGGGGCAGGTAACTCTTTAAGTTTAAGAACTAAAAAAATTCTGACATATACCTTGAATGACTATTACATCAACATTATATTTATGAAAGATCTTTGAAATAAGTTGAAAACTGTAAAGGTGTTGTGGTTTTTCGTAAAGTTGGGGAATAAAAATCACTAATATTTGGGTACAACTTACAAGCGCGTATAAACTCTTGTCTTGTTTGGTATTTATAAGACTGTTATCACCGGCTGTTATGCCTAAAAGGGTAGTAAGCATATGACAAACATCGCCTCCAGTCACGCACTTTGAACAAAAAATAATAGCATTTTTGTTGGTATACCCTTGATGGGGTGACATTACCCCACCCACTTTAATAGTGTATACAGCAAAAACCAGTGGACCAAAGAGTCTAAAAATTCACCATTAGACAGTCAATATGTACCAATTTGAAGCTACAAAGTTTAAAGGAATTCGGTTGTGGCCATGAAAACAGCCTTATAGAGACTGCTCCTTTATTGGAGAAACTTACATGTTAGTAAGTCAGGGATAAAATGGATGAGTTCGTGAACTGATGAGGTCAGCCTATTTATCCTTGGATTGCAGAAAATGCCTCTTTTTGTTTTACCAAAACTCCTTCAGTTTTCATCGGATCTTCTTGAAATTTATATGTTAGTAAGTTAGAGATAACATCTTGGACCAGCTTGGTCCTCTTGTTTTAGCATTGAAGTACCCAACCGTGCGTGCGTCCGTCCGTCCACAATTCCTTTAAACGAAATCTCCTCATAAACCACTGAACAGATTGTGACTATACTTGGCAGAAATGATCTTTGGGCGTTTCTCCCTCAAAGTTGTTGGTCACTTTGACATTTATAGGGAAAAAGGACAAAACAGTGGATATTTCTGATATTTCTGATTGCATGGTAGCCCATGGCTGAAACAGACAGCACACGAGTACTTGTAAACCGCTTAGAGGATGGAAGCCTGTCCAGTCAAAGCGGTGCGAGTCTTACCGCCAATGCTTATAAACCATGTTGGTTTCATTGAGCGACAGGGCTTGAGATGTCATTTCATCCCAATGTCGGGTAAACGTCCCACAAAACTGGAAGCAGCGTCTCAAAAATAACCTATACAGTGTTGACGGAGACCTTAAACCTCAAATCAAACAAACAAAACGCGTATTTCTAGCCGATCACCAGTCAGAGATGGACAAAACCGGAGTTGTTCGTTAGAACCGCATCACTGTACTAAAAATGTACCAAAATATCATCTGACAGGTATTCTTACATAGCTTCATGACGGTTGAAGCTGTGGTCCTTGTAGGGTGAACAAGTTTTGAAAGCAATTTAATTAGGTGGCTCATTTTTCGGACTCGACATTACCCGTAGTCTGACTAGACCAAGATATTAACAAGACAAATGTTTCTGTCCTTTTGGCTTTCCGCCAATAATGTTTCCATTAGGGTCTGTGGTTTCATGTTTGTGTTTCTTTCCCTTTGGTGTCCATGATGGGAGCTGTGGATTAATTGTATCGATTCTTGAGCATTGCCTTCATTTCTATTTTACATCATAGTGTAGATTATGTTTTCTTGTCCTTTGGGATCATTGATTCCATTGTGGAATTTTGAAAATATCTGAGGGTCACTGATGAGGCCTGATTGGCCGAAACTAGCTAGTCTGGCCCAGAAAACATGTACACTCCATATTTTTCACTTCTGTGGTGTATTCCTTGCTTCCAAAGGATAACCCTTTTATAGAACATATTAACTTCACTACAGCTGGTGTGTGGGAATGTGTGGCGGCGGTAAAACGTCTCCCTGCCCTACATCATAGTGTAGATTATGTTTTCTTGTCCTTTGGGATCATTGATTCCATTGTGGAATTTTGAAAATATCTGAGGGTCACTGATGAGGCCTGATTGGCCGAAACTAGCTAGTCTGGCCCAGAAAACATGTACACTCCATATTTTTCACTTCTGTGGTGTATTCCTTGCTTCCAAAGGATAACCCTTTTATAGAACATATTAACTTCACTACAGCTGGTGTGTGGGAATGTGTGGCGGCGGTAAAACGTCTCCCTGCCCTACATCATAGTGTAGATTATGTTTTCTTGTCCTTTGGGATCATTGATTCCATTGTGGAATTTTGAAAATATCTGAGGGTCACTGATGAGGCCTGATTGGCCGAAACTAGCTAGTCTGGCCCAGAAAACATGTACACTCCATATTTTTCACTTCTGTGGTGTATTCCTTGCTTCCAAAGGATAACCCTTTTATAGAACATATTAATGAAAGTAAGCAAAACTGTGGCTTCTAAATGCTAAACAAGATTTTACATCAATCTTACCTAGTGAATTGGCTTTTGAACCGGTATTACCCATATTCGTATTTGTTCATGTGATTATCTAGTCAAACATTCTAGTGATTGAAACGAAATTGTAGCCTCAATGGGGTTAACAAGGTTTCAAAGCAAATTGACCAAACTTTATCACTGGTAAGAGGAAAACCACTTAAGTCTGCGCTGCCCAGGAAACGTGATGTCTTGTAACGGTTCCAATGCGTTTCTAAAAATGACCTAAATAGTGGTAATGTGGACGTAAAACCTCGACAAAAACCCAAACACAAACAAACAAACAAAGACAAACTAGGATTGTCATTATGAATGCTTCAAACATATTCAAGGCATCTTCATTTGTCTTACATATATTCAATGTCTTATTGACTAAATAAAACTGGTGCATCATTTCAATTCTGACGGGCTGATACAACAACAGCTAGGATACGAGTCGCTAGTTTATAGTTGCTAAGTAACATTGCGACAACGTAACACCATTCATATTGTCAGGAAAACACTGTTTCAAAAATATGCTAATGGAAATTAGATAATTAGGGGATAACTGTATTCAAAATTGTCATTTGGGGAGGTAAATCGGCGGTTTTACGGTCGGAAATTTCGTTTTACGGCGACGCGTCAGCGGAGCCGCAAAACGGAATTTGCGACCGTAAAACCGACGATTTACCTCCCCAAATGACAGTTTTTAATACAGTTATCCCCATTCTAATGCGTTTATTCGGTTGTTTTCTTAAAAAAAGTCTACTTTTTTGCTCAAAGCGGCAGGCGCTGTGAGCTGCATAAAACCAAATACCGGCCAATGAAAAGCGACGTTACGTAATGACGTCGGGTTTCCGACTATATCGCAGAATATACTGTCGCAAATTTTTGACGCTATCCAACCAGACGACGCGTTACATGCGCAAGTGCATTAGAATCCACAGTATGTTAGGTAGTTCTTCTATATGCATATGTAAAATCCAGTCTGCTCTTGGTAAAACCCATAATGTGGGTAAATACTATTATAAACTGAACAAAGATACACGGAAGTGAAAGTTATTTCTTTCTATTTTGTAGCACTCTGTGTCATCAACAATGGAGATAATACTTAATGCGTCGTTGCCGCATTTGGCGTAACATGCTGTACTGTTGGTTGATGCTGCGAAAGATTGGACTGGCATTTTTGGCAATGATTACTATACAGTGACATGATTTGGTATGACGTCGAAGGAATGGGAAAGAGAAATTACGGAACCGTGCCTGTTGTGGCGGGAGTATAAATGTGTCAGAGTTCAACCTACCCGAGGCGCCATTAGTGACTAGGTTAAACAGAGTATGACATTGTCTGAAAAGTATAGAGCAGTGTAAAGTCGGACGGCAAGGTCGAAGTCATTATGTCAAAACATTTACTTCAATTCATGCCGGGACACATTGTTCATTTGATGAGCTATTATTAAAACTGATATATTGAACACATGCAACAAGCCAAACATTCTGATGACCACGGTTAGGTATCCCACGCGGGTACTTAAAGGAGCAGATGGTAAAAATGTATTGGTTTGCGTTCGTATGATATGAGCAAGTAATATATGCTTTCTTATATGTATACTACCATTTAAATCATTCAGAAACGTTGCATGAAAATGGAGACTGGGACATGTTCATGTTTGATGATTCCAATTTGGTTTTGCTCTTTTGCTCATTCCACATGCTTTAATCAGATATTAAATGGTTAAAGCATCCTTATTATGACGATTCAATCAGGTATCCACAATCTATATCGATTTGTAGCTCACCTGTCACGTAGTGACAAGGTGAGCTTTTGTGATCACATTTTGTCCGTCGTCCGTCGCGTGTGCGTCCGTGTGTGCGTGCGTCCGTAAACCATTTCAAATAAGAATATCTCTAATACCCCATCGCCAATCTTGATCAAATTGCATGTGAAACATCATCAGGTAAGGGGAAATGCTGCATAAGGTTTTGGGGTTGATCAGATTGGAATTCTGGTTGCCATGGCAACATATAACTCCCATAGACTTATAATGGGGAAATTTTTTAACAATCTTCTACTCTGAAACCACAGGACCCAGAGCTTAGATAATTAGCTTGTAACAATGTCGAGTGGTCACCTACATAACTCCTGCCAATCATGTCCCTGGGGTCCAAATTGGCCACACCCCAGGGCCCCTTAGCCCCATAGACTCATAATGGAAAACCATAGGGCCCAGAGTTTAGATATTTTGCATGTAGCAATCGCAAATGGTCACCTACATAATTCCTGTCAATCATGCCCCTGGGGTCCAAATGGGCCGCGCCCCGTGGCCCCTTAGCTCCCATAGACTCATAATGGAAATAAAAGCTTCAAAAATCATCTTCTCTGAAACAATAGGGTCCAGAGCTTAGATATTTAGCATGTAGCAACGGCAAGTGGTCACCTACATAAATCCTATCAATCATGTTCTAGGGTCAAAATTGGCCACGCCCCGGGGTCCCTAAGCTCCCATAGACACATAATGGAAAAAAGCTTCAAAAATCTTCTTCTCTGAAACCACAGGGCCCACAGCTTAGATGTTTAGTATGTAGCAACGGCAAGTGGTCACCTACATAAATCCTGACAATCATGCCCCTGGGGTCCAAATAGGCCACGTCCCGGGGCCCCTTAGCTCCCAGAGACTCATAATGGAATAAAGCTTCAAAAATCTTCTCTGAAACCACAGGGCCCAGAACTTAGATATTTAGCATGTAGCAACGGTAAGTGGTTACCTACATAAATCCTGCCAATCATGCCCCTGGCGTCCAAATGTGCCACGCCCCGGGGCCCCTTAGCTTCCATAGATTCATAATGGATAAAAAGGCTTCAAAAATCGTCTGCTCAAAAACCACAGGGCCCAGAGCTTAGATATTTAGCATGTAACAATGGCAAGTGGTCCCTACATAACTCCTGCCAATCATGCCCCTGGGGTCCAAATGGACCACGCCCTGGGACCCCCTTAGCTCTCACAGACTCATAATGGAGAAAAACTTAAAAAATATCCTCTCTGAAACTGTGAAAGCACAGAGCTTAGATATTTAGTATCTAGCAACATAAAATAGTCACCTACATAGATCCTGCTATGGGTTCCAAATGGGCCACACCCCAGGCCCCCTTAGCTCCTTTAGACTTATAATAAGCTTCAAAAATCTTCTCCGGAGCTTTGATATTTAGTGTAGCAATGTCAAGTGGTCTCCTACACTAATGATTTTCTGGTACACAGGTGAGCGATATAGGGCCATTGTGCCCTCTTGTTTAAAGATACGCCACTATATAAGTTCTCAATAGCAACTCCCACCCAAACTTAGGATCAAAATTCCGAAAGTGTCATGCACTCCTCAGACCAAAGACCTAACAGTTCCCAAAGCCTTCTTGTTTGTTCGTGTTGTGGTTTTACGTCAACGCTCTTTAGGTCATTTCGGAAACATTGTTTCCGAATTTAAGTGATTTTTATCCGACCTTGAGATGAAATGACATCTCAAGCCCCACCGCCATAGAAGCCGTCATGGTTTAAGGAGCGGTTCGACTCACACCACTTCTACTGGACAGGCACAGACCTTAGCGGTTTACCAGTACTTTTCCATCACTTTTAGCTCTGCTTGGAAGAACAATGCGCCCCAATCTATTTCTCCAAGCCTTGATTGGCGGGGCGCGTTCACAATTGTTTAGCTAGGAAAAAGATTTTAACCTGTATGTCCAATCTTCAGATTGGATAGAGCATGATCTATATCTAATGCTTTGCATCAAAATCCTCAAGAGTTTTCTATTTCGACGACATTTCCCCAATATACGTAGAAAACTAAAACTACAAAAAATAAGAGCTGTAAATAAAGGTGACCAATGCCCCACCCCCCACCCCGTGGGAGCCAATTTCTGAGTTTTTGCAAAATTTAAAGGGGAGCTAATTCAGCCAAAAGTGACAACAGAGTTATGGCCCTCGGTCAGAATGTAGCCCTTGTGATGATGAATAAGTGTGTGAAGTTTCATGGGGCTAGGTCAAATACTTTTGAAGTTATGATCATTGTTAAGGTTTTTGTGAAATTTCAAGGGGAGATAATTCCGCCAAAAATGAAAACAGAATTATGGCCCTTGGTCAGAATGTAGCCCTTGTGATGGTGAACAAGTGGGCGAAGTTTCATGGGGCTAGGTCAAATATTTTTGAAGTTATGATCAAGGTTACAGTTTTTGCCAAATTTTAAGGGGAGATAATTCAGCCAAAAAATGATAACAGAGTTATGACCCTTGGTAAGATTGTAACCCTTGTGATGCTGAATAAGTGAGTGACGTTTCATAGGGCTAGGTCAAATACTTTTGAAGTTATGATCTGGGTTAAATTTTTTGTGAAATTTCAAGGGGAGATAATTCAGCCAAAATGACATCAGAGTTATGGCCCTTGGTCAGAATGTAGCCCTTGTGTTGGTGAATAAGTTTGTGAAATTTCATGGGGCTAGGTCAAATACTGTTGAAGTTATGATCAAGGTTAAAATTTTTGCCAAATTTCAAGGGGAGATAATTCAGCCAAAAATGACAACAGAGTTATGGCCCTTGGTCAGAATGTAGCACGTGTGATGGTGAATAAGTGTTAGAAGTTTCATCCGGTTAGGTCAAACAAAAAATCAGAACACTTTGGGATTGATTCCAATTGTAAATCTGTTCAGAATTATTTTCTGGGATTGATCCCAAAATTATAATTTTATTTAATTTACATGCGAGAAAAAAAAATAACAAGAGAACTTTGGGATAGATCCCAAAAACAATTACAACATTTCCAATTGTGTGTAGAATTATTTTCGGGATCAATCCCAAAACCACGATATATTTAACATGTAAAAAATATATAAATTTTGGGATTGATCCCCAAAAAAAAATCACCTCTTTTATAAATCTGTTAGGAAATTATTTTCTGGGATTGATCCCAAAATGATAATCTATTTAAAATTGGAAAAAAAAAAATCAAAAAACTTTGGGATTGATCCCAAAAATTGTTTACATCATTTGCAACTGTGTTGATGTGTGTATATTTTTTTTTCGGGATCAATCCCAAAAACACGAGTGCGTTGGATAATGCCCAACGATAATGAAAATTAGTCTTGTATATTTGAACATTGAACTTGGTTTTTATGTGTTTGAGAAATTCTGTGCCCAAGATTTTTGAAAAAATGACCAAGAAAATCGTAAAAAATACCGTAAATTATTAAAATATGACCAAAATAAAGAGGAAATAAATATATTTTCCTCTTTCAAAATATACTTGGTTAGGGGTAAACCTTATTTTTCTTATTTCTGCTCTAAAATATAGCGTGTTGGTACTCGTTAGAACCGCCTCGATGAGGCGGTTCTAACGAGTACCCACACTCTATATTTTGAGCAGAAATAAGAAAAATATCACAATTTTTCATCTTAAAATTTTCATTTTTTCGGCGATAAAGGTTACGATGTATTGGTAAAGGCGTTTTTTCGTAATGTTTATCCCCCGACCGAATAGGTTCGGGGGATATAGCGATCAGCCTGGCGTCCGTCCGTCCGTCTGTCCGTCCGTCCATCCGTCCGTCCGTCCGTAGACGCAACCTTGTGATGGCCATAACTCCTATACCCTTTGAGATTCATTGATGGTTCTTGGCACAATTGTTCACAAGGCCGAGACGGCGTGTCATGCGCAAGAACCAGAACTCTGGATGCCATACTTTTTTAGTTATCTCCCCTTTTAATAAAATAGAATGACTACTTTGTGATGGCCATAACTCCAATACCCTTTGAGATATATTGATGGTACCTGGCACAGTTGTTCACAAGGCTGAGACGGCGTGTCATGCACAAGAACCACAACTCTGGTTGCCACGGTTTTGGAGTTATCTCCCCTTCCAATAAAATAGAGTGACAACCTTGTGATGGCCATAACTCCTATACCCTTTGAGATTCATTGATGGTTCTTGGTACAATTGTTCACAAGGCTGAGATGGTGTGTCATGCGCAAGAACCAGAACTCTGGATGCCATACTTTTTTAGTTATCTCCCCTTTTAATAAAATAGAATGACTACTTTGTAATGGCCATAACTCCAATACCTTTTGAGATATATTGATGGTACCTGGCACAGTTGTTCACAAGGCTGAGACGGCGTGTCATGCACAAGAACCACAACTCTGTTTACCATGGTTTTGGAGTTATCTCCCCTTCCAATAAAATAGAGTGACAACCTTGTGATGGCCATAATTCCAATACCCTTTAAGATATATTGATGATACCTGGCACAGTTGTTCACAAGGCCGAGACAGTGTGTCATGCACAAGAACCACAACTCTGGGTGCCGTGTTTTTTTAGTTATCTCCCCTTCCAATAATATAGAATCACTACCTTGTGATGGCCACATCTCCAACTCTCTTTGAGATATATTGATGATACTTGGTACAGTTGTACATGAGGTTAAGCAGGTGTGTCACGTGCAAGAACCACAACTCTGGGTGCCCTGGTTTTTTAATTATCTCCCCTGACAATATAACCTTGTGATGGTCATAACTCCAATACCCTTTGAGATATATTGATGGTACTTGGCACAATTGTATACAACGTTGAGACAGCGCTTCATGCCTAAGAACCACAACTCTGGGTGCTATGATATTTGAGTTATCTCCCCTTCCAATATAACAGTATGACAACCTTGTGACCACCGTACCTCCAATACCCTTTGAGACATATTGGTGGTACTTGATGCAGATGTACATGAGGTTAAGCAGGTGTGTCATGCTCAAGAATTACAACTCTGGGTGCTCTGGTTTTTTAGTTATCTCCCCTGGCAATATAACCTTGTGATGGCCATAACTCCAACTCCCTTTGAGATATATTGAAGGAACTTGGCACAATTGTATACAAGGTACAGAAGGGATGTCATGTGCAAGAACCACAACTGTTGTTGCTGTGGTATTTGAGTTATCTACCCTTCCAATATAACAGTATGACCAGCTTGTGATCACCATATTTCCAATACCTTTTGAGACATATTGATGGTACTTTGTGCAGAAATACATGAGCTTAAGCAGGCATGTCATGCGCAAGAACCACATTTCTGAGTGCCCTGGTTTTTTAGTTATAACAGTATAATCTTGCGATGGCCATAACTGCAATACTTTGTTATATGTGGTTTAATTCTGGTGCACTTTCTATTGGTGAACAATCTTCTGAAGGCCATATTGGCTTTTGGTCGGGGGATTTGCCATCTCTTCCGATGGCTATTTTTTAAAAAATTATGAGCAGGATAAATAACATTCCGTGTTGAGCCGAACTGAGAAAAATGCCGGATTTGTTTGTATTTTATTAATCAGGAGCATTACATTTAATGCTCAGCTGAGTTAAGCATGAAAAAAGTTTCATATCCTCGGACTTGGGTGAGACGAAAAGTTCTGCAATGGAAGATCAGATGGAATTTCTTCGGTACTCCGTTATGCCCAAAAAAAAAACAACAACAACAAGTAAACAGTAAAATATGTGTATTCCATAACGAAAACACGCCTATATAATTTTGACCCCCTATAACCCCACGTTTATATAGTAAAACTTGGGTTTGCAGGGGTATACATTAGCTCTAAGACATAGGTTGTTGGTACTCGTTAGAACCGCCTCAGCGAGGCGGTTCTAACGAGTACCCACAACCTATGTTTCGAGCAGAAATAAGAAAAATATCGCAATTTTTCATCAGAAAATTTTCATTTTTTGGAGGCAAATTTTCAATATATTTAGATAGGCGTGTTTTCGTTATGCATACAAAAGCGCCCGGTAAAGACTCAGACCAGCTTGCTCATTACTCATTCATGAAGTCCAGTATGCTATATGGATGAACGTTGACTAAAACGTCTTCACACAGTTTGCCGCAGCTCATCTAAACCACTACGCAGTTCAAAATAAATGAATATTTTTCGTTTTGGTTTACGGCCCTTTCACAATTATTTTACTCATATCGAGTCTAATGTTAATCAGAGGTGGGTGAAAACCTGAGTACCCTGAATAGCACTACCTGACCTTTCGTTGCATGACTTGACGTCTCAGAGAGACCTGGGGCCAGTTGCTCAAAGCTAACAAATCGTTAAAACTTTGCTCATTTAATATTGCAAATACACTAATATTTTGGTGAAAAAAATGTGAGTAGCTTTAGCTCGTTAAGCTATCGATGCTTTGAACAACTGGCCCCTGATGATGAAGTGTCAGCGCAAGTGGATTCTATGGTGAACGCCAGTTGATTTGGGAGTTAGAATCAACAAATCAGTACCGACAGTAGCACGGCCCGCACATGTTGGGCGCAGTCCGTCAACTTGGGCTATAGGGCCAGTTTCGGTTAGTGCTCTTTATTTTATACATAGCAGTGAAACCAATGCATATCTGAAACAAATAAAAGTGATATTTTCACACTGTGAAAAATATTTTCACACTGTGAAAATATAAATGATATTTTCAGTGTGAATGTTATTTTCACAGTAGCAGCCCGGACTACTTTTCTCGCCAAAATTCATATGTTATCTATAAAATACAGGGGGAACAACCTACGTCAGAGCAGTGACGTCATAACCATTCGTAGGTTTGCCGGCGTTTGCTACACAAAAGGCATTTGCCACAAGAATTAGGCGCAGTCGGTGCATTAGGTCATAAAAGAATCAAACATACTGAAATCTGTCTCAGAAATGTGGCCTTTTCTTTCAATAATTCGACACAAGCTGATTTTGGCAATGATGTCGGAACTACAGCGCCGATTCAAATCTTGTGGCGAAGCTATCGAAGCATTTGCAATGTTTCAAGGTGGAATTAGCTCACTGATGGGATGCAAATATTGTTCGTTACCAGCTGAAGTATGTTTTCTGAAGACTCGTAATGTACATATCTAGTTTGAAGCATTTTATTTACCCTATTTACACCAATATGGCCGCTTCTGAAATGGGTACGACATCTCTGCTATGACGTAGGTTGTTCCCCCTGAAATAATTCTGTAACATACCTTGAAAAAGCATTTTTTAAACTGTAAAAATGATGTATTAAAAATGGCGATCTGTTTATGGTTTGCAACTGACAGTTATGACGTCATAGCCAAGTCAAACACTGTGACGTAAGATCCGATTGATCAATTACAGTAAGTGTCCTAAAATATCAAATAAAACGAAAATTTACTTTTTATCGATTAATATCAAAAATATTTCATCTCGTGTGTTGAAAACATCAGAATTTTTCACTCTGTGAAAACTCTGATATTTTCAACACACTCGATGAAATATTTTTGGTATTCATCTCAAAAAAGTAAATATCCTCTATGTAATTAAGCCGATTTTCATTCGGATTTGAAGTTGTCAAATCTATGCTCAACAGGATCTACCCGTCTTACCGGGATGATGTGACCAGGACAAATGATATAAACTAAAGTTCCTGTGATGCATAGATGCTCTAAATAAAATATGACTTCAACTGGCCCAGTGTTTCCTGAAGAGATATTTGAACGTCAAATGGAAGCAAAAATTGAAGTCAGATTTCTTTGATTGTATCAGATTTTCCGCCGAATGTCAATTATTGTAATTGTTGTTACAAACGAGGTCAGCAACGTCGCCTAGCAAGTATGACGTCAAAACGCTCGAAATGAAATGATTGACTCAGTGATAAGTCACCGAGAAATCTCTGTAAATCACCACTGAAAATGTAATAAATGATTTTTTCTGCTGTCCATGAAAGTATAAACGCAGTGGGTCGCGCGCAAAGTAAATGAACCCCGAATGTAAACTTTGCTAGCGACCCGCTGTTGTTCATAATTTCATATAAAGCAGAAAAAAAATAAGTTTATCTTTTTTATTTGTCCCTCATCACTGTGCGAAAAAAAATGCTTATATGGCATACTTATAAAGCTCAAAAACATTTACGCGCTGTTTTTCTACAAAGAGCGGAACATTGGTGACGTCACCAACGCCCGAATAGAATCATGGTTTAGATTGACGTCGCTTGACGTCACTGAAAATCATGTGATTAGATGCGTTCATGGTAGTATAAATTACATTGTTTTCTATAGGCTTACATAAGACTTTACACTGAAAATTTAAATAATGTAAAAAAATACCTTCAGTTGGCCTTGTGGCTCTTTAGGAGAAGATATTTAAAATTCTGATGGTCATACAATCCTTGTGACCTTGAGCCATGATCAATGGATGACCTTGACCTTTGATGTTCATAAAGGTTCATATAAGACCTATTTTCTTTTACCATATGACGTGGCGTCGGTAATAACGCCATGTATTAATACATGTAAATTCGATAATCCACTAGTGGATTAAATATGCAAATTAGTTTGATACTCCCCGTAACGTTACATGAACGACGTCCTTAACGACGTCGCGTTTACTAATGGCGAAATATTGTAAAACAATCTTGGATAAAAGGCCTTTTAAATGTCATTTGACAAATAAAATCTTGCATTCGTGCTCATGTATTATTGAATTTATTGAATCGTTGGGGGTGGGGGGGGTGGGGGGGGGTGGGGGGGGGAGAGATAATATGCTCGGCGAATCCTCGCTTTTTTATTTCGTTTACTAAATTCAATACTATATGAGCACAAATGTAAGATCCTCTATTTCATAGTCTGCAATTATATTGGACAAAAGCAAATTTTTACCTTTTCCCAATTCAAACGCTTTAGAGACCAAACTTGACGTTCACGTAAAATAGGTCAAGGTCAAGCCAGGGTCATCGTTGATATAACTGTAGGGCTAGAGTCCCTCATGCTGTCTACCAAGTTTCGAGGTCATCTGACCTACGGTTTTGGAGAAGAACAAGGACGTTTTTTATCATAAATGGGTATGGTGGCCATCTTGATCATATGACCAGGACCAATTATTTAAACGTTTGTTCTCCCGAAGCAAAGAAGTTCCACATAAAATTTGATTTCAATCGGCTTAGTGGTTTCTGAGGAGTAGATGTTTGAAAGATTGAACGGAGAACGGACCATTGATATACTATAAGCTCACCTTGTCAGCCTGTCAGACGACTCTCAGATTCTTAGCCTTTTCATATAAAATTCAAACAAACTCGCCGGAAGCTCGATCTTTAGATTCTGTATCAAATATTTACTCGTGTAACATATCCTGTGAATCAAACGGACGATGTACCATCCCACTCGTGGGACTTGATCTTATGGTGAGCTGAACACTTTGCACTACAGTGAGTGCCAAAAGTTGAATTCTTTATCTAAAAGTGACAACTTGTACATGTTTTCAATAGATTGCGTGTGCTCGTAAGAACCGCCTTATGGAGGCGGTTTTAACCACACAACCCGTAATTTAGGCAAGAAAAAGGAAATAATCGTCAGTTTTGTAAATCCCACTTTTCTCTGTGTAAAGTGGGGTTTAAAGGAGTGACCGTTATACGGAATATTAACGTGATACGTTAAACTACTTCATGTTATCTTTATGATTATTAATAACGAAACACGCCTATTCAAATATATTGCAAATTTTACAACTCTCCCCCCTCCCCACCATCCCCCCCCCCCCCCCCCAAAAAAAAAAAAAAAAATCTGCATACAGCAAAGGTTGTGGGTTCTCGTTAGAACCGCCTCGGCGAGGCGGTTCAAACGAGTACTCACAATCTATGTTTTGGGGCAGAAATAAGAAAAATAATCTTTACCCCTTTTTACTGGGATCAAAGTTATATAGGCGTGTTGCACCAGCACAGGACACAACGCAGGCTAAAGCATGCCCGATTTCGCGCAGTCTGATCAGAGTCTTCGGTGGTCGTATGAACATTTTGGGCCTACCTTCTATGTAAAAGAAGGCAAACGAAAAGAATAAAAAAAAATG
>OY757015.1:86398611-86492629 GCA_963580285.1 Lucinisca nassula | reverse complement strand
GGCGTGTTTTCGTAATGAAATTTATGAAGGGGAAAATAACCGCTTTTATCATGTTCATCCTATACCCCGGTCACACCTTTACGTTTCGACCCGCGTAAGCGCTACGTTTCTCAATACGTGGCGAAACGAAAGGTACGCCGCAGGAACGTAGCTCTTACGCCGAGTTACGTAGCAGGAACGCCTCTTACGCGAGGCTGCCACGTAAATAAGTTGCATGCAACTTCTTTACGTCGCACATACGTGGCAGGTTCGGAACGTCGTACATACGTAGCAGAAACGCAGTGCAAACGAGAGGAACGCAGCAGCAGCGTAGCACAAACGCCTCTTACGCCGCACATACGCCACTCAAGACTTACCACGTACATGTAAGTGTGGCGTACGACACGTTGTCGCTGCGTAACAGCGACGTTCCTTTCGTATCTACGGCGTATCTGTTACGTTTTAATTTTAAATACGCCGTTTCCACGGCGTATTATAACGTAAGCATGGCGTAAGTACTACGTAGCTGTCGTATGTGCGACGTTATTGCTGCGTATGTACGGCGTAGTAAAAATAGCTGTGGAGTTTCAAGTTTACCTGCGGCGTAATAGCGACGATTGCGGCTTTTGTTGAGTTTCAAATGAAGTCAAGTGGCATCGCATAATACATTTTAATCTCGATCAAGTGGTCTCATATATAAATTATATATAGACAACAGCAAGCATTCGGGTCCTTCGCATTCATGTCAAAGCTATCATGGATTATTATTCTGAAGAACAGATTGTTGTTGTTGGTTTACTATGGACCTTAATCGAGACTGAAAGGAAACGGCAAGTGGGCAGGGCTGAGATTAGGCATCGAGCTTCTCTTTGCCCCGGTCTTGCAAGTTGCCTTTCCTCTCTTCCTTGTCATGTTGATACTTCGATTTCACTTGAATGAATGACAACAATACTATTACCACATACGTTTTAAAACGCCGCTGTTACGCAACAGCAACGTCGCAGGTCAGAATGAAACGCAGCTCCTACGTAACAGCAACGCGATATACGCAGCACGTACGTCACGCAAACGCCGCGATACGTGGGTCTTACGCCGCAGCTTCGCAGTAGAAACGTAGCTCATACTCCATGTACACAACAAGACATCTAATTTGCATAAAAAACGCAACAGGTTGCGACGTTTGGCCACGTTTTGGGTTTTTGTCAGAAACGTGGTGAAACGTAAAGGTGTGACCGGGAAAATCCAAATTTTGCTGCAAAATTTGACCATCACCAAAGCACTCAAATATATTTTTGATCCTCTTAAATCCCACTTTTATATAGTAAAACTGGAGTTTTCAGGAATATTCATTATTTTTTCTTATTTGTGCTCAAAAACATAGATTGTGTGTACTCATTAGAACCGCTCTGCCGAAATATAAAAACAATCAGAATTATTTATCTGAAAAAATTTATTTTTGTTGGTTGAATTCTCAACATATTTGAAAAGTTTTTTTTTTTTTTTTTTTTTTATTTATTTATTTTCGTATTGGACAAATTTCGCGTGACTGCGTTCATATGTAAACAAATAATTTCACGCTAGAGGTATGCCCCTTGAATAATGACCACCCACTTTAGTCATTGACCACCCACTTTAGACAATGAGCGAAACGAAAATAATTTGTTCTGAATTATAGGTTTTTAAACAAGCGTATTTGTTTCTTTTGACAGCTGTTACTATCTTTGTTCATTTAATACACACAGGCGATTGCTTCATCAAGCCAGCGATGAAAGAAATGATTACACCTTCCCTTTAATTATGCCAATTATTATAGTGCTTTTTTTTTCTTTCGACCTAGTTTCACACAAAAAAAAAAAAAAAATGAAAAAAAAGCGCATTTCTGAACATTCTGATGAAACAATTAGCACACATCATCCGAAAAACTCTTGGATGGTGTTATTAGTTTAAGGGGAACTTTTGTTTGTTTTGTTTGATTTTAGGTTAAACGTTCCCGCCAACACTGTAAAGGTCATTTTGGAAACGTTGCTTCCAATTTTGTGGGACTTTTACCCGACATTGAGATGAAATGACATCTCAAGCCCTGCCGCCCAATGAAACAAATAGGGTTTATAAGCAATGACGGTCCGACTCTCGCACTGCTTTGCCTGGGCAGGCTTAGATCCTCTAAGCGGTTTACCAGTACTCGTGTGTGGGTCGGTTTCAGCTCTGCGTGGAAGCATTATGCAGCCCATCTATTTCTTCAAGCCCAGACGCGCTAGTTTAAGGGGAATGGATAAACCTTCAGGGGAGGCATCTCCTCCAAAACAATTCTGTCTCCCATGTCAATAATGGTCAACTCTTAAAGAAAAGAATTTCTTATGGAGGAGCAAAGTCTTTCCTTTAGGAGTGGACCTCTTTTTCAGCGGGACAGAGCTTATAGAAAAGCGAACAGGAAGTCCCGAAAGTTGTCTCCCTTTGAAAAATAGCCTAAAAATCTGCTAGTTGTTCCTATTCCCCTTAATGCAGAAGTTTTTGTTCCTTTACGTCAACAAGTCCGTGTAATTACTATCCTTGTATACCCAACTTTATGTGTGTTAAAGTGGTTTTTTTTTTTTGTTTTTTTTTTTTTTCATATTTCATATTGTTTGTGCTCTGAATCATAGATTGTTGGTACACAATGAGGCGGTTCTAACGAGCGCCACCAATCTATGTTTGGTGCAGAGATAAGAACCAAAATCACTTTTATTTTCATTTGCAAAATATGCTGCAAATTTTGCCATTGTTTTAGGCCCTTGTTTTACCAATAACTATACTTGAATAACCAGCTTTAGATATGTTACATGTAAAGTGAATTTTTTTTTTTTCATATTTCGTATTGTTTTTGCTCTGAATCATAGAGTGTTGGTACCCGTTAGAACCGCCTCGATGAGGCGGTTCTTACGAGCGCCACCAATCTATGATTGATTGGTGCAGAGATAAGAACAAAAATCACTTTTGATTTTCATTTGCAAAATTTTGCTGCAAATTTTGTCGATTGTTTTAGGCCCTTGGTTAACTAATTACTATCCTTTTATACCCAATTTTATGTATGTTTAAGTGGATTTTTTTCATATGTCATATTTGGTTTTTGCTCTGAATCATAGATTGTTGGTACTCGTTAGAACCGCCTCAATGAGGTGAACCGCCTCATTGAGGCGGTTCTAACGAGTACCAACAATCTATGTTTGGTGCAGAGATAAGAAAAAAATCACTTTCTTTTCGTTTGCAAAACGTACTGCAAATTTTTCCGATTATTTTAGGCCCCTGTTTAAATTATTAAGAGATAGAACAAAATGTCAGTTTTCCTGGGGTCTGTGAATATAAATTCTCATATGTGGACCAAAGTAGGGGCAAGTTGCTGATGCGTCTTCAGCATGTGCTGGATGTGAGGCCTTTTTCATGCATTCCTATTTACCTAGCCTTTCTAATGACCCATCTTTTGGGAGTCGGCTCGAGATGGCTGGTTGATTGAGGACTTTCCCGTTGACCTACCGGCTGCTGTCAGTTTATATTGTGGGCGGGACGTGGAAGGGGGCTAGGGTAATTTCTTTCAGAAACGGTTAACCGCTTAGATGGTCTACACCTGTCCAGGATTTCTGTAGCCAGTAACTGACCTGCCCAATAGTTGTTTACTCGGCCCCGATTCAACAACACTATACATGTAACGTACATTACAGATTAAAACTAGAGCTGTCAGTGAAACTGACTAGGGCCCCGGCAGCGCTATCAGAGGAGTAGGAAAATTTGTGGACGGACAGACGGACGGACATACGCATGAGGGATAAGTTGTGGGTTGCACAGCACAAATTCGGACAAATTTGCAACCCAGAATGTTGTCCATCATGGACACATTGGTACAGACCCTACTACCGGGGTTTGTGCAACTCAGAACTCGATTCCGTACGTTCAGCCCCACAAGTGATGGTCAACCATGGACATTGTGTCCGAACTTGCGCGTATATGATGTTTGGGAATAACACCTATACCCCCACTCTACCCCCTGGAAGTAATTATAAAATATCGACTTATGTGGTGCAACTCACAAGAAGATTTTTCCCCACAAGTCCGGCCAGTACATATGAATCAACTCACAACTACCCTCTCATGGTAGCAGACGGACAGACAGACAGACAGACAGACGGACGGACAGAGTGATTACTATAGGGCACCCACACTTTCAGTGCGGGGCCCTAATGAGGGAATTTCATTACAGAATGTGTTACTTGTTTGGTTAGACAGATGAGTGGATAGTTTCAGAATTGATGCGCAATACCATTTTAAAGCAGATTCACAGCCTGTGTTTCTGTGGAACTATAAGATCCTTGAGGCCCAAGTGGGATTAGGTATATCATGTCACATTGTGCCACCATGGCTATCTTGGCTACCAGATGAGATTACCTTTAGCAATCCTGAACATCGCAAGAAACACGCCTATATAATTTTAACCCCCTTGAACCCCACTTTTATATAGTAAAACTTGGGTTTCCGGGGGTATACCTTATTTTTCTTATTTCTGCTCTAAAATATAGATTGTGGGTACTCGTTAGAACCGCCTCGATGAGGCGGTTCTAACGAGTGCACTCAATCTATATTTTGAACAGAAATAAGAAAAATATAACAATTTTTCATCATAAAATTTTCATTTTTTCGGCGATAAAGGTGGCAATGTATTTGTATAGGCGTGTTTGCGTAATGCCTCCTGGTTAGTTACTCTTCCTCTTGGTGACATTGGTAGGCTGTAATCATTGATTGTGGCTTTTCCTATAGGCATGTATTTCTATTCTCTTTTTTTATGAAACTTTTGTTCAGTATGACCGACTAATTAGGTCCCAGAAAATAAAACTTGCTACATCTTTTTTTTGAACATGGTTAGAAATAATCTGGGATACATTATTGTAGAGCATGTACTTGTGATGCCTATCCAAAGGGCGTTTTTAAGCAAATGATAAACAAAATTAATCAAAAAGTGTAAGAAACTCGTTTTTAATTTTTGCTTTTTGTTAAATGACAGCCAGGCAACTTTATTTTAAAATGCATAAACATAATTTATTCAAAATTTCAGTCGCTTAGCTTTAATTTGATGTATAACATAATATGATTGTGCGTCGTGTAAAGGCTGAGTAAGAATCATTTAAAAATGATCACTACCTCAAGGTGTAGTCTATCTGTAAATAAAGTAACATTTGAACCTATTTTTATTAATGGTTTAGTTTACACCACAAATTATACTCTGTGTACCCGCTGAACACAACTTAATGGACGCGATATCGCCATGGAAAAATGTTTGTTCTCTGTGCTGACGGCTGACGGCTGAGCGTGATAGTCCATTGGTTAGTGCACTTGCCTCTGATGCTAGAGGTCCCGGGTTCGATCCCCTTCAGCGGCGATAAAATTTCGGTGTCCAAACACGCTCCATTGGCATCATTTGGAGAGATGAATGTCATAAAGTGTACCGTTCTTCGGATCGGGACGTTAACTGGAGGCCCCCTCTGCAGGGAGAACCATCCCATGTGCATGTTAAAGATCCCTACCGTAATTACATGCTTACTGTATAGTCTTTCATCCTGCAAACTTGGAGTGTATGTAATGTACACTTGCGGTAATGGTCAAATGGGACCGACGCAGTATCAGTAGAAAGGAAAAAAAGAAAGAAAGACCCTTTGAAATTGCATTTAAATTTACATTGTAAAGCATCAAATAACAAGAAAATTAGATTATATTTTTCAGTGTAACATCAATTTTTATTTTACTTATGAACACCAAAATAAGTATTTATAACTCGTAGCTTCGCCACTCGATAAATACGTACTTTGGGATTCATTCTTTGAAATAAAAATCTATCGTACACTGAAAAAATGCAATGTCCTCTTAATGTATCCCCTATAAAATGGACCTGCGCATGACAAAATCAACTATAAGACATGCGCCAAGCAAAGACTAAGATCAGCCAGTCTTTGATTAGACTATATGGATGCACAGGCTGATCGGATTATTCGCTGGACGCACATGTGAATTTTAGAAAATGCTGTGCCCCCGGCTCAAATAAAAGTATGAGTCACTGAGGCGATTCTAACGAGTTCACACAAAATATTTAATTTCCAGACAAAAAAGTAATAATAATAAAACAACCGAAAATACATGAATGTGTGCAACTGTGCGAAGAATTCGGCTTTAGAATATCGAGAGAGTTGTTGAATTGAATGACAATTAAATCCATAATCTATATTTTAGTGCAGGAATAAGAAAAATAAGGTTTACCCCCGTAAACCCCAGTGTTACTATATAAAAGTGGGATTCAAGGTGGTAAGAATTATATAGGCATGTTTATATGATGTGGGTCATTTTTAATGGTTCAAACTCAGCCTTTACAAGGTGAAATCCTATTAAGCTATGAAACCTAATAATAATATAAACTTGTTCATGTTTTATAAATGTAAGTGTATTAATGCTCTTACATGAAAAGTAAAAACTATTAGTTTTCACATTATTGGATTCAGTGGAACACCACTTGTTTATAAAAGGACCATTTCCATTGGATAGGCATCACAGGTACATGCTTTACAATAACATTTTCAAAAAATGTTTCAGCCTTGTTCAAAAGAAAGTTTTAGCCATTTTTATTTTTAAAACGAAATTAAATGGTACTGAACAAAAGTTTCATTTAAGGTATATTCAAATGTCAACCTGACACGTGAGCTAAAATTTACAGTTGTTCAGAATGTCGACAGGTTTCTAGAGAACAATCCATAATGTTCCAAATTATATGGATAATCACACAATATGCTCATTAAAAAGTGCATTGTTGTTGATAGACAAAAAAAATCTTTATTAGAAAATTGCCTTTCAAAATGGTCATTTTTGTTTTGGTCCATGCTTATAAACCCTATTGGTTTCATTGGGTGACAGGGATTAAGATGTCATTTCATCTCAATGTCGGACACAAGCCCCACAAAATTGGAAGCAACGTCTCCAAAACAACCTATACAGTGTTGACGGGGACGTTAAACCTGTATATTTCGTGTCCTAGCAAGGACGAGAAAAGTTTTTTCCAAAAACTGCCATAGTATTATAACATTATATCCATCCTTTTTTCCAACCACCGAACGGTCATATTGGCAGCAATTACTGTATACATGGTCGGTAAATTCTCCATGTAAACCAGGGGTACAAACATGCTAATCGTGGGTAAAAATATTCTGCAGAACGGATTTAATTCTGAATGTTTTTATTACCGGAACATGATTTCCTTTATTCTTCCGTTGATTTGGTAAATATTATCATGCATATAATAGATACAACAGAGGAAAATTGTTTGTTTTGTCCCAAAGACATAATAACGATTTGACAGAATTTTTATTATCGCTGTGCTAATTTTCCCCAGTGTTAAAGTAATCCGTGCGCAAAACAGTTACTGTGCACATGCATGACAATGTATATTGAACTCTACAGATTGACAGGGGTTCATTCGGCATGGATATAATGCCATAATGCCAGTTTTTTTTTTTTTTTTTTTTTTGAAAATCACGACTCGTTTTTACTTGGAAACAGAATTCCAAATTAATTTTAGATTCTGTTGAAGAGTATGCACGGCGCTGGGCTAGGAAAGAGGATGCGGAGGTTGACACCCTCTCCGAATGGGCAAAATCTGTAATGGCGTTGGTAACCAGACGTATAACAGTACTCAGCAGAACCATGTCTCGCCGACATTATTCGGTGTTTGATAATCCAGATGTTGCTGCTGAGTTAGCTGAACTCCATCAGAAGTTTGTCGTTGTTCCAGCTGACAAGACATCTAACAATATTGTGTTTGTTTGCAAAACACACTATATAAACTGCTTAAAAGAAGAGCTTGGTTTGTGCACTATGACAAGCAACCCAACATATAATCTTCCTTCTTTGTGCAAAGATGAAATTCTGCGAAACCACCAATCGGTGATGCTTTCGTTTGGAATTTCCCTCCCAGAGGAAGATATGGAACTTCCAAAGTTGTACTGGATTCCTAAGCTTCATTAGAATCCGTCCAAGCAGAGATATATCGCGGGTTCAGCTTAGTGCTCAACCAAGCCTCTTTCACAGATCCTAACACGAATCCTTACTGCAGTTAAAGATGGCCTTCAGAAATATTGTGACACTGCATATGCCAGGAGTGGTGTGAATCAGATGTGGATCTTGAAAAAACTCCAAAGAGCTTCTAGAACATCTTCAGTCACAGTCTTTTCTCTCAGTAAGCAGCATAAAATCTTTCGATTTCTCAACGCTCTACACAACTATTTCTCATGATAAATTGAAATCTAAACTCAAGGAAATCATAAATCAATGTTTTTTCCACAAGAATGGCAACCGTCGCTACCAGTATGTTGTCCTTGGCTACAAAGACACATACTTCGTTCGAGATCACTCTGATGCACCACAAAAGTACACTGATGCAGATGTCATTAGGATGCCGGAATATCTAATTGACAATATTTTCGTGGAGTTCAGTGACCTATTATTTCAGCAAACAATTGGCATACCAATGGGTACTAATTGTGCACCGTTGCTTGCCGACTTGTTCTTGTACTCGTATGAGGCGGAGTTTGTACAAGGTCTCCTCAAAGCAGGCAAGAAACGCCTTGCACAACAATTTAATTTCACCTACAGATATATAGATGATTTATGGTCTCTGAAAAATGCTAAATTTGCAGAGTACTTGGAATTTATCTATCCACGTGAACTTGAAATTAAGGAAACAACAGAGACTGCAACCTCTTCCTCATACTTGGATTGTTATCTATATATTGACAACGGGAAGCTTACTACAAGGCTGTACGATAAACGAGATGACTTCAATTTTCCCATTGTTGACTTTCCTTTCCTGAGCAGTAATATCCCGTCTGCACCAGCATATGGAGTTTACCTTTCACAGTTAATCCGTTATGCTAGAGCCTGTTCAAAGTATCAGGACTTTATGGAACGTGGGAAGGGGCCCACTACTAGGTTGTTATGCCAGGGGTATAAAAAAAACAAACTTGTATCAACACTAAAGAAGTTTTATGGGAGGCACCATGATCTTGTGGATCCGTACAATGTGGCCATTTCCAGAATCATTTCTGATATGTTTGCCAATGGAAAGCCATAGGAAGACTTCCAAAATCTCGGACATACCCTTCCCGGCATTTACACCTTTTCTTCGTTCGGGTCGATGGGCATGGTGGGCGAAGCTTGCTTACCAAGTAATGCTTAATATCCGCGGACGCCTGATTACACTCTTCTGGAGTCCATGTCTGTTGATCCGAACATTGATATTTTGATTAACGATTTTGGATTAACGCTTTGGTACTACGACCTAAACTACTTTGCTGGTACACACACTAAAGTATATTTTGGTGTAAAAATGGGATGTTTCTCATGAAAGTCAATGGAGAAATAAACGTTCAAAATGGACCATTTTGAAAGGTAATTTTCTTACAAAATGATTTTTTTCTTCCAACAGCAAAAATACATTTTTAATGCACATGTTTTATATGTATTCATTTAATTTGTAACATTATGGGTTGTTTTTCCAGAAATATGTCAACATGCTGAACACCATGAATTTTATCCCGCGTACCAGGCAGACATTTTCATAGTCCTTAAACGCAAATGAAACTCGATTTAAAAAATTTGCGATACAGTTATCAGGTTGTGATTTCTAAAAACACATATCCCAAACAATTAGGGCACTACTTTAAGGAACTAAATCGATTTGAAAAGAGCCACCCATACAGAATGTTTGTTTGTTTTAGGAAAGAAAAATGTCTGCTGTCAGTTCAAACCATTTTAATAACTTTGGCTTGGTGATACAGCAGCCCCTTACTCAAGTTACCAATCAGTGTCCACAAAAGTTTCACTACTACTATTTTGGGTGTGTTATCATTCATTTAGTATGTATATTCCTCCTAAAAGTTTGCAAATTCAAAATTCTTCTCTTAGACATAATCAACTACTGATAAGTAAGTGATTGACCATTAAGCTAAATGACTACGTTAGTTACAGACTTATTGGAGATGAACCTAGGGAGCCTTATGCCCATTGCCAACAAATGCGTTCAGTATACGATGTTTCGTTTTTGTTTCGTTTTTACGACCATTTCAAAATTATTTCACTCTTTCGAGCCAATCGTTAATCAGAGATGCCAGTCTTCGATGTTTCAATATCTAATTCGCTCCGATTCATGAGTGCACGATGAATCTCAAGGAATTACAGTCAAATTTAAATTTCTTTCAACTGCACGTTTATTGCAAAATACAGAATCTCAAATGATTGATAATTTTGCTTCCCTCTTGAGAAGCTCGCCGGTGGGTCAAGCCTCAGATTATATGACTGTTCCAGCGTGAACGCTAACTTATGAAATGTTGGTTGGTACCCGATGCTCTGTCTCTGGTTGGGCCCATCAGTGCCTATCTGTTTGTTTTCTTTTGCTCCAGCATGTCAGTGGTTTGTTGTTGTCGAGTCCTCACCCTTGTCTCATCTCTGTGGTTGCTTGATATTTGTGTTCTCGGAGATGTTGCACTGATGAGTTAGGAAGCCTTCATGCGGACTGAACAAATTTATTTGTCTAAATCGCGACAGAATCAAGGGCGAGGAATGCGATTTAAGCCTTCCAGTGATTTTTTTTTCACTGACCGTTCCGAGGCGGTTCTTCTGTCGCGGAATATTTTTGTTATGGTTTGTCTTTGAATGTGTGTCGCTTGTGTATTTTTGCTTTTGGATAGCCATTTTGGCTATTTTGTGGGAAAGTAACTTTTCTTTTGGTTTTTCGCTATTGATGCTTCCATTAGAACCTAGTTATTTATTGTTTGTGTCTCTGATAGAAGCTGTGGGTTAATTGTATCGATTCCCGATCATTGCCCTCAGTTCTGTTTTTAACTTAAGATAAGAAATAATAAAATGATTTAGAAAAAGTCAATTGTGAATGATGCGGAAAAAAAAGTTTGATGTCATGGTGTAGTCTATCCTTAATTTATCATATGACGCCACGTCTGAGTGGGTTATAACGCCATGCAATAAATTCGATAATCCAATACTTGATTAAATATGCAAATTAGTTAGATACGCCCCGTAACGTTACGCGTACGACGTCCTTAACGACGCCGCGTTTACTAATGGCGGAATATTGACATTTTTGTGAAAGAATCGCAAATAAAATGCGTTTTGAATGTCATATGATAAATAGCATATTGCATTCGTGCTCATGTATTATTGAATTTATTAAACTCGTTGAGGAAGAGGAATAAAATGTTCGACAAAGCCTTGCATTTTATCCCTTTTCCTCAACTCGTATTATTGAATGTATTAAACTCGTTGAGGAAGAGGAATAAAATGCTCGGCAAAGCCTCGCATTTTATCCCTTTTCCTCAACGAGTTTAATAAATTCAATAATACATGAGCACTCATGTAAGATCCTCTATATAAACAACTTCGTCAGCTAACTATATCTAAATGAGGGAAAATAAACTTTGGAGATAAAGCCCTAAGAAAGAAAAACAAACATGTCGGTTTATTTCACCCCCTTCTGTAAGCAGGACAGAAAAAAAAAAAGAAACGTGACAACTTATGCCACAGCCATTCTTGGCGTGCATTTTCAAACTATAAAATAATGGACTCAACGATTTGGTTTTTGAAGCAAATATCAAATTACAATCAAATTTCAAATTACATTCACCAACAAATTTACAAAGGCATATTTCTCAAGGGTCTTGAACCTTTTCATCACGTGAACTAGTCCGCGAAACAAAGACCTCCCTATATCCCACTTTATATATAGAAAAGGTATACATTATTTTTCTTATTTTTACTCCAATATATAGGTTGTGGGTACCCGTTAGAATTGCCTCGATGAGGCGGTTCTAACGAGCACCCACGACCTATGTTTGCAGTATTTATAAGAAAAAATATCAGGCATTTTCATCAGAAAAGTAGCCATTTTGGCGATGAGAAATATGCCATACGAGTGTGTTATCGTAATGTACTCAATTATACAATGTTTACAGTTAAAATGAAATTTGCTACACGGGAAGCTTATTGTTGGTACATGTATGATATTTGTTCTTTTATTCATTTGATCCAGGGTAGGCCAAAACCAAAACCTGCCTGAAAATATTGGCAATCAGGAAACTAGCATACGTGCTTGCTTATCGACCCTTCGTGCCCATAGCCTTTGTGTACAGCTCTTCCAATCACGTGAAGAAGTCCGTGAAATGAACACCCACCTAAACCCCAGTTTATATAAAGAAAACTGGGGTTTACAGCGGTTTACATTATTTTTCTTATTTCTGCTCTAAGACATAGTTTGTGGGTACTCCTTACCTATATTTGGAACATAAATAAGAAAAATATCACAGATTTTCATCAGAAAAGTAGCCATTTTGGAGATAAGAAAAAAACGCACTATGTCGCACGGGTATGTTATCGTAATGCGATGTAACCAAGGTGTATACGTAAAAAGCTCAAGCGGGAAAAAAATACACTCATTAGGCTTAAAGAAATCGATCTGAGGCTTTGCTGGTCACACAGGTTCTCATTTAGGTTTCATTGTGCCCGTACTCTAAAGGTGTTATTGTGTCCGTACTCTGTAGGTTTTATTGTGCCCGTACTCATGTAGGTTTTATTGTGCCCGTACTCATGTAGGTTTTATTGTGCCCGTACTCATGTAGGTTTTATTGTGTCCATACTCATGTAGGTTTAATTGTGTCCATACTCATGTAGGTTTTATTGTGTCAATACTCATGTAAGTTTTATTGTGTCAATACTCATGTAGGTTTTATTGTGTCAATACTCATGTAGGTTTTATTGTGTCCATACTCATGTAGGTTTTATTGTGTCCGTACTCCTGAAGGTTTTATTGTGCTCATACTCATGTTGGTTTAATTATGCCCGAACTCATTTAGATTGCATTGTGGTCGTACTCATGAAGGTTTTCTGTGCCCGTACTCATGTAGATTTTATTGTGCCCGTACTCATGTAGATTTTATTTTTCCCGTACTCATGTAGATTTTATTGTTCCCGTACTCATGTAGGTTTTATTGTGCCCGTGCGCTGTAGGTTTTATTCCAGGTGTTTTCTTTTTCAAACAGGGTGAATGGACCATTGTTAACTCAGCGCTTTGTGTCTACAAATTTCTGGCAGCTATACGCGAGAAGAGAGCCTTTCAAAACGCTGAAATTATATTTCCATCGTTTCAGACGTTCTGATGACATCGAGATCTAAAGTTTGATCATAAACTTTGCCAAGAGTCTGGCGACATTTTTGATGGACAGTATAATTATGGATAGGTTTAATATGCGACAGGACGTATCTTCAGTAAAGTACGCAAATCGTCAAATAGGAGGAGACGTTACTGTATACATGAGGTTACCAGTTTAAATAGAGATCCCGGCCTCGGTAGCTCAGTCGGATGCGCGTCTGACTGGTGATCTGGAGGACGCGGATTCGATACCTTCCGGGGTCGGCAACATTCTTTCATGGAGCTTGATCATGAAAACTTTTCATCGGCCATTCTCTCTTCCGCTGATTTTTTGAAGGGCAGTTGTCAGTTTCTGGCGAAAGAATGTACACTGTACTGGTTAACCTCATACTTATAAGCATGCCCAGGAAAAATGTAGATAGGTAAACTGACAGGCTGAAAAATAACCTAAAATTTTGTTGATTTGGCCGTTAAATTTCAATACAAACAAACAAACCAAAACCAGTTAAAAGAGATAAAGTTTTCAGACTTACAATTACTTCATTTGTTAATAATTCCAATTTTCAATTATTACATGTACATGTACCTGTCGGTCGCTGTATGAACTATTTCTGAGATTTTTGCTTATGGAATTTATCGAAGTATAAAACAAGCAATGGAATCGCTCGAAATGTACATAATGACTGAGGCTTGGAATTCTATTACTCAATTAAGATCGGGTACTCGCCCATCGGGGCTTGAAAATATAGTTTGGGTTACATGGTACTTCCACGCAGAGCTGAAACCGACCGATCATGAGAACTGGTAAACAGCTAATAAGGTATAGAAGCCTACTCAGGCTGAGGGTGCGATAAAAATAAACCTACTGGTTTTGTTGGGAGTCGGGTGGGGTTTGTGGGTTGGGGGGGGGGGCGGGGGCTTGAGATGTCGTTTTATCTCGATACCGAGAAGTTCTTCATAACTGGAAGCAATGTCTCCAAAATGACATTAATAGTGTTGGCGGGGACGTTAAGAAGAAGTGGAGGCAATTCTCAAACAAACAAACATACAGTCATGTACATATATTTTCATATATTTGCCTCGAATTCAAACTGCTCGAAGATCATATGGCTTTATCATATAACGTCGCGTCTGAGAGTGTAATAACGCCATGTAATAAATTATGTAATCCACTAGTGGATTAAATATGCAAATTTGTTAGATACGCCCCGTAACGTTACACGTACGACGTCCTTAACGACTTCGCGTTTACTAATGGCGGAATATTGACATTTTTATAATACAGTCGTGAATAAAATTCATTTCAAATGTCACATGAAAAATAGAATCTTGCATTCATGCTAATGTATTATTGAATTTATTAAACTTGTTGAGGAAAAACGATAAAATGCTCGGCAAAGCCTCACATTTTATCCCTTTTCCTCAACTCGTTAAAAAAATTCAATAATACATGAGCACTCATGTAAGATCCTCTATATCCTCATTACCTTCAAGTTTTACGAGGATCCGATCAAACATAAAGTCGCTTTTGCCCGGACAAAAAGCTAATGACGGACAGCAGTCCATGGCAGTTGACCTGGAGCTTTGGTCTGGGCGAGCTTATAACCGAAACATTACAATCATCACGTGAACAAGTCCGTGAAACAAAGACACCCCTAAACCCCATTTTATACCGAGAAAACTGGGGTTGACGGAGGCAAACATTATTTTCCTTATTTCTGCTCCAAGACATAGGTTGTGGGTGCTCGTTAGAACCGCCTCAATGAGGCGGTTCTAACGAGCACCAAAAACCTATGTTGAGAGTATAAATAAGAAAATTATCACAAATTTTCTTCAGAAAAATTGCATTTTTTAGGTTTGAAAACTGTACTATATCGCACGGGTATGTTATCTTAATGGATTAGTAAAGCAAAAATGACCATCGCTTTCCCCCAAAATGGCCAAACTGCTGCCCAATATATATAAAAAGAAATACATATACCAGGAAATACAGGCAAATACAATACATTCACGAAAACATGCGGCTATAATATTGATCCCTTAAACCCCACTTTTATATTGTAAAACTGGGGTTTACAGGGGCATATATTATTTTTCTTATTTCTGCTCAAAACATATATTGTGGGTACTCGTTAGAACCGTCTCGTTGAGGCGGTTCTAACGAGTACTAACAATCGATATTGTGAGCAGAAATAAGAAACATATCAATTTTTTTCTTCTGAAAAGTTTGTTTGTTTTTTTTTTTCTGCGAAAAAAATTACAATGCATTATAGTATAGGCATGTTTTCGGAATTAATGACAATACAACCAAAACAGAAGCATAGCACCGGCATCCGTGGCCTAGTGGATAAGAGCGCTGACTCTTAATCATTAGGTCTCTCACCGCTGTGGGTACGAGCCTCGCTCAGGTCACATGTGAGACGCCAAGTTCTGCAACGGAAGGTCAGGTGGTTTTCTCCGGGCACTCCGGTTTTCGCCATCTTCTGATCAACGATCGGCTCGATATGAGTGCAATAATCTTGAAAGGGCCGTAACCCCCCCCGCCCCCACCCCCCCCAAAAAAAAAAACGCAAAAAAACAGAAGCATGAAGGGTCAGTTATGTTTTACTTCAGGTGGTGCGGAGGATCCACAGACTGTATACTATGTGACCACAATTCTAGCTTTCCAAAATACAGTTGAACTTCGATGGCTCGAACTAGTTTGGGACCCTGAACATTTGTTCGAGACAAGGGTAGTTGGAGCCGTTGAGGGCTACTGCCAAGGGGCATAATGGAGATAAATTTTGGATATCTTTTCAGTGTTCTATAACATAAATCTATGTTGTGTGTACTTATTAGAATCGCCTCATTGAGGCGATCCTAATGAGTACACACAGCATACATTTGCAAGATAAAAGACGTATTATTCTTTACCTTTCCCTGACTATTTCTTATGTAGAGAAATGTCCTAAGGTCTCTAGAACTGGTTCGACTCGGCCATGGTAAAATAGCCATCGGTGTTCGAGCCATCGAAGTTCTCATGTATATAACGTTCAATACATTCCGTTTTTATTTTCTTTTTTATTATTTATTTATTTACGTTTAACATTTAAACTACAGTAGACGCAGTACGAGTGCATCACCTTTTTCCATAACAATATTTTCGAAGTCAATAGTAGTTTCTAATTGATCGAAGAAACGGCTTGTTGCGGCTTTCACCAAACTCTTTGTATGATGCTTGTCCATTGAAACAGATGTTGTATCCCCGAAATTGATGATGACAGCAAACCTCTGAGTTCCGTCGGTTCTTATATAAGCCAGAATGTTATCTCCGTTTAAAGTTTCTGGAAACTCAATGTATGCATTCATAAATGCAGGTTCTTGTCTCAGAGATGCTAGCCTCTTGTACATACTCAAGGTCGAGTTGGCTTCTTTCGATTCTACCTACAGGGGCATCAAAGGTTAACGTTAACATAAAATATCCATACAATATGAAAACACGCCTACACAAATACATTTGTCATTTTTACCGTCTATACCGTCTCAACATGAAACATATGAGATAGTAAAGTGTAATTTTTTTTTTATTACTGCCCATTTTAGAGCAGAGAAAAAGACAAATAAGGTCTACCTCTGTAAACCCTAGTTTCACGATATAATATTGGTGTTCAAGGAGTCAGATTTATAAAGGCGTGTTTTCGTGATGTCTTCAAAACGTTTTTTTTTTTTTTTTTTTTTTTTTTTTTATTTCTGACAAAATGAAATACTCTTTATTCTTTCCTATTTATATTAAATCCAAAGATCGGCCCCCGCCCATCGGGACTTGAAGAAATAGATGTGCTGGATGATGCTTCCGCGCAGAGCTGAAACTGGCCGCACACGAGTCCTGGCAAACCGCTTAAAGGATTTAAGTCTGCCCAGGCAAAGCAGGGCGAGTCAGACCGCCCATGCTTATAAACCCTATTTGTTTCATTGGGTGACAGGGTTTGAGATATTATTTCATCTCAATGCCGGGTAAAAGTCCCACAAAATTGGAAACAACGTCTCCAACACGGCCTATGCAAGGTTGACGCGGACGTTGAACATTAAATCTAATCAAACCAACAAAATCCAAAGATAGGTCGGAGGTACGATTTAATGAGTACCAAAAACCTTTGTTTTGGGACAGAAATAACAAATAATGTGTGTGAGTTCGAGTTTTACGTCCCACCAACAGCTAAGGACATACGGAACGTCGGTTTAAAGACGCATCCGAAAGTTTGGAGAAGCCCTGGATCGATCCATCGATCCCTGCTTTACAAGGCGAGTAGCGTAACCACTACACCACGGAGGCTTCTGAAATAGCAAATAATAATAATACAGTAGATCTTCGAGGGCTCGAATACATATGGCTCGTAAACCATGTCTAAGTTGACCCGTGTATGAGCCCATTGGAAATTCCTCTACATATGAAGTAGTGCGGGATAATTAAGGAGATTTTCGACTTTTATCTTGCAAATGTATGCCGTGTGTACTCATTAGAATCGCCTCTTATGAGTACACACAGCATACACATATTGTAGAACACCGAAAAGTTGTCCCAACATGAACACCATTATGCCTCCTCAGTGGCTCAAACTACCTCTATATCGAACAGATTTTCGTTGTCTTAAACGTGTTCGAGCAGTTGAAGTTTCACTATATAGGGAAAATTGTGTTTACAGGGGTGCTCAATGTACGGACGTGTTAACGTAATGATGTATTCAGGCTCTTTAAAATTCAGTCAACTCTTGAAGTTTGAACAGTTTGAAAATGACTACAGCGGAACATCTCATAACTATGCGGAGATACAGAAATGTCTATACAAGTTACATTTTTATGAAATCAGGGCTGGGATTTAATATTCATAAACTTCGAAGATGAAGTACCAGGTTCTGGCAGTATTAATTAAAGCGGCAGTAACGTTGTGGTGAAATTCCGCTATACAGAAGGTTTCGGTGACATTTTCTTTGTGGTTTCTACACCAAGTGTCTCGCCATAAGAGATTACGTTTGGGAGAATTCAAAAGTGGTCGGAAGACCAATTCGGAACAGACTCAAATGTGGTCTTAATATAGGAATTTTACTGTATTTTAAATGGTGTGATTAACATCACGAAAACAGGCCTATACAATTTTGACCCCCTTTAACCCCACTTTTATACAGTAAAACTGGGGTTTGCAGGGATAGACCTTATTTTTCTTATTTCTGCTCTAAAATATAGATTTTGGGTACTTGTAAGAACCGCCTCGATGAGGCGGTTCTAACGAGTACCCACAATCTATATTTTGAGCAGAAATAAGAAAAAAAAAATATCAGAATTTTTCATCCTAAAAGTTTCATTTTCCGGCGATAAAGGCGACAATGTATTTCTATAGGCGTGTTTTCGTAATGACGTGTCTTTATTTGTGTTTTTGTACGTATATTTATGTCACCTAAGCTTTTCTCTACTATTCTGTCGTAAGCTAAGTCGAGGATATTCATTAGTGACGTTTTCTTTTGATATTGCAAATATAACACAAATCTCGATCGAAGTAATATAAAGGTTCCTTTTAAAAGGAAAGGCTTGCCTGGTTTTAAGGGTACTGTTCCTGGTGTAAATGTAGCCATATTGCCGCCACATGGATGTACGAGTTGATGTAGATGAAAGTACTGGTGAGGGAGCAAGTTGCACTGTTCTTGTTAATGGGACATAGACTTTTGATGCAGTGTACTCTAAGGCAATATATGGTTTATCTACACATTGGAATGGACAAACCCATGAGGTGTCAATTTTCTATGTGGCACTACCCTGACATTTATTGGAAGAAATATTTCATTGTTAAGGTAACTGAGGCATTGACATGTGACCCAATGATCACATTCTCACTTTTGACCAACTATGATAGCAAGGGATCATTGTGATGACCCTGTTTTATTGAAATTTGCTCAGTAGTATCTGAATAGTAGTTGGAATAAGACATTGTTAACAGACAGACAGGAGGAATAATGGACTTATGGAGCACGGACGATATGCGATTTGGCAAGTAGAAATGGACAAACAAAACAAAATAAATGTCCCTAATAGACTTATGAGAGACAATAATGTGGCAGAACACATCATACATACTGTTTGTTTTGCTAGGTTTTACGCCCGGTCAACAATCTTTCAGTCATATACAGGCGGGTAGTTTCCTAACCATCGTTCCCGGATAGTACCAGTACTAGACTCCGATCTCCGAGACAAACTACCAAATATTCACACATAAACGATCATGGCCGGTAGCGGGGCTCGAAACCATGACCCTCCAGTGATTAGAAGTCAGCGACCTTAATCACTGGACCACGGAGGCGGTCTTCCATACATGCTGAGTATACATTCATGTCATGTGGCCAGTAAACATGTAATTGTTAGGTGACGACACAAATATACATACAAGGGAGTATAAGACGAAGGAGGAAGAGACATTAAATGTTAACATCTGTTATTAGCAAAGTATAAAAATATTATAAACAAGAGACAACCAAAGTAAACAATGTTACCAATGTTAACAGTTTTTATCTGAAAGTCTAAAAAAGAAATAAACAGTATAAAGCTATTTAAGGTGAATCTTAATCTTGATAAAAACTGGACCAACTGACTGTCAGTACGCCGTAAACTTTGTTCATTTATTGGTGGCAGTACCTTCAATATAACAAGAGCTGTCAGTGAAACTGACTAGCGCCCCGGCAGCGCTATCAGAGGAGTAGGAAAATGTTGATGTTAAAAAACTATAAAGAACAAGGAAATTAAAGAACATAGCTCAAAGAATCATTTTGAACATACTTACTCGGTTTTAGAAACCAACCTGGGTTTGCGCACAACACATCCTCTCATGATGATTAACATTACTGTCAAGTTATTCTAAAATCAATCCAGGAATAAGAAAGATATTGATCGGACACGATAAAAAAAAAGACGCAGAGGTTCAGTTGACCTTCTCTAGTTAACACTTCTGACGTCAGGAATCTACCCTATAAAAATTTCAACACTAGAAAAAGTGTCCATAGGAAACGGATGCCCCCGCCAAATGCCATTCATAAAAAAATATTACATATTACTTCAAATCAATAATAAAATATATGCATCAAGGGCAGATAATCCAAAAACCCAAAATGCAAGAGTTGTCTTCCTTGTTCATGACACATCGACTCAGTGTGATGAATGCACCTGTGAAGTTTCATGAATATATTCCATACGGTTTAGAAGTTTTGGCCCGGACACCGTTTACTATATGGTACTAGGTCACGGGCAGATAATCCAAAAACCAAAAATGCAAGAGTTGTCCTACTTTTTCAAGACACATTGTCTCAGTGTGATTAATGCACCCTTGAAGTTTCATGAATATTTTCCGTACGGTTTAGGAGTTATGGCCCGGACACGGTTTACTATATTGTACTAAGACAAGGGCAGATAATCCCAAAACCAAAAATGCAAGAGTTGTCTTCCTTGTTCATGACACAGCGACTCAGTGTGATGAATGCACCTGTGAAGTTTCATGAATATATTCCATACGGTTTAGGAGTTATGGCCCGGACACGGTTTACTATATGGTACTAAGTCAAGGGCAGATAATCCAAAAACCAAAAATGCAAGAGTTGTGTTCCTTGTTCATGACACATCGTCTCAGTGTGATTAATGCACCTGTGAAGTTTCATGAATATTTTCCATACGGTTTAGGAGTTATGGCCCGGACACGGTTTACTATATTGTACTAAGACAAGGGCAGATAATCCCAAAACCAAAAATGCAAGAGTTGTCTTCCTTGTTCATGACACATCGTCTCAGTGTGATGAATGCACCTGTGAAGTTTCATGAATATATTCCATACGGTTTAGGAGTTATGGCCCGGACACGGTTTACTAATTGGTACTTAGTCAAGGGCAGATAATCCAAAAACCAAAAATGCAAGAGTTGTCTTCCTTGTTCATGACACATCGTCTTAGTGTGATGAATGGACCTGTGAAGTTTCGTGAATATATTCCATACGGTTTAGGAGTCATGGCCAGGACACGGTTTACTATATGGTACTAAGTCAAGGGCAGATAATCCAAAAATGCAAGAGTTGTCTTCCTTGTTCATGACCCATCTTCTCAGTGTGATGAATGCACCTGTGAAGTTTCATGAATATATTCCATACGGTTTAGAGTTATGACCCGGACACGGTTTACTTTATGGTACTAAGTCAAGGGCAGATAATCCAAAAAACAAAAATGCAAGAGTTGTTTTTCTTGTTCATGACACATCGTCTCAGTGTGATGAATGGACCTGTGAAGTTTCTTGATTATATTCCATACGGTTTAGGAGTTATGGCCCGGACACGGTTTACTATATGGTACTAAGTCAAGGGCAGATAATTCAAAAACCAAAAATGCAAGAGTTGTCTTCCTTGTTCATGACACATCGTCTCAGTGTGATGAATGCACCTGTGAAGTTTCATGAATATATTCCATACAGTTTAGGAGTTATGGCCCGAACACGATGTCGGGACGGACGGACGGACAAAGGAACGGACGGACAGGGGTAAAGCTTAATGCTCCGAATAGGCGGGGGCATAAAAACCCATCGAGTTTTGACATTCGAGTGAATGGTAGACTGCTACACAGATGATTTATGAATGTGGTCAGGTGAACTGTATTGACGGTAGTCTTGAGCAGACCGTGGTCTAGTGGATAAATTCGCTTCGGTGTTCAGTTAAACTTTCGCACAGAAACGAAAGCTCTGTCACTAGACCATCTCTCACTAAACTGGTACCCTGTATTCTATTAAAATATGCGAAAGCTATTGAGCTATAGGGTGAGGGAACCAGAACACCGGAAAAAGCTGACTGTATCTCTGATTATTGTTTTTTTTTTTTAAAAAAAAAAAACACCTGAGGATCCAAAATCACATAGAAAGAGAAGTCTAAAACCGGAACCACTTCTCCAATCTAAATGGCTTGCAGCCAATAAAACTAGGGTCTTTTTACCATATGGCTGATGCAATTTGACATGAGACTGATGACCTATATTACCATGATTTCACACCCGGCTGAATGAATATATTTAACTTCACCGTTTTCTGAAGAGGTTGGTAAAAGGGTCGCCATTTACGAGATGCCGTAAACTCCCGAGTAGTTTATGAAAACCGATCTATTAGGCGATATTAGGAAATTGACTAATTTATTCTTTTCATAGAGGACAGTGTTATGTCAAAATCTGTGTTTTGTTTCTTATTTAGATTGCAAACACTCGTAAAATCCCCTCATTGTGGCGGTTCTAACGAGAACCTGCAACCTATGTCTTGGACAAGAAATATGAAAAATAATGTATACCCCATTAAACCCCAATTTTCTCTTTACAAAGTGGGTTTTACAGGGGGTTTTCATTTCACGGAGTTGTTAGTAGGATGGGAATTTCGCTGTTTATTGTATTATAAGGATAATCACTGTCTCACCTCAACATTTAGAGTCTGATAGTTGACGTTCGATATAATTGGTAGCCACAGTTTGTCAGGTGACCCAGGTGAAAACCCTGCGTTTATGGAAGTATTCCACTGCATGGGGTTCCGTTCGGGATCTCTGCAATTATGCTGGAATGTAACGCATCATAATAGTATCTTAGGGTACATTGAATCGTCTTTAATTGTAGTGTCTATTTGTGGGTAATGGATATCGCCGGAGTTTACACATCGGTAAAGTCCACCAAAATGATGATTCATTTCTTATAATTCCAACTTTGTCATCAAAATGTAAAAAAAAAAAGAACTAAAAAACATCGAAATGCTATCCTAAGAATTCTTCCGAAAGCGTAAGATTTAACTGGCCAACGACCAAGGCGGAATTATTGTTCAATTAGAATCCATCTTTGAAGGGAGCCAAATCCAAATCAAACGTCGAGTCTTTAATTTCCGTCCATTTGTCTACTAACATTTACGTTTTCAATAGTAATCGAAAGCATAAGATTTAACTGGCCAACGACCAAGGCGGAATTATTGTTCAATTAGAATCCATCTTTGAAGGGAGCCAAATCCAAATCAAACGTCGAGTCTTTAATTTCCGTCCATTTGTGTACTAACATTTACGTTTTCAATAGTTTCCAAACTTTTGATCCAACGCTGTTGACGTCACTTCATATACAACGACGTTACGCGCGGGTCCTAATCGTGCTCTTTGACGTAAGGTTATATCACTATCTGTCGCTGTGTGAACTATTTCTGAGATTCTTACGCATGTAATTTATCGAATTCATCGACGTATAAAACTTATTTCTGCCAATCAAATCGCTCGAAAAGTGCATACGGATGGAGAATTGGAATAAAAGAGTGATAGCTTTTGTTACATCTGTTTGTTTTCCTGTTCATAAAATACCTGTGTAAAAGAGGCGTATTTTCCTAGGAAGACATTTGATCAAAGGGCAAAATCCTTTTGCTTTAGAGAAGGTGCCTGTTATGGTCTAGTAGCCAAATTCTAAAACGTTCGTTCTGTTTCAACCCCGGAATGTGAAATGTCATTGATACCATGTGATAGCTGTACATCTATAGTGCTCAGAAAGCCCTGTTTTACTGGGTAATCAGTGGTCTATTTTTCAAAATTCGTCTTTATATTATGTTGCCATTCATAATCTGACGAAGGAAAGCAAACCCAATGTACACCTATGCTGCCCATTTTTGTGTACAAACAAGTTATTATGCATGCACTATGTAGGGATATTCCATATCAAATAAACTTCATAGTTATCAATGGCCGTTGTGTGCATTGTTTTCTTTGAAATGGTAATTTACGTTACTTTGGCATTTCATCCGACGAAAAACTGTATGTATATTGTTTTGGTTTGGTTTTATGTTATTTTCAAATATCTCAAGGTTTTCATAATGTTGTATCAGTGTGAATAATACTTTTTTTATTAATTTTATTAAAATGCGTTTTAATTTTCATTTCATTTTTAACACGTAATTTGTATTAGGTATTGCCCGTATTCTGGTCAAAGCGTTAGTGTGCTTTAAGGAATACAATCACACATTCATCTACCATGCTATGCAGAATTTGGTTGACACAAGCAGGCTTGAATATTCATATAAAATCACTTATCATACAGAGTCTTTTGGTCAATGTTTTATAGTTTGCAAAATCAATGCACGTAACACATGTTACATTTTTTAGCCTTTGATGACAATGGTTTTAAGGAGCCAATTAATGTTTCTTTCCGTTGCACCCCACAGGAAGGGAAATGCCATTGATACCATGTATTAAGTGCACAGCTATGCAGCTTACTAACAGAGCCACGTTTCACCAAGTAACCAGTTGTCAATTTTTCATGATGCACCTTATATTGTTATCATTCAAAAATTGGCAAAATGCAAAGCACAATGCATACTCTGCTGCTCCATTTTTGTATGAAAACAACATATTATGAATACACTCTGTAGGTATAAATATGTCAAATGAACCTTATACCTATCAATGTCATTTTTGGCGGTTTTTTTTTTTTTTTGTCTGTCAAATGTGTTATTTACGTTACTTTTTTCACTTCATCCGCTTGAAGCTGTATATGTTTTGTTGTACGTTATTCATAAAATATCTCCAATGTTTTCATAATATTGTATCAGACCGGATAATTCATTTTGTAAATACTATCAAAATACTTTTTAAATTTCATTTCAATGTTTAAAAAGTTATTTGTAATAGGTATGATCTGTATTCTTGTCAAAGTTTTAGCGTGCTTTACGGCATACAAACACGCACTCATTTACCATTAGATGAATAATTTGGATAACGCAAGCATGTGTGAATATTCATATAAAATCAATTATCATTCAGAAACAGTCTAAGACTTTTGGTCATGAGTTAATAGTTTGAAAAAGTAATGCACTTAACATATGTAACATATGTAGCCTTTGATGACCAATCAATAAGCAAGAAGACAACCATGGGTATTATACTATTAAGTGTAATTAAGTATTACTATTTCTATTACCCCGCCCCCCCCCCCCCCTCAGAACTTCAGTTAAATAAAGCAAATTCTTCTGATACCGAGGACCCGTTTTTGGATTTACATCTATCTATTGTAGATGGGTTTGTTTCGTGCAAAATTTATGATAAACGCGATGATTTTGATTTTTAGATAAGTGTAATATTTCCTTTTTTGGATTGTGATGTTCCTCGCGCGCCATCCTATGGTTTTTATATTTCGCAATTAATTCGATTTGCCAGAGTGTGTAGTCATGTATCTGACAGCAACACTCGTAATAAATTGTTAACGGCTAAACTTCTTAATCAGGGTTATCGGTAAACTACGCAAAGCCTTTTCAAAATTTTATAGACGCCATTCTGATTTAATTTCAAAATTCAATACTGGACTTAAATCTCTTCTGCAACAAGGTCTATCGGAACTCGAATTTTATGGTGACTTAGTCTATAAATTCAGAAAAATACATATCCGCAATGACTTCAGCACCCCATTTTGTAAAATCATTCTTCGATATAAAAAGATTGGGTAAAACATAAATGTTATATGACAGACTGCATGCATGGTGGTTAACCCAATCACGGTTGACAACGTTGTTTCCCTCTTTAATTGCACGCCGGTGAGTCAGGCCTTAGATTCTATGACGCTTCCAGCGTAAAGGCTTATTGAGAGTTAGAGAGATCTAATTCAAGATAATGTTGGTTGGTGCCTGATGCCCTGTCTCTGGTCGGGCCCATCTTTTGTTTCAGCATTTCAGTGGTTTCTGGCTGCCAAGTCATCACCGTTGATTCATCTCTGTGGTCGTTTGATTATTTGCGTTCACGGAGATGTTGCGCTGATGAGTTAGAAGACCTTCATGCGGTCTGAACAAATTATTTGTCTAAATCGCGACGGAAGTAAGGGGGAGGATTGTGGTCGCGTGGAGTCGATTTAAGGCCAACAGTGGAATACGTTTGCGCTGGCCGTTCGAAGGTGGTTCTTCTGTCGCGGTTTGTTTTTGTTATGGTTTGTCTTTGTGCGTTTGTGTCGCTTATATTATTTTATTTTGGATAGCCTATTGACCATTTTGAAGGAAATAAACTGTCCTTTTGGCTTTCCGCTATTGATGTTTCATGTTTGTGTCTGTCCCTCTGGTGTCTCTGATGGGAGCTGTGGGTTAATTGTATCGATTCCGGATCGTTGCCTCCACTTTTAGGGCATGAAGAAATATATGGGCTGCATGATGCTTCCACGCACAGCTGATTCCGGCCCGCACACTAGTACTGGTAAACAGCTTAGAGGATCTAAGCCTGTCCAGGAACTGCAGTGTGAGGTGGACCATCCATGCTAATAAACCCTATTGGTTTCATTGGGCGACAGGGCTTGAGATGTCTTTTCATCTCAATGTCGGGTAAAAGTCCCACAAAATTGGAAGCAACGTCTCCAAAATGACCTTTACAGTGTTGACGGGGACGTTAAACCCCAAATCAAACAAACACAAAATCCACTTTTATTTTGGTTATGAACCAAACTCAAAGCTGACGATGAGGTTTGTCAGAAAGTGTGTGTAGCTCTAACATTTCTGCTTGACAATATATATACTAGATTTTGTTTATTTAAACAAACTGTAGGAATTACGATGGATACGAATTTCGCACTCATTGTGGCTGATTTCTGTTATGAAAGAGATTTCTTGAAGCCCCTTTCGAAAACCAAACTGAGGTGATCGAATCTTTCAGCTCGATAGATATTTGGTTCATATATTAACTATTGACAACATCTGCTTCGATGGTTAGATCAGTCAAATTTATGCTTTGAAACTTCAATGGGACAATGCAGTTGTTCCTGATACCGACGCCACATTTTTGGGATAATATTTATCAATTTTAGCAGGGATTGTTGCATGCAAAAATAAAAATAAACGCGATGGTGTCAGTTTTGAGATTGTAAATTTTCCTTTCTTGGCAGGGGGAGTTCCTTCCGCAACATCCTACGTTGTTTATATTTCACAATAAATTCGGATCGCCAGAATGTTTAGTCATGTAACTTAACACGTGTAATGGCCTATTTACGTCTTTACTTCTTTGCCCTATATGTTTGAATGTTTCAGATAGTTTCTAAAATCTAGCACATGTAAAGAAAAGTGTTGTCAAATTTATTTTACATAGTATGTGAGAAAGTGAAGATTTTTGATAGTATACTCAACGTCTCAAACACATATCAGTGAAAAAAATCTCAGTACTCGACGCTATGCAGACTATTAAATATAAAGCTGCCGGCCGCGGTAGCTCAGTCGGATGCGCGTGTGACTGGTGATCAGGAGGACGTGGGTCCGATACCTGTAGGGGTCGACAACATGCTTTCGTGGAGATTGATCATGAAATCTTCTATACGGTCATTCTCTCCCTTCATCTAATTCAAAAAGAACAGTTGTCAGTTTCTGACGAAAGAGTGTGCACTTTACTGGTTGACAGCTTGCGTATAAGCTTGCCCCTGAAAAGTGTGGACAGGTAAACTGACCGGCTCAAAAATGTCCTAAAATAGTGTTGACTGGACCGTTAAACTCCAATACAAATACATAAACAAATATAAAGCTGCATAGAAGCTGGATACTGAAAAAAAGTCAGATTGTTTCTTATTTGCTTAAATTGTAATTACAAAGAGCGAATTTACTGCATTTTTATATATTATCTGACAACTGCAATTAGGATTGTCAGTGCTATGCGAAAGAGAGAATTTCATGTCCTACTTCCACTGGTCGTATCTTGTCGTCTTTTACCCTTTATTTACATTACGAAAACACGCCTATACAAATATATTGTAAATTTTATCGCCAGAAAAAGGAAAATTGTAAGAAGAAAAATTGTGATAAATTTTCTTATTTCTGCTCAAAATATAGATTGGGGGTACACGTTAGGACCGCCACATCGATTTTAGAGTAGAAATAGTACAAGTTTAAGAAAAAATATTGTATACCCTCTTAAACCCAAGCTTTCTCTATATAAAGTGGGGGGGGGGGGGGTGGTTAAGGGAGTGTTCATTTCACGGACTCGTTCATGTAATGCAAAGCATGCGACATCCAAGTATGAGCAGTTTTTATTCTAAGGATAGTTCTTTATATAGTATCAATGCCCAGAACAAAAAGACCCCTCCTTCAAAACATGTACACTGTTGAACCCATTTTCACAACTTTCTATATGCAAATGCTATTCCTTTAGGATGTCTTACCAAGTTCCCAGGGAAACGTGCAAACGTATCCTTCGGGCGTGTGCCTGCATAATTTCCATTTTTCATCCCAATCTCTTCTCCATAATACGTTGTAGGGGTACCAGGTAAAGTAAGTAACAGCATGTTCATAGCGTCAACAAGATCAGGACCAAATCTGTCCGAGACCCTCTCATTATCATGGTTCCCTATCTATGATAAAATTGTACCATTTCTTAAGTACGGATATCAAATTAAACGTTATACTTACATGTAAATCTACCAACTTATAAATAAAATAAAAATGTATACCGATCAACTGGCAACAATACAGTATACATAATCATATCATGTTGTGTGGGATCTTAAGCGGACATGTTTCTGCGCAATCAAGATGCACGTGCTATGTGATTCAGTAAAATAGAAGTGAAGGCAATGATCAGGAATCGATACAATGAACCCACAGCCCCCATCAGAGACACCAAAGGGAAAGAAACACAAACGTGAAACAACAGACCCTAATGGAAACATCAATAGCGGAAAGCAAAAGGAAAGTTACTTTCCTACAAAATGGACAATTGGTTAGCCAAAACAAATTAATGTAAGCGATACAAACACCCACAGACAAACCATAACAAAAAAAAAAGAAAAAAAAACTGCGACAGAAAAACCGCCTTGGAATGGTCAGTGAAACGAATATCACTGTGCGGCTTAAACCGAGGTTACGTGGCCACATTCCTCGCCCTTACTTCCTTCGCGATTTAGACAAATTATTTGTTCAGTCCGCATGATGGCCTCCTAACTCATCAGTGCAACATCTCCGAGAACACAAAAATCAAACAAACACAATGATGAAACAACGGTGAGGACTCGACAGCAATTAAACACTGAAATGCTGGAGCAAAAGAACACCAACAATTAGACTCCGATGGACCCGACCAGAGACAGTGCATCAGGCACCAACCAGCATTACATAGAATTATATCTCTCTAATTCCCAGTAAGCCTTTATGCTGGAACCGTCATAGAATCTGAGGCCTGACCCACCGGCGTGCAATTATAGAGGGAAGTAAAGTTGTAAAGTCTATGGACGTATAAAAGTGAAATGCTGCAAGCACGAACCTACTTATCATTATACTGACTATACGATTCCCATTTATTGACTACAAGTTTTTGTTAATGTTGATTTAGAATGGAAATTGCATTACGAAAACAAGCCTATACAAATACAATGTGAATTTTAGCGACTAAAACTAGACTTTTAGATTCTAAAGTGTGATATTTTTCTTATTTCTGCTTAATATTAGATTGTGAATACACGTTTGAACCGCCTCATCGAGGCGGTTCTAACGAGTACCCACGATCTATATTGTAGAGCAGAAATTAAAATAAAATATGGTTTACCACTGAAAACACCAGTTTTACTATATACAAATGGTGTTCAAGGGGGTCAGAATTATTTTGGCGTGTTTTCGTGATGGTAGCTACCCCACACCGTTCAACATCAAAATGTTACAATGAACTTTGTTTGGTAAGAATAAAATCAAGTATTGTTGTACCACAAATGTAGGCCATTCTCCGTCAGTCAGGTTCATACCCTTCTTTATGAGATACCGAATGCATTGAGTGTCAATAGTTTCACAGAGACGCTTTATTGCAACCAAATCGAAGAAGAACGGAGTTGATCCAGCCTCGTAATACCTATGTCTGTCACTTTCAGAGATTCTGTTAGCCTCGGCTAGAAGCCATCTAAAATAGTAAGAAATCAAAGTTCGAAGAGTACCGATTGGTCGATTGTCTCAACATGTAGGCTATGAACAATATAATATGGATCTGGTTGGCAACCAATAGTGTTTTGTTTCACCCATGGATTTCTGTATTGAAGCAAAAACGTAGACCGTGTCCAGCGGCGTTCGTACTATGCCCACACTTTTTGTCAGTGTCCAAGTATATAAGCCAAATTCATGTTTTGCAGATAGCAAGCTGTCGTAACACATCATTCTTATGCCACAATGGCAACCCCGGGGCCCAGTCGTTTAAAGCCTCGTCAGCTTAACAAGCTCGTTAGTGGTCATTTTGTTAATTGTTCTAGCTAGTACATTGTCTAAAATTTTGGTATTTTTGCACATTTGCAAAAGCTGTTCACATTTATTTCAGCAAAACTACAAGCATTTTATCCTCATTAAAAGATCAAAGTTTTAACGATATGTGAATTAACGCCGTCGTTAGTTGTGAACAACTGACCCTTGAGAGGCTATAAATAACCGTTCACTGGATTCTTAACAAACGCTTTTTGAAAGACAATTCCGAGGAACAATCCAACCCATAGAACTGGATATCGTATACTTACTTTATATATTACACACTTACTTGGGTGCTTTTCAATTCACCAGTCAGGCGATGTTCAATCCAACCTATAGTATTGAATATTGCACACTTACTTTATATTACACGTTTACTTGGGCGCTTTTCATTTCACCTGGCAGGCGATTTTGCCTCTGTTGGCGTCTTACGGCACTGACGTCTCGAAATCGTTTTATTTCACAAGGGTATATTCTGCACATTTTGAGAACCAAACTAATGTGACAGTTAAGATCAAGAATACGTAAATTGGATCTCATGGCAGCCAAATTTTACGCGCGTTGATCGGCAACGTCATTGCATAACAAACAAACTTGTCTATTGAAAACGTCCTTATTCTTCCATGTCTGGTATGTTAAATGACAAAAAAATATATATATGCAGTCATGCTAAGATACCGAATGCGAGTTTCCTGTGTTATTTATTTTTAAATAACTTTTTGTAAGCAAGACCCGTCGCACTTCTTTATGATAGGAATCAGTTGTCGTGTCTTTGCCCTTTGTAAATTCCTGACCATCGTGTCCTTTAAACAATGTTTTCAAGATGCTATTGCATGACACACTATTGGAATTGTAGTCTTAGTGTTATGTCATGTTTTCGAAACGAGTGAGGATGAACTGGAACGTAGCATTTTACCGAAACCCTTTTAAAGGTGTAATCAGCATCGCTAACTATACCAATAAATAGAAGTTTACCATTGCACCCTCCATATGGATTACCCACCCATCATTAAAACAAAAAGAAAAAAAAAAACAATGCAGAAAATTGCAAAACGAATAATGCTAGTGTTGCAACATCGAAACGATCTTATGAACACAGGTTCCTTCTTTCTAAATCCTTCCGAGTATTTACTTAAATAATTATGTAGTTCTTAAAGTTTGTACTTCCTTGTACATAGACAAGGAATCTTAATTTCGAATATACTCAACAAAAACTTTTATTTCGACGAATAAGGGTAAAGCAGTAAGAAAATTTATTACAGAAAAAGGGGAACAAAAAGTCAGATGTACAAAATTTATAAATATCTTAAGTTTGCAACCGTGAACGAAATGACTGGAAAATAAATAAATAAAAAAAAAAAAAACACACGACGACCACGGACAACCGCCGACAAATTTGTACAATGAGGAAGGGGCCCCGAAATATTCATTGTGCATTTCACATTATAGTGTAGAAGATACAGATAAGCTTGAGAAGAACTTTAAAGCGCACACGCATTTGTTTCGCATTTGTAACGCGCGAGATTCGCACTCGAGATTCACGCGTTTCACTTGCGAATGACAATTTAGCCAATCAATTGCTCTTATGAATAACTCGATATTGCGTGTAAATCGCGATTGTTGACCAGCCAATCAAACATGAGTGTCGAAAACGCAGATAGTGCACATTCACAGACTGCTTTGCGGTTCAAAAGAACCCAATCAGTTCTGCGTTACCATTTTACACTTATCCTTTTTTGTTTCCTTTTTCTATTTCTTCAAATTTGCCTTATTCCAGATTTTTTTTTTTCAGTTTGAACATAACAAATCTGGCGGACTAGTCAATTATACATTTACATTAGCCTGGGGGTAAACTGTAAAATACAGGTACTGAGTCGTGATTGAAGTTGACTGTCAAAATGGAGGATGTTTATTGACAAAACGTTTTATGACACCCAGGTTCAACTGGGGCTACAAAAATAGCTGTTTAAAACAACGTCTCATTATCGTCATTTATTCTAGATGTCCGAAATAATCAATGTTCTTTAATTCACAGAAGCGGTCCAATTATTAATTAGTTATTTTTGTTATTTTCATTTTTTTGTTTAATTAACTCGGATAATCAGGTTGCGTTTTCTTTCATATTTATTTGGAAAAGCCTGAACCCTTTGCATAAAATGTAGGCCCTGATCAGAGGCCTATGTCTGCTGCGTCTGATCTGGGTCTGCATGGTGTTTGCCATTTGGCAACAAATGGAATCTTCCACCTTGTTAATAGAGCAAGTCCATTTCAAAATTAAAGACTATGAAACTTTGTTTCCTTCAATATGTTTATTTTGGCAAACCGAGTAGGTCCTGATCAGACGCCTTCTTCTGCTAGCTCTGATCTGGATCTGCGCTTTATTTCGAAATTTCGCTTCAACTGGGATCTTTCACCTTGTAAAAAGCACAAGATCGTTTCAAAATTTAAGAGTATAAGCGGTGGGTTTTCTTCAAAATTTATTTTGAAAATATCTGAAGCTTTTTGAAATAATGTAAGCCCAGATAAGGTGCCTTTTTCTGTTGCGTATGATCTTGGTCTGCACAGTTTGCTAACTGGCGCCAAATGGCATCTTCCACTTTGTAAATAGCACAAGACCATTTCGAAATATAAGAGTGTGAGGTTGTCTTTTTTTTCAAAATTTCCGAAATTGATGTTCCGTCACTCACAGAAGCAGCTCAATTATTTAATTATCTATTGTTGTAATTTTCATGTATCTATTTTTCATTAACACATTTGTTTTACCAAATGGAATTTTCAAAATGTAGGAGAACCAGGTTTTTTTTTTCGATTTTTTTTTTGGGGTGGGGGGGGGGGGGTGGGGGAATAACTGAACATTTAGTATTCTTTTATAATCTAGGCCCTAACAGACGTCTCCTTCTGCTGCGCCTGACCTGGGTCATTTTCACCATTACCATTTTTCCCCATTTTTTTTTAAATTTATAATTTGAAAAAAAAAAAAATGCCTGAACTTTTTGCAAACAGTGTAGGTCTTAATCAGCCGCCTAATTCTGTTGCGTTTGATCTGGGTTTGCACTTTTTGCCAAATGGAATCTTCCACCTTGTAAACAGCACAAAACAATTTCAAAGTTTAAGAGTGTGATGTTGTGTTGTCTTAAAAAATATTACGAAAATGTCTGAAGCTTTTGGAAGCAATGTAGGCCCTGATCAGACGCCTTTTTTTCTGCGTCTGAAAAGCGAATAATAAATTATTAACAGCTAATCTCCTTAATCAGGGTTATCGGTACCATAAACTACGCAAAGCCTTTTCAAAATTTTATAGACGCCATTCTGATTTAATTTCAAAATTCAATATTGGACTTAAATCTCTTCTGCAACAAGATCTATCGGAACCCGAATTTTATGGTGACTTAGTATATAAATTCAGAAAAATATATAACCGCAATGACTTCAGCACCCAATTTCGTAAAATCATTCTTCGATATAAAAAGATTGGGTACAACATGGATGTTATACGACAGACTGAATGCATGGTAGTTAACCCAGTCACGGTTGGCAACTTTGCTTCCCTCTTTAATTGTACGCCGGCGGGTCAGGCCTCAGATTCTATGACGGCTCCAACGTAAAGGCTTATTTAGAATATGAGAGATCTAATTCAAGGTAATGTTGGTTGGTGCCTGATGCTCTGTCTCTGGTCGGGCCCATCGGAGTCTAACTGTTGGTTTTCTTTTGCTCCAGCATTTCAGTGGTTTCTTGCTGTCGAGTCCCCACCGTTGTCTCACCTCTGTGGTTCTTTGATTTTTGTGTTCACGGAGATGTTGCACTGATGAGTTAGGAGGCCTTCATGCGGACTGAACAAATTATTTGTCTAAATCGCGACGGAAGTAAGGGCGAGGATTGTGGCCACGTAAAATCGATTTAAGCCCCCCCAGTGGAAATCATTCCACTGAGCGTTCCAAGGCGATACTTCTGTGGCGGTTTATTTATTGTGTTGTGTGTTACTTACTGTGTGTATCACTTGTGTCTTTTTATTTTGGATGGCCATTTTGTGGGAAAGTAACTGTCCTTACGGCCTTCCTTTGTTTAGGTTTCCATTATGGTCTGGTCGCTTAATGTTTGTGTTTCTTTCCCTTTGGTGTCTTTGATGGGTGGAGTAAGTTAATTGTATCGATTCCTGATCTTTGTTTTACTTCTACTTTGCACTGTTTGCCATTTGGCGCTAAACTTTATGAAATTCAAGAAATGTGGTATTTCAGTGTTTACCTTTTCCTTATTTTTATTTATGTACTTATATCTTTGATCCAAACAGATTGTTGGTACTTCATTGCGAAAATACGTCTATACAAATCTATTGATTTTTTTACCACCAAAATTGAACATTTTCCGTTATTTTAATATTTCTGCACAAGACATAGGTTTGTTGTACTCGTTAGAACCGATTCGGCGAGGCGGTTCTGACGAGTACCCACAATCTATATTTTGTGCAGAAATAAGAAGAAGAATATATACCCCTTTAAATTCCAATTTAACTATTTATATGTGGGGATTAGCGGGGTCAAATATGTATTGGTGTGTCAAACAAATATCCCGAGATAACGATTAACCTCTTGTTCCCCTTCACCATATGCCTCAGAATACCCCGAGTGTTTACTATCTCTAAACTGCAAGACATTAGGGTGTTATGCAATCCAAAATATGTCTTTAAATGTAGATATTATTGTATGTGTTTATCCGAAGAAATCACTACTGATAACAGAGGCCAATACCGCCATTAATTTATGAATGAATAAAAAAAAAATAAATAAAGAATATTGGTCAAACATACGAGCTAAGAGGATTTTGATTGGTCCGTGCTCTTTCGCATTCAGCGGTTTGCCTTCACTTACCTGTCTTATTCTTATTGGTTGGAATTGTCTCGCAACGAAACGCGTATTGAGTTAACCAAACGCGTTACGAATAATCACTTCCATTGGCTGATATTAAACGCTTAGCAATCGCGTATCAACGCGAAGAACCGCGTATTGAAACCCGAAAATTTTACACGCACGCAATGCGCGTGTGTCACGCGGACAAAACGCGAAAATGGTTAAGTTCTTCTCGAGCTTATCTGTAAAACTGCCCCTGACGTCTCCTTAGTAGGAACAGCAAATGCAATTTGATTTTGGGCGTTATCTATCAACCACCTGAAAAATCTAAGTATCTAACAGATGAGGTACAGCAGTTTGAAGTGGAAATTACATCCATGTGCATCGGATATTAATGTGTTTACATGGTCGGGGATTTCAATGCGAGAACTGCTGTGAAAGATGACTTTACTGAAGCAGATCCTTTCATTGCAGATTTTTTTGACTTTGATGACGACTTATTGAGTTTCTTCAACAAAACCGTCAATTTAGACATATATCAAATGTCGAAAAATGGAATGAACCAAGACAAGGTTGTAAACAAACAGGGTGAGAAGCGTATTGACATTTGTTGATCAAATAATCTTTTTATTTTAAATGGGAGATGTGGAGAGGACAAAGATATAGGCAAACACACTTTTCGAGATATTTCACTAATAGATTATGCAGTAGCTAGTACAGAGTGTCTAGGAAACGTACTCCAGTTCAAAGTTGAGGAGTTAGATGCACTTTACTCTGATGGGCACTTTCTTATTCACCTTGTCATAAGACATAATGCATTGTGGCATTACACTGTTAATAATGAGAAATTTGTGCAACGACATATACGTTGGAGAGATCACCAAAAAGAACAATTTATAAATAATTTGGATAACAATTTGGTCCAAGATACTTTAAATTCATTGTGTGAAAGGAAAGTGAAAAGCGAACGTATCTCAGACGAAGATATAGATACAGTCGTAACGCAAATTTCAAATATATTCAACAAAGCAACAACGGAAACATTCAACTTAAAATAAAATGCACTATAAACGAAAATAAAATGATAAAATCTGGTTTGGCAAAGCATGTAACACGTCTAGAACAGTTTACCACATTGCTAAACATAAATACAAACAATACCCTACAACAGAAAACAAATAAGCTAAACATAAATGTTTTAAAAATACACTGAATAAATATATTAGTGAAAGTCAGTTTAAATTTAAGCAAAAGCTCCGAGATCTCAATACGAAGCAGCCAAAAGAGTTTCGGAAAATCCTGAATAAACTTGAAAAATCATCAGAAAATGATGAATTAAATATCAATGAGTTTTATGAGTATTTTAAAAATATAAATGAGGCTGAAAAGGATGACGACGATTTCGACATAAATATGATTTATCGGATGATGATGAAATCCTAAATGTTCCAATTTCAAAAAGTGAAATAGAAAAATGTATTCAAATATAAAAAAAATAACAAGGCGCATGCGAATGATAACGTATTAAATGAGCACATTAAAAATACTTTAACTATAATGTTACCTATATATGAAATTTTGTTTAACATTATACTTGATCAAGGAATAATTCAATCTAGCTGGCTTGAAGGGATCATAAGACCTATCTTTAAAAAAACTGGGGATAAACTTAAACCACAAAACTACAGACCTATTTCAACCCTTAGCTGTTTCGGTAAACGTTTTACTTCTGTTCTCAATGCTCGACTGACAAAATTTGTAAATTATAATAACATCTTGGAAGAAAATCAGGCAGGTTTCAGGAAAGGCTATTCGACTTCTGATCATGTTTTGCTTTGCATGCATTAATCGATTTATTAATTCCTAGGAAAAAGAAACTTTTTTGTTGTTTTGTTGATTTCACTAAGGCATTTGATTCGGTTTGGCGTATAGGTCTTTGGCAGAAACTTCTCAAATCAAATGTTGATTGGAAAATATTTCGAGTTATTCACAATATGTACTTGAACATCAAATCCTGTGTTAAAATAGGTGATGTACGGACACCTTTCTTTGTAAGTGGGTCTAGAGTGAGACAGGGCGGAAATTTATCACCCCTATTATTTTCAATTTTTCTGAATGACCTCCAAGATTTCTTTGATTCGAAGCTTGTAGAGGTGTAGATATTCACTATTCTGATGAGGATGTTACTTGCTATTTCAGCCTCTTAGTATTATTATACGCTGACGATGCGGTTCTTTTTAAGTGACGACGCGGAACTGTTGCAACAAAATTTAAATTATTTTGCACAATATTGTAAGGAATGGCGGTTAAATATTAACCTTAATAAAACAAAAGTTATGATATTTGGGATTCGAAATATGAGAAAATTCAGATTTTATTTGGATAAAACTACACTAGATATTGTTGATAACTTTAAATATTTTTGACGCACAAACAAATTTATTACATTTATTTTTCGCAATAATTCTTCACTATCTCCGACGTTTCGTCTTTTTACAGCCTTTATCACGGAATTGTTCTTTCAAGCTATCACGTATTTTTCCTATTCATCTTCACACCATATTGAATGTTTTGCTTATGCCAAACCTTGTCACGGCGTCAGGAGGTCGGATTCCCGACATCATAACGTCGCAACCCTGTTTGGCGCCAAAAACATGGGACCAGCTGTTCAAAGCATCGTTAGCCCAACAAGCTCTTTAGTGGTCATATTGTTAGCTGTTCTAACAAGTTTAATATGTAATTTTTTGTGTGTTGAAAAACTGCGAACAGCCCTTGCATCCGCAAAAGCTGCTCACACTTTTACTGCAAAATTATTAGCATATTTGCCATAATAAATGATCAAAGTTTTAGCGATCCAATAACCACCGACGGAGTTAATTTTGAACACCTGGCCCATGAACAATATTGAAAATCAATGCTGCTACAATTATGTAACTCTATCAGTGATGCCTTATGCCAAAGCGAAAAGCTAAGGCTCTGTCGCGGCTGCTTATCTATACAGTCTCGCCAGAGCCCTCGCTGTTCGCCCACAAATAGAACGGAACAAACTCACACCCCTAACACTCACAGTCCTGACGCAAACTTAGATCTACACCTATTGGAAAACACCTGAGGAACATACCTACGAACCAATAATAAAATGATCTAACAATAAGAACAATATTTCCGACAGTAACAACAGTAATAATAATAAAACTACAATATTAACCCCTTTAGTATCAAATGGAATCTTCCACCCTACACACAATAGGTGTTCATCCCGAAATCCAGGGGTGTCAGATTGCGCTCCCAAAATTTGGTAGTTGGCAAACAGTGCGGGCCTAAATCGTACGCCTCAGGATGCGACGTCTGGTCGGGGTCTGCACTGATTGCATAACGCTAGGCCATTTCCAGCCAAAATTTGAAGGGGGCGCAATCTGACACCCCTCGATGGGTACCCTGGCCGGCAGTGCCGCCCAGATCGGGCGCCGCACAAGTGGCGTCTGATCGGGGCCTACATTGTTTGCAAAAAGTTCGGCTGTTTTCGAACTAAATTTTCATGATAACACAGCCGGCGGGCCCCTGTCGTGTATGGGGAGGTGTATTGGTGCAAGGGGGTTAAGTAGTACAGACCTGAAAATATGTTAAATTGGGCAAGAGTCAATTTCAGGCCTAGCTAAAAAAATCTTGGCGTGTTGTCAAACAAAAAATAAATAAATAAATAAAATCAATCAATCAATCAATCAATCAATAAACAAATAAATAAATAAATAAATAAATAATAAAGATATGAAAGGCTGTAGTTCCAGGGCCTTGATATGTACGCCTTCTGCATTTCATTTTCGGCACAAGGCTACGGTCAAGGAAATCGTACTCTGAAGCTCAAAGTAAACGGACAGTCATCCCCTCTTGCCGACATGACTTGTCCTACAAGCGTCGGCATACATTCAGGGGGAGTGTAACCCTCTTGAGCGGAAAGAGATACAGACATGTGCATTTAGTTTATGCAGCGAAATTGTCGAAATATATATGTATAGACGAGTGTTTACAGTATGTTACGATTGTATGTTTGTTTGATTTGAGGTTTAACGTCCCCGTCAACACTGTAAAGGTCATTTGGAGACGTTGCTTCCAATTTTGTGGGCCTTTTACCCGACATTGAAACGAAATGACATCTCAAACCCTGTCGTCCAATGATGTGCGGGCCGGATTCAGCTCTGCGTGGAAGCATCATGCAGCCCATATATTTCTTCAAGCCCCTATGGGCGGGGGCTTCAGTATGTTACGATAACAAACCCGTGCAATAAAGTCCTTTTTTCACATTTTCAAAATGGCCCCTTTTCTGATGAAAATCCAATATATTTTTCCTTATTATACCACAAACATGGGTTGTGTGTGCTCGTTGGAACATTGGGCGGTTCTAGCGAGTATCCACAACCCCTGTCTTGGTCAGAAATGGGAAAATTATAATATACCCCCTATATAAAATGGGGTTCAGGGGGGGGGGGGGGGTCATTTCACGGACTTGTTTGCGTGATGTATATATAATTATTAACATATTCCACCTAGGATTTGCATAACCGGTTCATTACAGTAAGCAACCTCTGAAAATGATTGAAAACCGACGACCGATGTTTGAATGATGTCGACGTGTCGATTCGGCGTCTTGACGCCGAGTCGATGGTGACGACCTCTGTTCCGGCATTGTGTGTGTAACCCAATTTCTTTGGCAGAGGATTTGTACTTTGGCGTCACGTTGTATTTGCTATGTTCTGTTGCTATGTACTAATGCCACCTGCGTGTGGCCTGTTGCACTTTCATGAATAAAGGATTCGTATCGTATCGATTTCAAACAAATCGGTTGAATCTTTGGGTCTATTAAAATGCATGACTCTTTAAAATGTTTTGACGTCAGATTTGTGTTCCCCATGCCAACTTCGTAGTTGCGAATAGCAGGATAAACTTACATAACAGTTACTGCATTTGTTGTGCAAACATGGCTCAAGATACCTGACTTTTCCATCCTGGCTTTCATATTCATTCAGCACAGACCTCCATCTTCTAACTGCATCGTAAATCTCCGGCTGGTGTGCCGTGAATGTATAGACAATCTGATCATTCTAAAATATATTACTTGTTTTCAAATATCTCAAGGTATGTGGGTATCAACTACCATAAAAGGGACAATTCCACATTTTTTGGTTAGAACCATATCTTGTGGATACAAACTAGAAACCCCTCATTAAGACGATATAAACAAGTACCCACAACACATTATGATAACACACCCGTGCAACCTAGTACATTTTTCAAATCTCTATAAAGGCTACCTTTCTAATGAAAATCCGTGAGATTTTTCTTGTATTTATACAGGTATACAACAGGTGCTCGCCGGAACCAACCCAGTAAGCCGGTTCCAACGAGTAAAAACAACCTATGTCTAGGAGTAGAAATAAAGCAAGAGGACCATGATGGTCCTATATCGCTCACCTGAGCTAACAGATTCAAAGTTTCATGAAGTTCCCATCTTTACCTGAGGATGTATGCTGATGACAACGTCAAAAACAGGTATTTTCAGCATTCCAGGAAATGTAACTCTATGAGAGATAGGTAGACATCAAAAGTTGTCAAACTCATCCGAACTTTCATTCCGAACCTACTTACATGCTAGTTTCCGGAAGATTCAATCAAAACTAAAGCACTTATGGTGATGACAAGGTACAAAATAGGCATTTTTAGCAAAGAAGGGGACTAAACTCTATAAGTAATGTGCCAACAGACGGGCCTTCCTGACGTAGTGGTTAAGAGCGCTGACTCTTGATCTCTTGATCATTAGGGCTCACACCGCTGTGGTTCGAGCCTCGCTCGGGTCATATGTGAGACGCCAAGTTCTGCAACGGAAGGTCAGGTGGTTTTTCTCCGGGTACTCCGGTTTTCGCCCACCTCTGATTAACGATCGGCTCGATATGAGTGAAATAATCTTGAAAGGGCCGTAAAACCAAAAAAAAAAAAAAAAAAAAAAAAAAATGCCAACAATGTTAGTTTGCAAACACATTCAAGCTTTTATCCCAAGCTTACTTATATGTAAGTTTTAGGAAGATCCTAGCAAAACGTAGAGATTTATGATGATGACAATGTCAACTAGAGCAATGACAAACTCAAAATGTTTTCTAAAAATAATCACAGTGACCCTGACCTTGACCTCGGGACCCTGAATGTCGAACTTGTTTGACGGTTGTCCTCACCGTTGTTTCATCTCTGTGGTTGTTTGATTTTTTTTGTTCTCGGAGATATTTCACTGTTGAGTTGGGAGGCCTCCATGCGGACTGAACAAATTATTCGTCTAAATCGCGCCGGAAGTAAGGGCTAGGATTGCAGCTGCGTAAAATCGATTTAAGCCGCCCAGTGAAATTCGTTTCACTGACCGTTCCAATGCGGTTCTTTTGTCGCGATTAATTTTTGTTATGGTTTGTCTTTGAGTGTGTGTTTCGCTTACAATATTTTGTTTTGGATAGCCAGTTGGTCATTTGTGGGAAAGTAACTATCCTTTTGGCTTTCCGCTATTGATGCTTCCATTAGGGTATGCTGTTTCATGTTTGTGTTTCTTTCCCTTTGGTGTCACTGCAGGGAGCTGTGGGTTAATTTTATCGATTCCTGATCATTGCCTTCCAGGTCGGTCCAAATACAAGTCGGCCCAAGACATCACGGCCCAAGACACCTCATTTCAACTGTCACCTATCGGACTGTTCATTCGTATTTGTTTCATCGCGTTATAGGGCTTTAGATGTCATTTCATCTCAATGTCGGTTAAAATTTCCACACAATTGCAAGCAACGTCTCCAACATGACGGACATAATGTTGTCTGGGCCGTAAAACATCCAGTGTAACAAACAAAACGTCATGTTTAAAAGCCTGTGTAATAATTACCCCTGTAAACTCCAGTTTACTTGGGTAATCATTATTTAATCATTTCTGCTCCAAGACGCAGGTTGTGTGTAGTCGTTAGAACCGTCTCAATGAGCTGGACGGATCAGAATGCATCTGTTACCTTAAATGGGCTTGGCGACCACCTTAGTCCTCTGTCCGAACTCATTTTATTCAATTTTCATTTCCTTGTTCTTAAATGCATTTATATGAAAAATGGCTTAGTGGTGTCTGAGGAAAATAAACTTTAGTTGCATATCTGAATGGCCTTGGACCAAGGTCAAAGAATGACCTTTTCCTTGAATACTCATGTTGTTGAATCCAATCATTTAGCTAACTGCCTCTCCCAATCTTCAGATCACAGGCTGCAACTCTTTCCGAAAAATACACAATTTTGACTTTTTCCCCATACAAAAGTCTATGAGGCCAACTGTTACCATGGAGTAAAACGGGTAAAGGTCATCCGGGGGTCATCATTTGAACAAACTATGATTGCCCTGAGTCCCCAATGCTAGATACTAAGTTTCATGGCAATTGGATCATAGGTTCCGGAGGAGAAGATTTTTGAATTGTTTTAACCATATATGGGCATTGCGGCCGTGTTGGTCATGTTACCTAGACCCCGCCAGCAACTTTCGTCCCCCCGTTCCCATATGAAATATGACTTCAATCGGCCTAGTAGTTTCAGAGGAGAAGATGTTTGAAAATGTTGATAGACAGAGACGACTGACAGCCAACAGACATGCAAGAGACGATAGAAAGACAACGCAGCCTAGCCATACTATAAGCTCACCTATGAGCCTTCGGTTCAGATGAGCTAAAACCGGAGAAAAATAAGCATCGTTTTGTGTGTTTTTTTATTATTTTATTATTTTTTCGGTTTATTAGGATCGTTTCTGTTCTTTTGTTGTCATACGCTAGACTTGTCTTCGGCAACACTCTTAATTAACACCGTCTGAATGTTCTTGAAACAATGTATACCTGTAAGCTGCACAGCGATTTCCGGTTTACCTTCAGTAAATTACTTCCGGGAACATATTTGACAGAATTTCAAGTCAGAGCAAAGTCAGTTGAAAATATGTGTTGTTGTATCCTGTTTATCTTGGTCAGATCCTCTACCTTAGGGCTAACTTCGTTCGCGATTCAGCGCATCGCGAATTCTGCCCGCAATAACTGAAATAACTTTATATCAGCTGCAAAGGCAAAATGGGTGTCTAATGGTACCGGCTAGCCTTCGTAGGCATTATGACATGCACTCATGATATATTTCAAGAAGTAGCAACATGCTCTGCCGAAAACAGGATAGCAGTTCAAAGAAGATAATCATCATGGGCTTTATGGATAAAGGGGTTTTCGTTTGCATTATTCTTTTATAATTTTGATCCCCTTGAAAAATAGAAGTGAAGACAATGGTCAAGAATCGATACAAATAAAGCACAGCTCCAATCTTTTATATATCAAAGCTGGGCTTTACAGGAGTAAAACCTTAATTTTCTTATTTCTGTTCTAAAATATATATTGTGGGTACATGTTAGAACCGCTTCGATGAGGCGGTTCTTATGTGTACCAACCTTGTACATTTTCAGCAGAAATAAGAGAAAAAATATCAAAAATTTTCAGCTTAAAATTTTCGCTTTTTGGCGGTGAAATTTAAAATGTGCTAATATAGGCGTGCTTTCGTAATGGTTTATATTATGAGCTCTGGTATAAATCGTTTTGTTAGGCGATAATTTGGATCATTATTTGAGTGAGAGACAGTGAGCCTATTCATAGTGCAGCGAGAAAAAAACAATACTTGAAATAAAAAAGGTACAAAATCATATAAAGCGACAAATCCCCTTTCCTCTACTGTGGAAAAACTGAAACACCAAGTCTTTTGTTCTGTATCACGGTGGGTTTAAACAGATTAAATATAGACAATACCGTCTTTAATGGTTTACCACCCAGAACTTCAGATAAATAAAGCCAATTCTTCTGATACCGAAGCCCCAATTTAAGATTTACATTTATCTATTGTAGACAGGTTTGTTTTCTGCACATTTTATGATAAACGCGATGATTTCGATTTTGAGATTGTAAATTTTACTTTCTTGGACGGTGATGTTCCTCGTGCGGCATCCTACGATGTTTATATTTCGAAATTAATTTGATTTTGCTATAGCGTCTACTCATTTTTGATTTTTATTTAACACGCATAATAAATTATAAAATTGCAAAACTTCTTGATCAGGGTTTTCGGTATCATAAACTACGTAAAGCCTTTACTAAGTTTTATAGACGTCATTCCGATTTAGTTTCAAAATTCAATGTTGGACTTCAAAATTCAATGTCGCGACGGAAGTAAGGGCGAGGATTGTGGCCACGTAAAATAGTTTCAGTGGAATTTGTTTCACTGACCTTCCATGTCGGTTCTTCTGTCGCGGTTTAATTTTGTTATGGCTTGTCTTTGAGTGTTTGTATCGCTTATATTATTTTGTTTGGAATAGCCTATTGGCCATTTTGTGGGAAAGTAACCGTCCTGTTGGCTTTTCGCGATTGATGTATCCACTAGGGTCTGTTGTTTCATGTTTGTGTTTCTTTCCCTTTGGTGTCTCTGATGGGAGCGGTTGGTTAATTGAATCGATTCCTGATCATTGCCTTCACTTCTATTTTTAAATCTCTTTTGCAACAATACCTATCGGAACACAAATTGTAAGGCGGCGTAGTATATAAATTCAGAAAATATATTCTTGCAAAAAATAAGGTAGTACACAATTTCGTAAAATCATTCGTCGGTATAAAAATATTGTGTACATCATAAAAATGTTATTCGACAGACTTTATGCAAGGTAATAAACCCAATCACGGTTGATAGCTTTGCTTCTGTATTTAATTGCACGCAAGCGGGTCAGGCCTCAGACACTATGACTGTTCAAGCGTAAATGCTTACTTAAAATTTAATTTTAGGTAATATTGGTTGGTACCTGATGCTTTGTCTCTTGTCGGGCCATCGGAGTCTAACTGACGTTTTTCCTTTGCTCAAGTATTTCGGTTATTTCATGTTGTCGTGTCCTACCCGTTGTTTCATCTCTGTAATTGTTTGATTTTTAAGCTCTCGGAGATCTTGCACGGATGAATTAGTAAGACTGTACAAATTACTTGTCTAAACCATGACATAAGTGAGTGCAAGGATCGCGGCCGCGAAAATTGGTTTAACCTCGCCCCCTCCCCCACACGCACACACACACACACGCCCCGGGAAAGGCGGTTCTTCTGCCATGGTTTATTGTTTGTTATAGCTGGTCTTTGTATGTGTGTATCACAGTATATATTTTTATTATTGCTAGCCAATTTGCAATTTTGTGGGAAAGTATCTGTCCTTCGCTTTCCGCTACTGACATTTATCATATGACGTCGCGTCTGAGAGAGTAATAACGCCATGTAATATTTTCGATAATCCACTAGTGGATTAAATATGCAAATTAGCTAGATACGTTCCGTAACGTTACATGTACGACGTCCTTGACGACGTCGCGTTTACTAATGGCGGAACATTGACATTTTTGTAAATAATCGTGAATAAAATGCGTTTTAAATGTCATATGATAAATAGAATCTTGCATTCGTGCCAATGTATTATTGAATTCATTAAACTCGTTGAAGAAAAGGGATAAAATGCTCGGCAAAGCCTCGCATTTTATCCCTTTTCCTCAACTCGTTTAATCAATTCAATAATACATGAGCACTCATGTAAGATCCTCTATGTCAACAATGTATTAAACTCTCTGAAAAAAAGGGATAAAATGCTCGGCAAAGCCTCGCATTTTATCCCTTTTCCTCAACTCGTTTAATAAATTCAATAATACATGAGCACTCATGTAAGATCCTCTGTATCCATGAGTGCAAGTTATTTCGTGTTCGTGTTTCTTTCCCCTATGGTATCTCTGATGGGCGGTGTGGACTAATTTATCGATTCCTGACTATTGCCGTCCCTTCAATTGTAAGGGGAATGGGAACACCGGACAGATGTTGCCGCCATTTTTCAAACAGAGACAATTTTCGGGACTTCCAGTTCGCTTTTCTATAAGCTCTGTCCCACGGAAAAGGGGGTTACCTCTTAAAGGAAAGAACATGCTCCTTAGTTCTTTAAGAGTTGGTTTAAACAATATTTATTCATTTCAATTCGACAAGTCAATTCGAACAGTACATGTTTGTTTGATTTGAGGTTTAACGTCCCCGTCAACACTGTAAAAGGTCATTTTGGAGACGTTGCTTCCAATTTTGTGGGACTTTTACCCAAAATTGAGATGAAATAACATCTCAAGCCCTGTCGCCCAATGAAACCAATAGGGTTTATTAGCATGGACGGTCCGCCTCGCACCGCGGTTCCTGGACAGGCTTAGATCCGTTAAGCGGTTTACCAGTACTAGTGTGCGGGCCGGAATCAGCTCTGCGTGGAAGCATCGTGCAGCCCATATATTTCTTCAAGCCCTCGAACAGTACATGTACAATTTACAATGACATGATTTGAAAACAAGCGAAACGCTTATACTAATCATCTCCTGATCTTTAAGAGTTAAGTCCTATTGACATGGGAGACAAATATACTTTTGCAAGAGTTGCATCCCCTGAATGTGTACCCATTATCGTTAAAATTCATAAACTGATGACAAAACATAAACTGGCTGTACTTACGTCTCCTGGCTGAACTTCCAGAGAGAGGTTTTCTACTTCGAAAAGAAGCGGTATCGCATCAATTCGAAACCCATCAACTCCTTTGTCCAACCAAAACCTCAAGACATTCTGCATTGAATAGGTAAAAGGCATTAAGGAGTTATTAAGTAGTGCGAGGGAAATCATATAGTACATCGCTCATAAGTGACGCGCGCCTTTGATAGATAACGCTTTATTTAATGACAGTATGACTGACATTCTCAGCTGATAACTGGTATGCTTCATGTATCATTTCGGCTTCAATAATAGACTGTGCGTGCTTGTAAAAGAACCACCGCAATGAGGCGGTTTTGCTAAGTGTCAGCAGTAGACAAAATTATAAGTATTTTAGCTCACCTGAGCGCCAGGTGCTCAGGATGAGCTATTGTGATTGACCTGTGTCCGGCGTCCATTGTGTATCGTGTGTCGTCAACAAGTTTATGAAATGACGTCTCCAAAACCACTGAGCCCTTTTCAAAGTAATTTCTTGCATATGTCCGCCTGATACCTCTTTACCGAAATTGCTAAAATGTGTCCGCTCGTTCTAATAAAATGGCCACCAAAGCCAAAACAGGAAAATATTCAAAGCAATTTGTATACTAGTGGACTCTTCCATTGCTAAATGCTGCACAATTTCAGTTGTCATATGAGGGATAATAGGCCTATTTTTCAATTTTGTTCTAATTTTGATGGAACATTTTGCAAGCAAATAGTGCAGGCCCTGATCAGACGCTGTCTGATCTGGGCCCACACTGTTTGCCAAGGTACCACTTTGGGTTTTTTTCCGCATGCAATGGTTTTACCGTGGATGGATATTGAAATAATTTCACAGGAATGGTCCTTGGATGACCCTCTACCGAAATTGCTCAAACCGTTTCGCTTTGATTAACAAGATTGTCACCATTGCTTAAAATCGAAAAAAAAAACAAAAAAAAACTTTAAACATCTTCTCCCAAAACAGTGAATGAATTTTGAAATAATGTCACAGGAATTATCCATGGGGACTTTCTACCAAAATTGGTCAACCTGTTCCGATCGAATGTCCAATTTTACCGCCAGGGTTCAACATAGAAGGAAAACATTTAAACAACTTCTTATCCTTACCCAGTGAATGGATTTTGAAATACTTTCAAAGGAGTGATACTTGGTCGAACCAAAATTGCTCAAGCCGCTCCGCTCGGATGAATAAAATGGCCACCAGTACTAAAATAGAAACTCTTTAAACGACCTTTCCTCCTGAATCAGAGGATGGATTTAAAATAATTTCACAGGAACGTTCCTTGTGTGAAAATGTCTCGAACCGTTCGATGGCCGCCAGAGCTAAAAGCAGAAAAAAGCCTTTGAACGACCTCTGGTCCTTTACAGTGGGCGGATTTTTGAATAATTTTACAAGAATATTTCATGGTGACCATCTTCCAAACTGCTCGTACCGTTCCGCTAAGACGAACACGATGGCCGTCAAAGCTAAAAATAGATAAACCTTTAAACGACTACTCCTTAACCAGAATATGGATTTTGATATAAATTCAGAGGAATGTAACTTTTGTGACCTCTACACGAAGTGTTCAAACCGTTGCGCTCAGACGAACAAGATGGCCGCCAAAGCTTAAAATTGTAAAAGTCATTTAATGACCTCTCCTCAGGGAATCGTTTAACAGGAATTTTCCTTGGGTGACCCTGTACCAAAATTGCTAAGATGAATTAGATGGACACCGCAGAGCTAAAATAGAAGAAAAAAAAACGCTTTAAACGAATCTTAATCAGTGGATGGGTTTTAAAATAGTTAAACCGGATTGTTCCATGGGTGACCTTCTACCAAAATTGCATACGTCACGCAAACGTGCCTATATAGTTTTGTCCCCCTTAAACCCCACTTTTATATAGTAAAGCTGGGGTTTACAGGGGTAAAACTTATTTTTCTTATTTCTGCTCAAAATATAGATTGAGGATACACGTTAGAAACGCATCATCACCGCCTCGATGAGGCGTTTCTAACGTGTACCCTCAATCTTTATTTTGAACAGAAATAAGAAAAAATATCACAATTTTTCATAATAAAAAAATCTTCATTTTTTTCGGCGAAATTTGTATAAGAGTGTTTTCGTAATGATCCGTAGCGCTGAGATTAACATGACGGCCGCAAGAGCTGGATATACAACATTAAATTAACAACACTTAAAAATAAAATTAATGATTTCTTTCCCCTAACCAGCGTATGGATTTTGGAAATAGCTTCACAGGATTTTCCTTGCGAAAATTCTGACACGAGTACATATGGAGTCCTTGTAGAGGTAACAGAAATCTTTGTCGAACTCTTGTGTTCCTGTCTGATACATGGTAACAGATTCCACAAGGCAAATGGACAGATTTTAACAGAAATTCTGCATCACGTGAACAAATCCGTGAAATGAACACCCCTAAACCCCACTTCATAAAGATAAAATTGGAGTTTACGAGGATAATCATTATTTTTCTTATTTCTGCTCCAAGAGATAGGTTGTGGGTACTCGTTAGAACCGCCTCAATGAGGCAGTTATAACGAGCAACCACAACCTATGTTTGCAGTAAAAAATAGAAAAATGTCATGGATTTTCATCAGAAAAGTAGGCATTTTGGAGATGTGAAAAAATACACTATGTCGCATAGGTGTGTTATCGTTATGGCATGAAAATATGTACCTGTGCGGAGTTTGGTTATATATTCCACAAGGAAAATGGTGTTCGAACCTGGCGCGGCTCACATATGACCCGCCAGGATCTGCAATGGAAGGTCAGGAGGTTTTCTTCCGCGTACTCCGGTTTTCCATATCTGATTAACGATCGGCTCGATATGACTGAAATAGTCTTGAAAGAGCCGTAACCCCCTCCCACCCCCCCCCCCCTCCCCCCCCACCCCAAAAAAAAAGAAGGAAATCGAACGGAGGCCGTTGATCAGTCATCTTCCGTCGTCGTCATTGTCGTCGTCGAACCTTACGTCCTTCCGTCTGTCCATTCGTCCACATTTTGTAAGCAACATTTCCTCCTAAACCACTAAACAAGAACAAGAACCATATTTCAAGACCACAATCAATGTAGAAGCTACGTTAAAAATGGTGTTTCAACGATGAATAAAAGTTGAGTAAACGTCGTTTGCTTGCAGAGTAACGGATGGATGTCTTAGAATGGCATCATGTGAACAAATTCTTGAAATTAACATCCCTCTAATCCCCACTTTTTATAGAAAAAACTGGGGTTTACGGGGTTATACATTACTTTACCTATTTTTGCTCCAATACATAGGTTGTGGATACACACTGAGGCGGTTCTCACGAGCACCCACGACCTATGTCTGCAGTATGAATTAGACAAATATTACAGATTTTCATCAGAAAAGTAGTCATTTTGGAGATGAAAGAATAATGTACCATGTCACACAGGTGTGTTATCGTAATGGACTAAGAGAATAGAAGAGTAAGCCTAAGTGGTATGAAATTGACAATATAACATGTGCACTGACCACATGAAGCCGACTGACATAAAAAGAAACTGTAAAAGAAGGGCAACCTAAAGAAGTCACTGAAATAAATTCAGAGGCGGTTCAGCTCCTTTTCTCTAAAGTTGGGTATAAGAGAGGAACAACATTTGTTTTTAAATAAAAAGAAGAGATGATTCATATTTAGCTCACCTGAGCACGTAGTGCTCAGTACGCCATTCTGATAGGCCAGTACTCCGTCGTCCGCCCTACATCTGTCAATAATTGATATTTCTTAAACCACTGGGCTAATTTGGACGAACGATCCTTTGGGGGTGGGGGGATACAAAAAGGGTTTATCATCTAAGGAGAACTCTGGCTGCCATGCTAATGAATTGGTGCAAATTAACAACAAAAAAAAAAAAAAAAAAAAAAAACCTTTAATATGTGATATGTAACATCACCTGATGGACTATTATCAAATCAAAGTTGTTCAACTTATAGCCCAGTTGCAAAAAAACTGGCTCCGGCCTTAGGAGTCATATGATTTATATAAACTATTGTAGGTAAAAACTTAACAAATCTTCTAGTCTAGTCTAGTCTTCTAGTCTAGTCAGGTCTTTGATATTTCGAATGTAGCTTTATATGGAGAACCTCTACCAGGATTGTTCAAATTATAGCCCTGGGGACAAATATGTCCCCTTTTTAGGGCCGAATTGTTTTACAAAAACTTATTTTTGGAAAAACTTTTGAAACTTTTCTTGTCTGAAATAGATGGCCTTTGAAATTTGGTACACCTCTTCGTCAAGTAGACTCCTGCCAAGATTGTCAAAATTAATGCCCTGGGACAACAGCCACCACCACCACAACAACAACAACAAAGGCCCCGTTCAGAGCCAACATGTTTTTCCATAGACTAACAAAGGGACGGGAAAACTTTTAAATCTTCTTGACTGAAGTCAAACAACACATGTTTTTTTTTTTGGTACTATATTAGAGACCAGGGGGAAACTTCGTTTAATTTTTGGGGGTTTACCACATTTTAACCAGTGTATCTATTTCGCAAATGCAGTTTTTCACCTGCTTATTAGGAATTATACAAGTTAAATAATCCGTCACTGTCTGTCACTTGCAGGAAACATGTTTTTTGCTCGCATTGAATAAAGCAGAAACTCAAAATTCGGAATAAACGTCTCCAAAATGACCTATACAATGTTCATGGGGGCATTAAACCTCACATTAACAATAAAACCCAAGAGGGGACATAGACGGCACTCCAGTTTTGAAGGATGAAAGAGTACACAATAATCATGTAATTACGGTAGGGTTCTTTAACCTGCACAGGGGGTGGTTCTCCCTGCACAGGGGGGGCCCAGTTAACGTCCAGATCAGAAGGACGATGCACTTTATGACATTCTTACCTGCAAATGATGCCAATGGAGCGTGTTTGGACACCGAAATTTGGTTACCGCTGCTGGGGATCGAACCTGGGACCTATAACATCTGAGGCAAATGGGCAAACCACTGAGCTAGGTGCCTAAATTTAGGAAGGCAGGGATGAGCCGCAGTTATCGCCATACCGGATTCAGAAAAAGTAAGATGTACTTTTTGTTGAAATCGTGGACGTTTTGTGTCATTTTCAAAACAGTTTCACTCATGTTTGTGTAGACAGAAATAAAAATATCCAGCCTGTTAAAAATGCCACCAAAACGTAAATTTACATTTATGTTTAAAAGGATGCAGCATGGAAACAATTTGTTCACTATTGCAAGATATTCCTTTTTATGTTTTGAAAATTTGATCCTGGGTCGCGAATGGCCAGTTAATTGCAATACGCACTATTTAGGTTTGCCCCTTTGGGTCCTTTTCCAACAGGGATTTAAGGGGACAGAACCCCTACAGTGCAGCACACACATGCTTTCTCACCCCCAAGTTTCTGAAGTGAACGCTTCTATTTATGAATTCGGTCATATCCGTTGATGTAGGGACTTTGGTTAAAATCATTGCTCAATCCTTCTGCTCAGTAAGTTTGTATTAATCTGAATTTGTTTGTTTTGTTTGATTTGTGGATTAACGTCCCCGTCAACATTGTAAAGGTCATTTTGGAGGCGTTGTTTCCAATTTTGTCAGCCTCGATAACGCAGTGGTTAACGCGTTCGACTCATGATCGAGAGGTTGTGCGTTCGAATCCGGCACCTGATATTGAGATGTGTCCTTGGGCAAGACACGTAATGACACTGCCTCACTCATCCCAGATGTAAATGGGAAGCAGTGGTGTAATAGTCACTGCCTCTCTCTCGCGCGCCAGAAAACATCCGGTATGAATGATCGAGAGCGATTAAATAAGCTTGCAGCTTCCAGCGCAATCGAACTAAAATAAATTAGTATAAACTAATTTTGTGGGACTTTTACCCGACATTGAGATGAAATGACTTCTCAAGCCCTGTCGCCCAATGAAACCAATAGGGTTTATAAGCATGGACGGTCCGACTTGCACCGCTTTGCCTGGGCAGGCTTAGATCCTCTAAGCGGTTTACCAGTACTCGTGTGTTGGTCGCTTTCAGCTCTGCTTGGAAGGTCACGTAGCCTATCTATTTCTTTAAGCCCCGATTGGCGGACCGAATACTTTAAAGAATGAGTTGTGAATGGAAAAACTATCTGCAAAGACTGCACACATATACAGAAATTAATAAGCGATAAAGCACATTCACACAAATGTAACACAACAAAAAAATTAGTCTTTTAATATTCATACCTCCTGAAGAAAATCATTTTTCCAGTGATCCGCTAAAGTTGGTGTCTAAAGCATCCATTTATTTACATGTAAAGTGCTACACATGAAATAATAACCCGAGCATGTACATTTTATGACCTGCTTTCCTTGACACTTGACAGCAGTTTGATGACAACTTGAATGTCCATTTCATTAAAAGTTGATAAGGACATGTCATTTTCACTGTTAAAATGTACATTTCAGAAGAACCCCTAATCGCATGGCTAACAAAACATGCTACAAAGCAAAATTACCTCCAGCTCAATGTGGATGTTTTGCAATGATTGGTATATTGAGATAGCTAATAAACCCTAGAGTGAGGCAGCAGTATGAGGCAAAGAAAACTAACACTTAAGAAATGAAATTTATTTTTCTGCTGTTCATGATAGTACGAACGCAGTGGATTGCGTGCAAAGTAAATGAACCCCAAAGGCGTTCATGTTAACTTTGCTAGCGACTCTCTGTCGTCCATACTTTTATGAAAAGAAGAAAAAATAAGTTTATTTTTTATAATTACATTCTTTGCTTCTCATCACTGGGCGAAAAAATACTTATAGGGCAACTTTTCTAAACTCAAAAACATTTACACGCCGTTTTTTTTTCTACAAAGAGAGGAACAGCGTTGACCTCACCAACGCCCGTAGCGAACCATGGTTTAGAATGACGTGACTTGACGTCACTGAAAATCATGTGACACGATGCGTTCATGGAAGTATGAGCCACATTGTATTCCATGTGTTTACACTACATTTTTTACTTATAGGCCTGATTAATTTCATACCCTATCAGTTGAGCATGAAAAAAAGTTTTATAATCCTTGGGCCAGGTTGGTACAGTTTAGGTCTGTACACCGTTCTTTCTACCTCTGGAATGAACAGTACACAATATTTCCATGCCCCTTTACTTAATCTCAAGACCTCACAAATTTCTTCAAAATATCTGAGAGAGAGAGAGAGAGAGAGAGAGAGAGAGAGAGAGAGAGAGAGAGAGAGAGAGAGAGAGAGAGAGAGCAGCAAGCATTAGACAATATACACGTTGAAACGCTTTTTCCTTGGTTTCAACTTACCACAAAGAAAAAAGAAGGAAATTCCCTACAGGCCTATTGGCACCAAAAAAAAGCCATTGTTATTTAGGTAACAGCATTAGAACACACGTTTAAAGTCGTCAGTCATTACGACCACTATGAATCCAAATTTGTAAAACAATTCCAAGTTATTTCTAGCCGTATCTCTTTTAACTTATATTCTGAACCATCACTGCTGCATATGTTTTTGCTTAGCTAACCGTTGCCGTGTACCGGGAACGAGCGTTTAAACACAAGGTGACGACGTCATGTGCACACGTTCTTTAGCACTCTGCCAAAAACACATAAAACACATATGATACCCGTTGTGCAAGAAACTGACAAACATTTCCCTTCAATGCGGAGCACTCTAGCAATCTCCTCGATAACGTGCGTTGTGCCCGTCCCAGCCTGGACATAAACAAAGCAGTTGTGCCTTGTTTTTATCAGATCTTAGGCCGTCTCTTCTGCTTTTCAGTAAATATTTTTATGTCCTTTTCTGCGCATGTGTCAAAAAAGTTACAGCGGCTGAAATTAAAGGTGACCGCAAAGCAATACAATACAATACTCCCAGCGGGCCCCGCCCATCAGGGCTTGAAGAAATTTATGGGCTGCATGATGCTTCCACGCAGAGCTGAAACCGTCCACACACTAGTACTGGTAAACCGCTTAGAGGATCTAAGCCTGTCCAGGAACCGCGGTGCGAGGAGGACCGTCCATGCTGATAAACCCTGGTTTCATTGGGTGACAGGGCTTGAGATGTCATTTCATCTCAATGTCGGGTAAAAGTCCCACAAAATTGGAAGCAACGCTTCAAAAATGACCTATACTGTGTTGACGGGGACGTTAAACCTCAAATCAAACAAAATACAATATTCCCAGAGCACAGCCCATTATATGTAGAAACACCGTACAGGTATCTTCTCTTCGTATACATGTATACGTAGTCCTAGCAGAATATGTTACATTAAAAACAATCAAAGGAAAAATCAAGGCTATCACACACATTTTAACAGTAGCCCTAGCTACTCCACTGCCGGACGTAGTTTGCAAAGTTCCGGATTATATCTGCACGTCCCGATTTTTAAACACGACGATTATTGCAAGCGCCTTGTCTCTGTTTAGTTCGTTGACAGAATACTGCGAACAGAGAACCAAAAGCAGCAAAGTCTAAATTTAGAGCTGCGAATACATCTTTTTGGATTCAAATTGGCCCAGAGAGCTGAAGTTAAATGAAAGACACCGGGTGAAAGCGAAAAAGAAACAAGTTTCCTCCGTTACACTAGTTCGCTTGTAATTGATAAAAACCTGAAAAATTTTGTCACACGTTTATGCCGAATTTTGAGTTTCTGCTTTATTCAATGCGAGAAAAACATGTTTCCTGCAAGTGACAGACAGAGGCGGATTATTGTTGCAAAGTGGACATATTTAACTTGTATAATTCATAATAAGCAGGTGTAAAACTGCATTTGCGAAATAGATACACTGGGTAAAATGAGGTAACCCCCAAAAAATTGATAGTACCCCCCCCCCCCCCCCCCCCAAAAAAAAAAATCGTTTTTTTTTATTTCATTTTTTTATATGATTCAAGCCCCTATGTCTTTGACATTTAATATGTAACTTCATCTAAGGAACCTTGACAGTAATGGTTCATATTAAAGCCATTGGGCAAAAATAGCCCTATTCCATGGCCCACTTCTTTTATAGTCTTATATGGGGAAAACCTTTAATAGGCTTCTTGTCTGAAAACAGAATGCCCAGGCCGTTGAAAGCTAGTACTCAGCTTCGGCTAGTGGACATTTGCATAGATTGTTCAAGTAATAGAACTGGGACCAAAAAGGTCCGCCCGGGGACCCACATCGTTTACATAGACTATCATGGCGGTTGTCTGATACAAGACGGTCCTGGCCTTTGATATTTAGTGCACGAATTCATATTGTGGATCTCTATCATGATTGTTCAAATCATAGCTTTTGGGTCAAAAATAGCCTGGTCCCGGGGCCCACTTGTTTACATTTTCATCTAGAGAACCTCTACCTAGATCATTCAAATTATAGCACCGGGACCAAAAATGGCCCCATTTTTTATATTTTTTTTAGGGAAAACAATTAAAAACATTCTTGTCTGAAACCAGAAGGCCCGGACTATGATATTTGTTTACAGCTTCGTCTAGTGATCCTCTGTCAAGATTGTTCAAATTAAAGCGCTTATAGGGAAAAAATATTTTTTGTCTGAGACTTGAAGACCCAGCCCTTTGATGTCAGGTGTATTGCTTCGTCTAGAGGGCCCCATCTAAAAGTATTCAAATTACAGCCAATGGGTAAAAATAGCCCCATTTCGTGGGTTTTACATAGACTTTTTAAAGGACGCACCCTTAAAAATCTTCTTGTCTGAAACTAGAAGGCACAGGCCTTTTATGAGCAGCTTCGTCTAGTATTTGTATTTTTTTTTATGAAATTCGGCTCTTTAGTTTGGTTGCTAAGGCAACTTAGAATTTCCATAGCTTTATTATGGGGACAAATGGCATTAACTGCCAAGCCTTTGCAGTTATTATTACAAAACTTTCATAGAAATGTTACTTAAGCAATCTACTATCTGCCACATGATTTAAGGCCTCCAGCTCAATTTTATATGTTGTCATAGAAACCAAAATACAAAAAAAAATAAAACAATCTTGAAGAAAAAAAATCATCCCCTCAGAAACCATATGCTCTATGAGGCTGAAAATTTATGAAAATATTCACCATAAGTAACTAAACAGTTTTTGTGTTTTATATGAAATTTAGCTCTTTAGTTTAATTTCTGTGACAACTTAGAATTTACATTAACTGATAATGGGGAAAATTGAAAAATTGCATTTACTGCCAAGCCGTTGCAGATATTTTGGAAATAAAACCCTCCATAGAAATGTTCCTTAAGCAATCTGCTATCTGCGATATGATTTTATGCCTACTTTTCATTTTCATTGGTTGCCATGGAAACCAAAATGCAAAGTAAAAAATAAGAAAACAAACTTAAAAAAATCATCTCCTCAGAAACCATATGCTCTATGAGGCTGAGACTTTATGGAAATATTCACCATATTAGCCTCAAAAGGCTTTGTGTTATTTGAAATGCGGCTCTTTAGTTTAGTTGCTATGGCAACTAAGAGTTTCCATAAAAGTTAAAACTGGCATTAACTGCCAAGCCGTTGCAGATATTATGACAAAACTATTATAGAAATGTTGCCTAAGCAATCTATTGTCTGCCGCATGATTATATGCCAATTTGATTGGTTGCCATGGAAACCAAAATGAAAAAAAAAATACTTGAAAAAATCACCTCCTTAAAAACCATATGCTCTATGAGGCTGAGACTTTATGAAACTATTCACCATAAGTGCCTAAACAGGTTTTATGTTTTATATGAAATTCAGCTTAGTCTTTAGTTTAATTGCTGTGGTAACTTAGTGTTTCCATTGGCTTATAATGGGGAGAATTGACAAAGATGCATTTACTGCCAAGCCTTTGCATGTATTTTGAAAAAAAAAAAAAAAAAAAAAAAAAAAAAAAAAATCATAGAAATATTCTTTTATCAATCGTCTGTCTGATATAGGATTTTAGGCCAGCTGCTCAATTTTGTTGGCAAATTAACAACAAAAGTACGTGAAAAGGCGACGGCTCAGAAACCATATGCTCTCTTAGGCTGAGAATGTATGGAAATATTCACCATATTTGCCTATTCAGGTTATTATGTTGTTGGTTTTTTAAGAAATCTGGCTCTTTAGTTTGGATGCTATGGCAAGTTAAGAGTTTCAATAGACTTATAATGAGGAAAATTGAAAACTGACATTTACGCCTTTTAAGATACTTTGTCAAGCTCTCAAAGACATGTTCCTTAAGCAATGTTCTATCTGCCATATGATTTTAGGCCTATTGGTTGCCGCAGACGGGAAATTGTCTTGCAACAACACATTCAAACGACAACCACCAGGCTGACTGGGTCCAAATTTTATCTGTAGCATCCTTGGGCTTCCAAGGTTAATTTAAATACATGGCTGTCAGTCGGCAGTGCTTCCCCCCAAGCTCCCCCACCCCGACCCGCCCCCACCGCCGCGAGGTGAGCATAGTGGCCCGTGGGCCTATCGTATTTCATTGTTTACGTTATAAAACTCACATTCTACAGGGCGTAAACATTTTTCCCGATGAGCACCATGATCTACGTAGTGCATGCAGAAGGGCGCGTTTAATGACGTCGCATGTAAACATGCATTTCTGACGACGTTCGCTACAAAGGAATCTTTTTGAAAGCATTGCAGCAATGTACACCATTTCGTCGAAAAGCTTTCTAGCATAACGAATTCGTTATTATGATTTTTGCGGGGACCATGTGGTCACATTCCGCGCCTGAAAGCGGTTTTTATCCTCTCCTAAAGGCTCTTGCAAATATCGCTCTCAGGCGGAATCAAACTGACTTAAAGTGATGGCCTTAACACTTATATTGGTTGTAAGTGATACAATTGTATATGAGACTGAAGTGGCGTGTCATGCGCAAAAACATTACTCCATGTACCATGGTAATTGAGTTATCTCCCCTGACAGTATATCCATGTGATAAAATCGTGGTTACCATAACTAAAATACTGTAGTGACCAAGTTTCCTGTGTTGCAATTTTCTTCCTGGTTCACAAATCAGCTGTTTACACATTTTAGCAGTGGACAATCAATACTTGTATATTCTAAAAAGACACAAAGTTATCACCCATCGCCCCTTTGAACTATGTGAGTACCTTTCTTTTGCAATTGAATTTAATCCATTATTTGCTGTTAACCAGCTGCTTTGACCACCAAATTGTTCAGACCGTACCATGTTGTTTTCACTGTCGTCCATTGTTGCGGTGTGTAGACATGGACTTATGGGAGCCCGTGAGCGATCGATGAACCGTAACTGTCAAAACAGAGAAGTCATCACGAACCCGTCAGGTCCAACTTCCAAAAGAATTCAACACAATCGGTACAATAGAAAAAATTCTAGTTACGACAGTCATAAAATATATTCTTTTGGGGTCATTTCGGTTATAATAACTTGGGGGCCTTCATTTGAGATAGCTTTATATTTGCCGGCTGAAGTCGGGTACGAGGTGAATTTCAGTGACAAGCGACACAAGCTGTCAAGCTACAGTTTTTTCATCAATCACTAGTTATCGGTACATAATATAATTTTCTCGATATAACAGTCAAATAGTCTATACATTTCTCGTCATTTTGGTACCCATGGTTAAAGGGTTTCCATTGGAAATAACTGCTTTCTAGCCGGTTAAAGTTTGGTACTCCGGTTATTTACCGGCAAATCCAAGATGGCGATTGTCAGAATCTCCTTGGAGACGGCATCTTCCCTTGGTTGACTGTTGCGGGATCACGTGATCCCTTTGTTATTTTGTAAGGGGAATCCGTGCGGAATCCCAGAACAGATAGGTCTGGAGTCTGGGAACCCATTGCAAAATCTTACGGGTTTTGAGGGACGGGAACTCGGGAGTTTATAAGGAGCGGTCCCGGGAATCCCGTCAATCTCAGATTTAGCTTTCGTTAAGGCAAGAGGCATTTTATTTTGCTGCGACTTTTGGCTTTATTTTTGGTCTATTTTTATAAGTTTATTCTTAAAAAAAAACAGTAACTTTTGGAAAAATTATTTCTTTTGTTTGGAGGGGTTATCGCTATTTATGTAATAAATGAAACTTGGCTCTTTTATTATTTTAGGGTTATTTAAAGGGAAAGCTGAGCAGCTAAACTCCATGCTCTTGCGTCCTTAAGAAGTCTTCCTGAAACTTGTTTGCATACTGTTATCACATATCAATGTTTTCTCCATTTTTCATTAGCACTTTCCATGTTTTATATCATTAACTTGCATTGCTTAGCCTGATTAGTTCGTGATCACTGTCATTCGTATAAAACCGGTCGTGTCATTTTATTTCAAACCGTCCACTCAGTTCGCACAGGTTTCATTTCATTCCATGTAGCACTGTTTCAAATATCTAGTCATAAAACAAAGATCTTATTGTTTTCACTTTAAATTTTATTTAATCTATCATCATTAAAAGGATATAGTTATCTAATGACAACATGTCTTGTTTCTTCGTTTCAGCCCCTTCAATTAGGGGCTGAATCGCCTGAAACTGAATAGAACAGAACATTGGCATACGATTTTCCTGAGATTCACCTATACCCCTCAAAAGAGACCTAGACTAAGTCTAGGGTTTCTGCAAGGCAGTTGGAGCTTTAGCTGTCTAGCCAGCTTTAGTTTCAGCCCTGTTTATATCTTGTTGAGAAGCCCTACGGACCCTGTAAACCCCTCGGCACTCAACACAATTTATGGTGGCAGCGGTGGGATTCGTTAGCATAATCAACGGATCCTGTGATACGAACCTGTTAAAATGGATAGTAGGCAAACCATATAGATAAGGAATAGATATGCTCCAAAATGGAGATGGTGGTCCTACTGATTTACTGCTTAGCAAAGGAGTGCTAGTGGTCCAAGACAAGGAAGTACCTATAATACAGGTAGGTCTGAAAAACAGACTGCGCAGAGTAACTGCTGCAGATCATTTTGTCATACCACCACAAGCAGAGTCGGTGATAGACGTGTATATTGAAAGAGATGAAAGTGATGATTTATCATCTGAAAGCAATTGTCTGATAGAGGCTACTGCGGAGTTTCAAGAAACTTATCCTCTCAAGATGGCTGCAACACAAGTTGATATTAACAAAGGGTGCACCTGCAAGGTAGGAGTATTGAATCCCTGTCCAACCGCAGTTTCATCTAACAGGATACCACAGTAGGCAGTGCAGAGCCAACAGATGGTATTCCACATTTTCTGTTTCAACAAGAAGATGAAAAGGAAGAAACCAACTTCCAAAAAGTAAGAAGAATAGACATTTTAAGTAGGACGGCCATATTGAAAGAAGAACCTGAAATAGGTGTTACTAGAAAAGTTAACGAATCTCCGAGTAAGGGTATACCTGAACATCTCGAAGACCTGTATCATAGGTCAACTCACGATCTAACAGATGTGGAGAAGGAAAGTGTGACGGACTTGCTATGTAAGTATCCAGACCTATTTTCACAAAATGAGTGGGATATAGGCTTAACACATTTGACGGAACATGCCATTAAAACTGAAGGTAAGGGTCCAGTGAGACTGCCACCTAGGCGCGTTCCCCTAGCACATGCTGACAAAGAAAAACAGGCCATTGAAGACATGAAGGCAAAGGGTGTTATCATAGACAGTGTTAGTCCTTGGGCAGCCCGATTTGTTTGGTGTCTAAAAAGGATGGAGGGGTGCGTCTATGTGTGGACTATCGTAAGATTAACGAGCTGGTCAAGGCAGATGGGTTTCCCCTGCCAAGGGTTCAGGAGTGCTTGGATACTGTGGCAGGTTCCAAATGGTTCAGCACTTTTGACCTAACGAGTGGCTATTACCAGGTCTCTTTAAAGGGGTGAAGATATCCCCAAAAGCGCATTTGTGTGCAAATATGGTCACTTTGAAATGTTACGCCTGTCGCATTGGACTCAACAGCGCGGCTAATACATTTCAGAGGACCATGGAGCTGGCATTACAGGGGCTCCAGTGGGTCACGTGCTTAATATATATTGACGATATAGTCTCTATAGTTTCTATTGCAGAAACTTTGATGAACATATCACCAGAGTTGCGGAAGTTTTAGGCGGAATGGGGTCAGCAGGTCTAAAGCTTAAGCCTGTCAAAAGCAACACGTTTCAGTCATCGGTAGTTTTTTAGGTCATGTCGTATCAAAGGAAGGAGTGAAGCCCAACCCTGCAAACATAGCTTAGGTAGTAGATTGGCCTAAACCCAAGACAGCTAAGCCAATTCGTCAATTCGTGGCATTAGGTTCATACTACAGGCGCTTCGTAAAGGACTATGCTTCAATAGTAAGGACCATGGTAGAGCTCACAAAGAAAGGTAGGCACTTCCTTTGGGACGAGGCGTGTGACAGAGCAGTTCAGACAGTTAAGAAGACTCTAATCAGTGCAGATAAAATGGGCTACCCATTGAATGATGCAGGTGAGTTTGTTTTAGATGTAGATGCATCAGACACAGGTATCGGTGCAGTTCTTCACCAAGTACAGGGCGACAGAGATAGAGTTATAGCAAATGCCAGTAGAGCTTTGAATCGAGCTGAGCGCAACTACTGTATAACAGAGAAAGAGCTGTTAGCGTTAAGATTCTTCATAGAGCACTTTCGCCAATATTAACTGGGAAGAAAAATTCTAGTCAGAACAGACCATCAGGCGCTTATTTGGCTATTCAAGCTAAAAGAACCGCGTTGTAAAATCGCCCGTTGGATAGAAAATCTGATTCATTACGACTTCTCAATAGCATACCGTCCAGGAAACAAACAGGCACACTGTGATGCGTTGTCTAGGTGTGAGAACCCAAGAGAGTGTGAATGCCCAAACATAGATACCAGCGAACCATTGAAATGTGGATCTTGCAGAAAGTGCATGAAAAGAGCACAGGACATGTTACACGAGAGTCTGGTGAAAGAATCAATTCTGTTTAAACCTCAAAGAGACACGGAAAACGTTCCTTCAGAATCAGTAAGTCAAGAAGTTACTAGAGCTATTTTCCAAGATGATGAGACCCCTGGTACGTCAACAGGAGCGGGCAAAAACGGTGCAGTAAATAAAAATCAAAAATGAGTTCCTTTAAGAGCAATGAAAACACTCATAAGAAAGAAGATGGGCCATACTACGTAGTTTCGGCTACTAAAGCATCATCAGTAAAACCTGACTTGACGTTACCTTATACTACCATCGCCAACCTATCAGCAGCTGAAGTGAGCAAACGTCAGCATGATGACGCCGACATAGGCCCTATATAAGAGGCTAAGCTATCTGCTGCGAAACCAACCAACCAAGAGATGGTGACAAAGAGTCCAGCCTGTAGACACTATTGGATATTATGGGACTCATTAGAGATAAGAAATGGTATTTTGTACAAACGTTTTATCAAGCGAGACGGGACAGGTGACCACACCAAGCTCTGGTACAATCCAATCTGAAGAAACAAGTTTTGCATCAAGCACATGATTCACTGTTGTCAGGTCACTCAGGATGCAAGAAAACAAAACAGAAAATACTTCAAAAGTTTTATTGGTAAGCTCTGAAAGAAGATCTAAATCTGCATATTCACAAATGTGATATATGCCAAGCTGATGAAAAGCCACAGAAGATCCCTCGAGCTTCCCTTGGTTCATTAGCAGCGGGAGCACCAGGTGATTGTTTGGCAACTGACTATCTCGGTCCGTTTCCAGTAAACACTAGAGGTAACCGATATATTTTGTTACTCACAGATCATTTTTTTAAGTATGTAGAAATCATACCGGTGCCGGACATGACCGCAGAAGTCTATGCATCCAGAGTACTGAATGAGTACATTTCCCGTTGGGGATGTCCCTTATCTATTCATAGTGATCAAGGTAGGACCTATGAGAGCAAGATATTTAAGGAACTATGCCGAATGCTTAAAATCTGCAAAAATAAAACCAGTGTGAGGAATCCTAAAGGAAATGGTCAATCCGAAAGATTTAACAGGACACTGCTGAGAATGATCAGGGCATATCTCTGTGATGAACAAGATGAATGGGATCTGCACTTGGGGCGTACAGAGCAACGCCACATGAAGCCACTAAGATGACGCCAAATCTCTTGACTATGGGAAGGGAAGTAAGACTTCCAGCTGATTTACTTTTTGGGAGTACATGCTCAAATCAAGGAGAAGAGATAACTTCCTATGGTGATTATGTTGACGTTCTCAGGTCTAGCATGCAGCATGCCCATGAATTAGCAAGGAAATATTTAGGCTCCTCAGCTAAAAGAAGTAAGAACCAATATGATGTAAAGACGGCAGTCAACAAATACAAGAAGGGTGATCTTGTTAGGTACCTACTTGAGACAAGAAAGGTAGGGGAGGCACCGAAGCTGAAGCCTACTTACCATGGTCCTTTCCTAGTAAGACAGAAGGTAAGCGAAGTAGACTTTCTGATCCAGTAAGATGAAGACGGGAAAGAACAGGTGGTTCACCATGACAAGCTAAAACCATATGAAGGTGATCAGCCTCCACGGTGGGTACAGAAAGCAATAATGCGGCTTTTAGCCCACAATAACTCACAACAGTATGGAAAAAACTAAGTGAGATGGTAGGTGCTTACAAGTGTATCAGTCCGTTTAAGAGAAAGCACTTACCATTTGAAACTAATTAGTATTAACCAAGGAATGAATTACATTTTGGGGGGAGGAATGTCACATAGTTACAAATTAATGTAAACATAAGCAGTATAAGGTCTAAGAGGTTAGATGATGTAGACGACCGAAGGCAACTAAGTTGAAGACCTAGTGGAACTTGAAGACGAGAGAAAGTACAGCACAAGGAGGTGGACAAAGAGAAGGGACAAGTAAACTAATGCAGAATGGTGCTTCTAAATTGATGTAGAGTATGGAGGTAAGGAAAAAAGAGTACCAAGATGCTATCATGGTGGTGCTGAGAGCACCGTGTTCGGTAGAGGTACAGTGCGGTAGTTTTGACGACAGAATCGGAATGGAGATGGACTAAAGTCAAATGGAACAATAGGTTCATTAGATGGCAGGTCCCATGTCGACGAAGTACGGTCGGCAATATGAGTTTCAATAGGGATATTTAGGGAAACATATTTAAAGGCAAGCTGAAGAAGAGGTTCCTTGCACGTATTTGCGTCGTTTACATAAGTACAAAATCTTAGCGCGTGCGTTTACATATACAGAGATCACGAGCAATCTAGTCTGGGGCACCAGGGTAGCGTTAAGAGCTAGGCTAGGTTTGTTTTATTTTAAACTTCCAGAGAAAATGGAATCCACCATGTTGGAGATGTTGTTTGGGAAGGAGGCGATTGAGCGGGCCAAGAAGAGAGGTCGGGCATACATGTGTGTGACATGCCATAACTTGACGGGAGAAAGAAGGATTGGAGAGCTTTTGCCAATGCAGGACCACGTTCTGAAAGACCATGTCAGCAGGGACAGGGTGCCGTATTACTGCCGGCTATGTACCTTCAAGTGCCAGACAAAGCAGCAAATGGACCACCACACACGGCATTACTCAAGGCACGTGACTATGGCTAACACCCGAGGCATAACCAACCATGATGAGTGGCAAATTCAGAGCCCTGTACCTTACACGATAGGGGAGAAGGAGCTGGTGAAGTTTTCCCAAGAAGAGAGCATCGTTTTCTTCCCGAAGAAACAGTCGCCAGAGCCATCAGCTATGCAGAGTACCGTTGGCCAGTTAGCTATGTCAGTGTCCGCCATTCCGGAGGAAGGGCTGACGCCGGAGACCCTACAGCAGGTATTTATATCTCTCCCAGATGAGTCGATTGTGATTCCCAGCGGGGTCCAGCCAAGACAGGGGCTCGGTACCTGTTCGGGGCAGTGTATTGGCCAGTCACGGGCTGTTTCTGACTTAGGACCTGACATCAGATGTCTAACAGCACCACTACAGATGATCAGCCCTTTTATCACTTCTGGTCGGCGGAGGAGCTTCTCATCAGCAGCACGGAACGACAAGATCCAAGGGTTAGTGATGACTTCAACTCCACCTGGATCATATCTGCCGTCACCGATGCCTTCACCCGGGTTACAGACTCCTGAGCCTAGTATTGATCAACAAGGGACCTACAGGACAGAAGTGTCTGGGCAAAATCACCACCTACCTCTACCACAACAAGTGCCCTCCATAGATCATCGTGACCAAGCCGTTGGTACCAGCCTTACGAGGACAGCCCCTCCGGTAAGCACAACCACTCAGATGGTGACGGCAAGGGCAGGGCAGCCTATGACAGGAGGAAGCATTATCCCTTCACCGTTAGTAAGCCTGGCCAGTGTTGTGGAGACGTCTGGGAAAGCAACAGAATTGGTCAGACAGCAACCGCTGTCCAGAGTCCTCAATTATCTCTACTGCGCCAGGTGGACTTGACACCCTAAGCAAACAACCTTGTTAGGACCAGCAGTACCACGACAACCTACCTGACAACTTTTCAGTCAGAGAGAACTGGGGCAGCGCCGCTAAGCATGGTGGAAAGAGTTCTTCCCTCACCAGTTACAAGCCTGGCGAGTTTCGCCTGTTTGGGTCACAGTTCACCAATGGTGCAAGTCGCAGGGAGGCTGGAGACGGTCCAAGCTCTACACAAACTAGAGGGGATAATCAGATGTCACCTGAAGCGCCCCAAGGCAAGGACAACCCAGCCGAGGAAGTGGAAAATCTATGGCCCCAGCTGATGCCCCAGGAGGATTCCGACCACTTATCTGAAATTGGTTCCATCACTGGAAATTATGAGCTGAAAAGGAAAACAGCTGAAGAAGGGGACACAACAGTAAACAAGAGTGCTCAGGGTGCAAGATCCGCAATGGATGAATATAGAGTTGCAGAGACCCAGCCTAACTCAAAGAAGAGGCGGATCGACAGTGGAGAACCAAGGTGTGAACTAAACTTAGTGGCTCTCAAAAGTCTAACATCAGCGATACAGCGTCTGTCAGGTCAGATGTCAAGGACCGAGAAAAACCAGAGAAGACAGAAAAAGCTCTGGCTGAGTTGACCTGTGCTATAAGCAAGTGCACAGATGCCATTAATAGGCTTAAGAATACTTTGGGAGAAAATGCTAAGAAGCAAAGGAGGGAAGTGAAATGGGTAGAAATGGATAGGGCACGGGAGGAGGAGCGAAGGAAAGATAGAGAGGCTGAGCAGAGGAGAGAAGTACGCCACAGAGATGCCGAAAGGAAAGAGCGAGAAGAAATACGTCGAGTATAAGCTGAAAAGAAAGAGGAGTAGACAAGGAGCAAGCATAGAGTGGATAACTCGAATGACGTTGAGGAAAAGGAGAATGCGAGAGGTCTAAAATGCGTGTTAGGGAAATCCTATACAGAGAATAGCATTAAGGACTTGAGTAGAAAGAAGTGAATAAGTCTCTATAGAGACTGTTAATCAATATGAGTGACGTGTTCCGTATAGGACTTACTGTGAACATTCCAATAAGAATTAATTTAATTTGGAACAAATAGACATTCAAAAGGAATTAAGTGTGAAGTAATTGAACAATCTAAGTGCATTTTAAGAACAGTTTCGGACTGGAAATTCTGTGAAGGATTTATTATACTAAGACACTTTCACAAAGCTGAAACTGTGTTAGGTTTAAAAGAAGTGGGACTGTGGTGGCGGAGGAAAATTAGCAATCACCGTGATTGTGCCTTTTTTATTTTAGGTACACCAAAGATTGCAATTGTGAAAATTCATGTACCTTCACGTATGTCAAGGTTTTGGGATTAAGAGAACTCTCCAATTTGTGGTGTACAGACTGGTGTCTGTGGATTTTTGTTTGGTGCAAAATCCGCGGGCATAGGTAAACCGTGGAAATATGTACAGTTAAGGTGAGAGAAATGAGTTGACAAGTGTTAAATTATGGAACGAGCCTCTGTGGCCCAGTAGGTAAGAGCGCTGACTCTTAATCATTGGGCCTCTCACGGCTGTGGTCTGAGCCTCGCTTGGGTCACAGGTGAGATGCCAAGTTCTGCAGCAGAAGGTCAGGTGGGTTTCATTTGGTACTCCGATGTTCATCCACCTCTTATTAACGATCGGCTCGAAATAAACGAATTAATCTTGAAAGGGCCGTAAAAAGCAAAATAAAATATATGGACAGCATTTATCAGTTGTTTGTTGAAGTCACTTGTTCTTGCAGGTAATGCTATGCAATATTGCATTTTAGTGATTTTTATTTTTTTCTTTCTCGCGTACAGTGTTACTATTACTTTCGCGATACTATTGCTTTCGCGATGAATATGGAGCTACGCGTCTGTGGTAAAGCCACTCGGGATAAAGTTATTACTGAACGCAAGTGATTTCAAGCACTGTAGATTTGCAAACATTCTAAGTGGTTAATATCCTGTGAGAATTCAGGGATGTGTGATATATCGGTCAAGACGACATAAAATGTGACATTGTAAGCATAGTCTTTCATAATCTTGATTATTTTCTCTCATGCAAGCATAATGTTAGTTCATAAAGTCTTACAGTATATGTTAATGTCACTGTCTCGTCATCAAAAGTCAGCATCACTTTAGTCTCTTGTCTTAGTCTGCCAAGATAAGGGACTTTTGCTAGTATTTAACGTTAAGCAAGTAAGTCTCGTTTACTATTAATGTTCATGTCAGGATTTTACAAGTCATTTGTTCTTCATCAAGTTCAACATTGTTGCATTTTTTTACCATAGCAATTAGGACAGTTCATAGGTTTTTGATTATAAAAAAGAAGTGAAGGCAATGATCAGGAATCGTTACAATCAACCGAAGCTCCATTCCGAGACATCTAGGGGAAAGTCTGCACTTAAGGAAATGCTTTGAATATTTGTTGGTAGCTTTAATATGGCATCAAAGATTGTTTTTTCGTGGTTACATTCCTGAGCAATTTGGTGCCCTGACCAGGATTTTATCAAAATAGTAACTGTTTTGCTTTTCTAATATTGTATTTGGGAAACTGGATTGGTATCGGAAATTTTATCCAGGGTCGTTTGATGGAACTAAATCGACCCTGGAGGGGGGTAAAGTAGTGACCCAGTTTCCTGTGTTGCAATTTTCTTCCTGGTTCACAAATCAGCAGTTTACACATTTTAGCAGTGGACAGTCAATACTTGTATATTCTAAAAATACACCCATCGCCCCTTTGAACTATGTGATTACCTTTCTTTTGCAATTTAATTTAATCCATTATTTGCTGTTAACCAGTTGTTTTGACCACCAAATTGTTCAGACTGTACCATGGTGTTTTCACTATCGTCCATTGTTTCGGTGTGTAAACATGGAATTATGGGAGCCCGTGAGCGATCGATGAACCGTAACTGTCAACACAGAGAAGTCATCACGAACCCGTCAGGTCCAACTTCCAAAAGAATTCCATACAATCGGTATAATAGAAAAATTTCTAGTTACGACAGTCATGAAATATATTCTTTTGGGGTCATTTTGGTTATAATAACATTGGGGACTTCATTTGAGATAGCTTTATATTTGCCGGCTGAAGTCGGGTACGGGGGGAATTTCATTGACAAGCGACACAAGCTGTCAAGCTACAGTTTTTTCATCAATCACTATAATCAGTACAAAATATAATTTTCTCGTCATAACACTCAAATAGTCTATGTATTTCTCGTCATTTTGGTACCAATGGTTAAAGGGTTTCCATTGGAAATAACTGCTTTCTAGCGGTTAAAGTTTGGTACTCCGGTTATTTACCGGCAAATCCAAGATGGCGGTTGTCAGAATCTCCTTGGAGGCGGCATCTTCCCTTGGTTGACTGTTGCGGGATCACGTGATCCCTTTGTTATTTTGTAAGGGGAATCCGGAATCCCAGAGCAGATAGGTCTGGGGTCTTGGATCCCATTGCAAAATCTTACGGGTCTTGGGGGACGGGAACTTGGGAGTTTATAAGGAGCGGTCCCGGGAATCCCGTCAATCTCAGATTTAGCTTTCTTTAAGGCAAGACGCATTTTATTTTGCTGCGACTTTTGGCTTTATTTTTGGTCAATTTTTATAAGTTTATTCTTTAAAAAAAAGCAGCAACCTTTGGAAAAAAATATTTCTTTTATTTGGAGGGGTTATCGCTAGTTATGTAATAAATGAAACTTTGCTGTTTTATTATTTTAGGGTTATTTAAAGGGAAAGCTGAGCAGTTTAACTCCATGGTCTTGCTTCCTTAAGAATTCATCCTGAAACTTGTTTGCATACTGTTATCACATATCAATGTTTTCTCCATTTATCATTAGCACTTTCCATGTTTTATATTATTAACTTGCATTGTTTAGCCTGACTAGTTCGTGATCACTGTCATTCGTATTAAACCGGTCTTGTCATTTTATTTCAAACCGTCCACTCAGTTCGCACAGGTTTCAATTCATTCCATGTAGCACTGTTTCAAATATCTAGTCATAAATCAAAGGTATTATTGTTTTCACTATAAATTTTATTTAATCTATCACCATTAAAAGGATATAGTTATCTAATGACAACATGTCTTGTTTCTTCGTTTCAATCCCTTCAATTAGGGGCTGAATCGTCTGAAACTGAATAGAGCAGAACATTGGCATACAATTTTCCTTTTACTTCCTGAGATTCACCTATACCCCTCAAAAGAGACATAGACTAAGTCTAGCGTTTCTGCAAGGAAGTTGGAGCTCTCGCTGTCTAGCCAGCTTTAGTTTCAGCCCTGTTTATATCTTGTGGAGAAGCCCTACGGACCATGTGAACCCCTCGGCACGCAACAATACACTTTGATGTTACTTAGTACAATTGTACATGGGGTTTAGAAGACGTGTCTTGCACACTAAACACAACTCTGGTTCTCATGACATTATATTTACCTCTCCTGATAATATAACTGTGGGATCGTTATTTCTATAACATCCTCCGAGATATTTTATGATGGTACTTGATGCGGCTGTACACGAGTTTGAGAAGGTGTGCCATGAGCAAGAATCATATTTCTGGGTGTCATGGTATTTTAGTTATCTCCCCTCACTCTCACGAGGTGAAAAACACCACCTTTTGTTTTGCTGGTCTGGGCATTTTCAAGACAGTATGTATTGTGTTTAGACAAAAACGGTACCTTGACATACACGAAATTCAAGGTTCAGAGACCGCCCTGCTATAGGCGAAATTAACCGGGGTCATGTATACGATCCTAGGCTCTTTTGGACTTCGTGATGAGCTTTTAAAAATGAAGTCCCGCCTCCATATGACCTTAGCTGTTGCAAGGACTTACAACACAAACACACTTACTTCCATACGTATTTTAGCATACGCAGCGTAAGGTCTATTCGGTATGAAAAAATCTGACTAGACTCTGATTATATTTTTTTATTTATAAATTTTGCGATCTGCGCATTACGACTTGTTACAGCGATTGCATTCATAAGAGTCCTTATTATTGATCAGTTTGGGCATACGATGAACACATGTTCGGCCATGCTTCGAGACAGTATTGACGTAGATGCGCCATGACGTCATGACATTAATCCGAATATGTTGGCTTGTTTTGTTTGATTTGAGGTTTAACGTCCCCGTCAACACTGTAAATGTCATTTTGGAGACGTTGCTTCCAATTTTGTGAGACTTTTACCCGACATTGAGATGAAATGACATCTCAAGCCCTGTCGCCCAATGAAACCAATAGGGTTTATAAGCATGGACGGTCCGACTCGTGCGCACCGCTTTGCCTGGGCAGGCTTAGATCCTCCAAGAGGTTTACCAGTACTCGTGTGGAAGCATCATGCAGCCCATATATTTCTTCAAGCCCCGATGGGCGGGGACCGTAATCCGATGGGCGGGGGCCGTATATGATGTCTATCACACGCAGAAATATATTGATATGTTGAACATAAAGATAACACGCCGCAAGGGAAATAACGTCATTCAGTCATGACCTTGCGACGTCTGTTCGAACAAATTGCTATAATATGTAGGTTGAGAAATCGTGTAAGCATACTGTGCGTGATATATTAGCAAGAGCAATCTGTAGTATTTAATATATTGTTATTTGTATTGTGTGTTGAGGATCACATCATGGAGTATGCCAAGTGCCGTATACAGTGACGTACTGGGACGGTGTCTGATCAGTCGGCGCACAACTGTAGCCGGATAAGTGCCTTTCCGTTGCTTGTTATTAACTGTTAGCATGAATTATGATACCGTATTGCATGAGGGGCCGGGACTTGGTGATTCCGATCGATGTATAGGCGATACCAATGTGGGGTATGCATTTGGCACTAGGCAACAACTCCAAGATGTGTGTCATTAGGTGTTTAACCGTTTAGTATCAAACATTTCATTCATTGTGGATGATCAGTAGTTGATGATCTAACGAGTAAGAGTCTTTTACTCCACCCCATTTGATAGAACGTTGTCATAAATCCACATGGGAGACAACCCGTCTACCAGATAAGAGGTGTGTGGTAATTTGAGCCAGCGCATGACAAAACCTACAATAAGACATGTGCGCCGAACGAAGAATCAGGTCAATCTACGCATCCATATAGTCTAACGAGAGGCTTCTCTTGCTGCATGAAGGAGCAATGGACCCTTAGCTATTCTTAGATGATGCGAAGGCTGATCTGAGTCATCGCTTGGCGCACATGTCTAATTGTAGCTTTTGTCGTGCGCTGGCTCATTTGTCTGAAGAGAAATACTTGTTTTATGTCATTGACGTCGGGGTATACCTAACGTTGTTTAATAACGTTGCATCTGCCCTGCATTTTGTCGCCGCGGGATTCGTGGCGGTCGGCGCCTGGCGTATGCGGGGAAAAGGCATATAAGTTTAAGCGTTATTAGTTAGATTTATGTATTTATTTATTAATTTGTTTGTTATTCTTTTTTCTAGTGTATTCCACTTAGGTTAAGACAGGGCGCTGGGCTTGGCCATTGCTTCTCAATATAAAACCCTCGTTTTGGACAAAGTGGGATCGACTTTGGAATGTGTGTTAATGCATGTTGTTATAAAAGTGTGATGCTTGTAAATGTTGTTCATAGTTGAATTATATTGAGGATTCTAAGCTTCTTAGAATTTCCTCTGTGATTTTGCCCCACAATTGGAAAAATCCGTAAATAGTATAGTCACACTCGGATGTCCCGGCAACATATGTGCTTGCCCAGCTCCAGGCAAAGTATATATGTTACACTAACAATATAACCTTGTGATCGCCATAACTCTAATACCCTTTGAGGTTTATTGGTGGCATTCGGTTCATTTGTACATGAGGTTCAAAAGGCACGTCATGCACAAGAACCACAACTCTGGATGTCATTGTCTTTACGTTATCTCCCCTGATAACATAGCCTTGTGATCAACGAAACTCCCAAACACTGCGAGATATATTGGTGATACTTGTCTGAATTATACAACACCAGGTTGGAAAGGTTTGTCATGAGCAAGAACCACAATTTAGAGTCTACTCGTAGTATTTATCTCCCCGTGACAAAATAAACTTGTGATCGCCATACCTCCAAATCTCTTTGAGATCTGTTAACGTGTATGTTGGGATAGAAGGCATGTCAAGAGAAGGAACCACAAGTATAGATTACATGGAAGTTAGTCAACCCCTCATAGTACAACATTTTGATCACCATAATTCCGAAACCCTTGATGGTACACAATGTACTCGGTAAAAGTAACGCCAGGTTGGGAAGACGTATCGTGTACAAGAACCAAAAACTCGGGTTGTCACAGTACATGTATTTGACTACTTTGATACCAGTGTTATGTCTATTGCGAGAAGACCCTTTCGACATATATAGATACGACCACATAGAGTTGAATCAAAAGTTCTCATGAATACAAAAGCAGGTAATTCAAGTAGCAAAGGGCCATTTTTTATTGTCTGAGTATACCTCTGACACTGGATAGACTTTAGTATGCCAGTACTCTGTACAGAAATCTCCATCATGTTCAGAAGGGTCCTTATTTTCATTTGGTCATGTAAATCCAAACAAATACATAAAATTATACAATATTTTACAGATATCTTGCTGATACTTTGGAGCTATGTTCAGTAAAATTCCTATATTAAGATGACTTTTCGGACTGTTCAAAAGTGGTCTTAAAGACCACTTCTGAACACTCCGAAAGGTGGTCTCCCACTAGAGCACAGTGGAGGTTAGATACACAAAGTAAATCTAACTGGAACCTTCTAAATATGCTTTTAAAAGCGTAAATTGTCTCAATTTTACGTGGTCTTTATAATAGCGGAATTTTACTGCACTTGAGGATTAGTTGATGTTTTTTTTATATTATATTACTTTGATTTATATTATTATTTTAACGCACTTTCTGCATTTGCACAGTCATGTAAACGCCATACTGGATTTTGGTCGAGGGGTTTGCCATCTCTTCTGATGGCTATTTTTGACTTGAGCTCCATACGACAATGCTGCTGTCAAACAAGGTCTATAACACTATTCAAGCCAACATGCTTTTGTCCGTGCCAAGCACCATAACTTTCCTCCCAATAATTCTAGAACAAAATAATTAAATCTCCAGCCTGTCACACGAAAACATTCATTTTATCAATGTTAAACATAGTCCTAAGAAGATAAATCACTCATTTAGAATATACTCGAGACAATGCACACAGGTGAGCGAATTAGGGTCTTCTGGTTTCTCTTGTTTTTGCAACAGGCTGTCTTGTTAAGCATATGTATTTTCTAGAATCTGATGTTTTTGTTTTATTTTCAATTAAAAGTATGTAGTATTAAAGGTATATATTTTTCGAGAGGCACGTGTTTTTCAAGAGAGAGAGAGAGAGAGAGAGAGAGAGAGAGAGAGAGAGAGAGAGATTTTGCGTAAACATCACGAAAACATGCCTTTATAATTTTGTTCCCCTTGAACCCCACTTTAACATAGTAAACCTGGGATTTACAGGGGTAAACCTTATTCTTCTTATTTCTGCTCTAAAATATATATTGTTAGTACTCGTTAGAACCGCCTCGATGAGGCGGTTCTAACGAGTACCCACAATCTATATTTTGAGCTGAAAATATCACAGTAAAACATCACATATTTTCATCTTAAATGTTTAGGCCGTTAAGTTTACCATGTATTAGTATAGGCGTGTTTTCGTAATGCATGGTCACATAAAATATAGATTATATCTACATGTACTTACATCCATTTCTTCCAAGACATCTGGGTTACGGTAGTTTAGGTCTGGCATTTCCTTCAGATATACATGATAGTAGTATTCCTGTCTGTCCGATACCCACTCCCAGGCTGATCCCGAACCCTGTATTCTACTGTTCTAAATATGTTTAATAATAAAGCTGCAAAATTTGATTAAGAACTCCCTCGTGAAACATCAAAGCACGCCCTCCTTTCAAGCTTTATACACAAGTAAGGCCATGCGATTAGGATAAGACAACTTGTGAATCCTGCTTAGTGCATAATAATATTCTCTCATATTTCAAATCCGATAATATTCTGATGGATATGTGTAATAGTTTTGGATCGATTGTTTATAGCAAACACACGAAGTGTTTGCTTTACTGTAGAGAGGCTTGAACAACATACTTAGTCACCCAAATCTCGCCTGGAATCTCGTTCAATTTCTCGCGATAATCCGCCATCTTTACAGAGTCCATGAGAATTGTATTCACATCCAAAAATCGCTTCTCAACACTAAAAGGAGTCAAGTCCCATTACAACAGAAACACAAAAAAGCGTCGAAATAATTTTAAAAAGCTCTTTTCGAAGACCGTTCCATCAACGCTGAAGTTTAATCGCGGGAAAGTTTCGAAACTTCGTCAAGGGTTTATATGAACTAAGACGTACCACACTGAGCCGAAACGTTTAGCCGGTAAAACCAAGCACCGCGAGTTACCGGAACAACGAATTACCGGATCATTTACCGAAGCATTTACCGGAGCTTCTTGGTAGGGTGGCAAAACTTTTCACAAACTATTACTCAGGAGTAATACATGAAAGCCCTGGGGATATTAAGAGACACAATGAGCAATCTGGCTACCTGTTGGATTTCTACCTTCCCAAGAGTTACAAAGTGATGATGAGCCCCAAAATTCCATAGCAATTCGCTAGTGCTTCAGGATACGTTAAAGTGCCCATGCTGCAAACTAACTTTGAGTCACCCTATCTATTTTAATTCTTCCAATTGTTTTGGGTTTAACGATGCGTTAACCCTGGTGGGTCATTTTGTGTCATCTCCCGGAGAAAGGGACAAAAGGAGTTAGAAGAGGTAGTAGAGAATAAGAGAGGGAGGGACAGGGGAGAAAGGGGGAACCTGAATGAAGTGCAGAAACTGAAGAAATAACAACGCCCCCCCCCCCCCCCCACACACACACACACCTCACACAACCACACACGCCTCTGCCCCTACCTGCAGTAAGGACAGCAGCCCTTGCCTCTAAGACAATATCATTTGAACTCCCCAGTAATGCAAGATACACGTCACCTTTGTCTCACAACAGAAGAAATTAAACCTTTGAAAAACACCGAAAAATCAGTTTTACGTAGTTTAGGGTAGACTTGCACGATCCCTCTTGAAGCCCTCAAGGATCTCTGATATGACAATACTCATTGGAAGTTGGTCCTTAAGTCTGATTCCCATGGCGATGAAGGTGGCAGTGGGGCTGACAGAAGATGTACGATATACCTAGGGGGTATCCTCTACTTTTCGCTGCTTGCGGGTCGGAGAAACTGCAACCATTAATATCCACTTGGCCCAGAGATAGATCATCCACAGCATCTTGCTGTCAATGCTAGTAAGTTTGCCGGCCTAGGTGTTGCATCACTCGGGAGGTAATGTTGGTTGTGTGGTAGTCACCACTGACAAATCGAGTTGCACGCCGTTGCACCTTCTGGATATAATATGTGGGTCCAATAGGGACGTGGGATAATCCAGGATAAGTCTAATCATGGTCTCTACCATCATGTTTTAACATCTTCAGACCAGCTGGTTGTCTACCTTCCAAAGAAACACCAGACTGCTTTTTGCCTTTTAACAGTTACATCAAAATGGGACTGAGTTTCTTTGATAGGTCATTTATGTATGGGCAGAATAACAAAGGTCTGACCATGCCACCTTGAGGAACATTGGACACAGCTGGGGCAATCGTGGAAAACTTGCCTTTGACCAGGTCTGGTTAGCCCCTGAGCTTGAGAGTGCTCAAGCCATTCATATGGAACTTTGTCGAACACCTTGCTAAAGTCAAGAGCGACGGTGTCTATCTGTTGGCTTTCAACAGTTTCTGCTGCAAGGTCTTAGACTTTGTGCAGATTTAGCTGGCTTTCACTCGACCGCCTCTTTCGAAATCCGTTCTTTTGGTCTGGCAAACAAGATACAATGGCCTCAGTAGCGGAATACATAGAAAATATTGCCAAAATAGTGCAAATACCATAGCAAAACGGTGTCAATGACTCCCCTTATTTTGCTTGGTTTGTTTGTTTGATTTTAGGTTTAACGTCCCCGTCAACACTGTAAAGGTCATTTTGGAGACGTTGCTTCCAATTTTGTGGGGCTTTTACCCGACATTGAGATGAAATGACATATCAAGCCCTGTCGCCCAATGACACCAATAGGGTTAATAAGCATGTACGGTCCGTATTTTGCTTAGTATTAGATATAAGAAATGTAAAGTATGCCCACATGACATATTCAGGCGGTTTACCAAGAACTTTTTTGCATGACTATCTATGTATCTATCTACTATTATTGCGATATACCACATTTGACAATTACTCCCAGGTGTACATACACTCGGGATTTGCAGACCGAACGCCTTCGCTATAATCATGATATTACGGTAAGGATAGGAGATGATTCTCCCTGCACAACAGGGGACCTCCAATTAACGTCCCGATCAGAAGGGCAGTGCACTTTGTGGTATTTATCCCTACACATGATGCCAATGGAACATGTTCAAATACCAACCTTTAATGTCGTTTTTGGGGGTGGGGGTCGAACCGGGGGCCTCTAGCATCAGAGGCAAGTGCACTTACCACTTAGCTACCACACTAGCATTATCGGTGTTTAGATGTCGTACACCACCATTTGCTACTTAAGGGGTTAATTTCTTTCTTTCTACTTATACTGCGATCGGTCACATTTGACCATTACGCGCAGGTGTACATTACATACACTCCAGGTTGAAAGCCTACACAGTAACCGTGTAATAACGGTAACGTCCCGATCCGAAGGACGATGCACTTTTTGGCATTCATCCCTTCATCCCTGCAAATGATGCCAATGGAGCGTGTTCAGACACCGAAACAATCACCCCCTCCGGTGATCGAACCGGGTGCCTCTAGCATCAGAGGCAAGTGCACTAACCACTGAGCTATCACGCTCCTCGATATTTGAATGTGTTTGCTCAAAAGGCAGTGCCTTTATTTCGTATTAAGTCGACCCAAAGTCATAAAGCATAGAAGCTTGCCAATGCCAAAGTCCACGTGACTATCACTGATTTGTAGGAAATCTTGGTAACTTATTTACAGAAAACTACAACATTAATTTTTATCGCAGTGAACTCAGCTTACTGCGTGAGTGATATGGTTACCTATAGAATCTGGGCTGGAATCATGGGTTGAGCTTGGCAAACACTCTCGACCCAGATCATGCGACACAGAATGCAAGGTCTGATCAAGGACTACACTGCATACTGACAGTACAGGTATTTATTGGTCAAACGCCGCAAAACTCAGAGTCTGCTCATGGGCTACACGTTTTGCCTATAAAATTAAATTTTGTTGAACGATGCAGTTTAAGGGGAACGGATACAGCTTCAGGGGAGGCAACTCATGCAAAAATATTTTTGTCTCCCATGTCAAAAGGGGTCAACTCTTAAAGTAAAGAATTTGCTAATGAGGAGCAAATTCTTTCCTTTAAGAGTAGACCCCTTTTTCAGTGGGACAGGGCTTATAGAAAAGCGAACAGGAAGTAGCGAAATTGTCTCCCTTTGAAAAATGGCGGAAAATATGTCAGGTGTTCCCATTCCCCTTAAATCTCAGTCCAGCCTACATTAAATGGCAGTATACACACCAGTACTCCCAGTGCTTTGATTGCTTTCTTATTTCTGCTTCAAACAAAAATTGTGGCTGCACCTTACATGTACTGAAGTCGGTTGTGCGAACAGGTTCCATTGACTGGAAGATCGGCCTCTTTCATGGAAAATATTGTTGTATCCTCGGCGGGAGTGATCAAGTTACTTAAAGGCTTGAACCCTTCTAGATGAGCTTCATCCTAGAGTCCTGAAGGAACTAGCAAAAGAGGTAGGTCCAGTTTTCGCTCATCTTTTCCAACAATCTCTCGATACGGGTGAAATTCCCACAGAATGGCTCCTAGCGAACATCTGTCCACTTTTCAAAATAGGAGACAGGGCTCTTGCTCGTATTTATTGCCCAGTGTCACTGACCTGTGTTTTATGTGAATTAATTGAACACATAGTTTGCTCAAACATCATGGCCCACTGGGATGAACATAAACTTTTGTCAGACAGACAACATGCATTTAGGAAAAGGCATAGTTGCGAAACTCAGCTGAGCAGGGTTATTAATGATTGGGCAAAAATAATGAACAAAGGGGGACAGGTGGACACATTTATTCTGGACTTCGAGAAGACTTTTGACACTCCCCCTCATGAAATACTTAAATCCAAATTATTTGGTTATGGAATTGGAGGGAAGACTCTCAAATGGATAGATTCATTCCTTTGCTGCAGAAAACAGTGTGTTGTTGTTAATGGTGAATCTTTAGAATGGGCGTCAGTTTTATCTGGCGTCCCCCAGGGGACTGTTCATGGTCCGCTGCTATCTGTACATGATATTTCCACTGATATTGACTCGGAAATAAGACTGTTCGCAGACGACTGGGTTTGCTATCGAGAAATCAGAGATACTGAGGACTCAATTAAACTTCAGAAGGATATAGATAGATGAGGATGTTGGGCCCAAAAATGGGGCATGACATTTCAACCCGTTACATGTAATTTTATACAGATTACTAGGAAAAGAATAAATATAATTAAGGCTTCTTACACTTTAGAGGGAACTGTCCTCGAAAATGTAAATTCCTTTAAATACCTTGGTGTAACAATCACTCACGATTTGAGATGAAATACACACATATTAGCAACATGTGTACAAAGGCGAATAGAACACTTAGGTTCATGAGGTGAAATCTTCATCAGTGTCCTCAGGATGTGAAAGAGACAGCATATAGGGGACTTGTTCGCCCAATCTTGGAATATGGTAGTTGCATCTGGGACCCAGGCGGAGTGGTCCTTAATGAAGAAATTGAAAAAGTTCAGAATAGAACTGCTAGATTTGTAACAGGAAATTACTGCTTTAAACTGGGAGCATGACTGGAATTCTAGGAAAATTAAGATGGGAGTCTTTCAAGAAAGGAGAAGAGACAGTAGGCTCATACTCTTGTACAAAGGTCCAAAGGGTGCTGCCAGCATTCCAACAGATGACTTTGTTCCCCCAGCTAGGCACTGTAGAAAGCACCATTCAATGACGTTTCGGACTACAAGAACGGACATTTATAAAGAAACGTTCTTCCCCCGAACTATTAGAGATTAGAATGCCATTCCCGATTCGATTATTTCGACGGCTGAAGGTGCTGAGGATTGTGTAGCTAAGTTTACCTCTTTGGTTAGAGCTAGGGACTAACTTCCCATATCACAGGTCCTGGTGTATGAATGTCATGTGACGTGTCCCCAGTAACAATTCTGACTCTGACTCTGGTTCTGATTCTGAACACCAACACTCTGTTATCGGGAACAGAAATAAGAACATGGGTGCGGCAAACGGATGTCATGCTCGTCTCTTTTTCGTTTGTCACAAAGAAGATAAATCAGTTAAATCGCATGATATAGTTATGGAACTTGGTCAGAATGTAACACATTTGATGAAACAGATGTTTGTCAAGTTTCATGAGGCGAAATACATTTGGAAATATTGACAAGGTTTTTTTTTTTTTTTTTTTTTTTTTGCTTTTGTTACATTTTCCGAAAAAAAAAAATAGGTGAACATTCAAAGGCGAAGGTCACAGGTCAAAAGATTTGATATCAATGGAAATGTCTTGCCTAAAGGAACACACCTGTGAATTATGACAGCTTTATTGTTTGCAGTATTAAAATAAGAGACTAAAACTTTTTCTTGAAATGAGCGTTTTATCGTATGCCACAAAGGCAGATAAACCAATCATATTGCATGATAGAGCTATGGGTCTTTGTAAGAATGTAGGTCTTGTGAACATACAGATGTGTGCAAAATTTAATGAGATTATGGCAAACACTTTTTGAAATATGGCTAGGTAAAGACTTTTGGGTACATTTTCGAAAAACAGGTCAACGTTCAGAGGTCAAAGTCACAGGTCAAAATATTGGTATCAATGGAAAGTTCTTGTCCGTCCCAAGCATCTATGAGAAGTTTTTTTTTGCTCCAGCATTTCAGTGGTGTGTGGCTGTCGAGTCCTTACCGTTGTTCATCTCTGTGGTTGTTTGATTTTTGTGTTCTCGGTGTTGGAAGCCTTCATGCGGACTGAACAAAATATGTGTCTAAATCACGACGGAATCAAGGGCGAGGTTTGCGGCCGCGTAAAATCGGTTTAAGCCCCCTTTTCACTGACCGATCCAAGGCGTTTCTTCTGTTGTGTTTTTTTTTGTTATGAATTGACTTTGAGTCTGTTTATCGCTTATATCTGTTTGTTTTGGATTAGCCTATTGGCCATTTTGCGGGAAAGTAACTGCCCATTTGGCTTTCCGCTATTGATGTTTCCATTATGGGTCTAGTTATTTAATGTTTGTGTTTCTTTCCCTTTGGTGTCTCTGATGAGAGATGTGGATTAATTGTACAAATTCCGGATCATTGTCTTCACTTCTGTTTTGCCCCAAGAAACATTCCTGTGAAGCTTTAAGGCTCTTTTATATGAGAGGAAAAAATTGTTTTAGAAAAAAAACATAGTAGATAGTTCATTCAGAATCAATAACACGGTTATAGCCCTTGGCCAGAATGCAGCTCTTGGGACGATGAGTATGTGTATGAAGTTTCACGAGGCTATATCAAATACTTTTGATATTATAGCCAAGGTTAAGTTTTATTTGGGAACGACAACAACGATGGTGTGACAACAATTGCTCGAAAAGTTTTCCTCCGAAAAACAGATGAGCTCAAATGATCGTTTACACAATAACACATAATTTCCTTTTTATCATTTACCCCCTTTATTATTTGCATTGTTAAACCTTGATCTGATAAAGATATGCTACCTTAGGACAAGTGAGCTTTATCAGGTCAACGTGACATTGCAAACAACTAGAAAAATCCCGAAAAATGTTATTATTACTGCAACAATTGGACAATAATGACTTAAAAGAATATCAAAGAAAAAGTACGGTCAGCTGATCCTAAATATATCGATGGATTATCGCGAGCACTAGGGACAATAGATAATTGGTCTTAAATTGCCAATTTTAGAGTGTACCAGTGGAGAAACTGATAAATAGAATACCAGGTTCGTGCCATTTGAGGCTCGGCTTCGGGAACGTATGCAGAATCGCTCGCCAAACTTCGAGAATCTAGAAGCGTTCCCGAAGCATTGTCTTATTAACTTGATATCAAAAAACACGAAACTGATGATGATGATGACGTCATGTCTGAGAATGTATTTTGTTTGATTATTGAATATAAGTCATTTTGGAGACGTTGCTTCCAATTTTGTGGGACTTTTACAAGACACTGTGATGAAACCAATAGGGTCTATAAGCATGGTCTTGCATCACTAACCTGAGCAGACTTAGACCCCCTCTAAGCGGTTTACCTGTTCTCATGTGCGGTCAGTTTCAGCTCTTCATGGAAGCATCTTGTGGCCAAATCTATTTCTTCAAGCCAAAGTTGGGTGGCAAATTCCAAACCCGGCATTTACCAGTGGCATTTACCAGTGTTTACCGGTCCAGAATATACTCACCAAGTGGCAAATACTGGGAAAGACTGGAAAATTGAATTTTTTAATAAAATATTGCAGCAATCTTAACATAAAAAATATAAGAATCAAACAAAATGTGACAAAATATGGCAATAGTTAATATTTAAATAAGGTTATCAACCTACAAAATAATTTTATCTGAATTTAAACATGTTAGTGAATCGAATCTAGGAATAAAATTTTGAAATTACTTGAACAAAAAAAAAAGTATTTTTTTTTTAACCAATAGTAGAACAATACTGGTGTACCTGGTTATTGTCACTTACCATAAGGATTCGGACAGACATACAGACATCTGATCAAGATCAGACTACGCCCTGGTAGCCAATCCATCTGCATCTTTTGACCACATTTTGTATGATAGGATAGTTACCGATAGATACTATTGTCCAATACTTAAATTTTCGTGTAAATAGCAAGACCATATGGTCTAAATTACTAAAACAACAACCCTCAAGACATTGTTCATTCAAGAGAGCACAGGATAGCCAATGGCAAGGATGGACATAATGATGTCATTAATGTCTCCATTTTTATATTGCACGACCCGCAGAAAAAGCGACCGACTGAAGTCGGTTAATTTTCTAAGAGTGCCCTAAAATCACCGTGTCATTCTGTCATTCGGTCATTCTGTCAGTCTGTCAGTCTGTCTGTCCGTCCGTAACCCGTTTGTGAAAATTGATGATAGTGACTTAACCGCTTGGAATATTTAAACAATTTTGGCATACTGATAGATATCAATGAGATCTAACCAATGAACTTCCGAAATATTACATTCCATTTAGTAAAGCCTCGCCGAGGCGAAAAATGTGAAAATTTTCGAACTGCTTCTCCTCGGAAACCGTTGGGCCGATTGAAGTAAAATTTCATATGGAGCCTCTATGGGATGGGGGAATTGCTCATGGGGTCCAGGTCATATGACCAAAATGGCCGCCAAGCCATATATGGTATGTCTGTCTGCCGTCCCTAACCCGTTTGTGAAAATTGGTGATAGTGAATTAACACCTTGGAATATTTAAACAATTTTTGGCATACTGATAGATATCAATGAGATCTAACCAATGAACTTGCGAAATATTACATTCCATTTAATATAGCCTCGCCGAGGCGAAAAATGTGAAAATTTTCGAACTGCTTCTCCTCGGGCCGATTAAAGTCAAATTTCATATGGAGCCTCTATGGGATGGGGGAAACCAAAATTTGCTAATGGGGTCCAGGTCCCATGACAAAAATGGCCGCCAAGCCATATATGGTAAAAATCCTTCAAAAATAGTCTTCTCCAGACCCACTGGGCAGATTTCCACGAAACTTGATAAATAGCATCTGGGACGTAGGCCCATCATAAATTGCTAAAATGGTGACCCTGGGTTGACCTCGACCTGCTTTGTGCCTAGGTCAACCTTTGACACATATGCTTTTGTATTGGAAATGTGGGAATGCATTTTATCCTGCAAACGATTCAGAATACAGTACTAAAGTATAAGATATTTTTTTTTTGTTCTTACGATAAGGCGCATTTATTGGGGGAACCGTTTTAGGTCCAGGTCACATGACCAAAATGGCCGCCATACCTATATATGGTAACACTCATAAAGCTAAAACATCCGACGGGTCGTGCACTTCAGCTGAAGCACTGGTTATTTTAAATTAATCTATAGGTATGTGAAAGTAAACAAATGAGTAGTGTGGCAGGTAAAAAATAGACATTTTTCTAACCTTTAATTAAATTAAATAGTAATAAACTACATGCACTCGTAATACCATAGCTAAACTATATCAGTATTATATAATATTAAGTCATATAACTCATCTACATTGTACATATAACTGTTGTGTGTAGGATTTTGTTTTAATTCCAGGGTGGTAAATTCAGTTTTCCAGTATTTGCCGGCATTTTCCAGTATTTGCCGGTATTTACGGGTAAATGCCACCGGCATGGAAAATACTCACATTTGCCGGCATTTTGCCAACCTTGCTTCAAGCCCCGATGGGCGGGTGGCCTGATAATGTAATAACATCTATTCGGTAATCCACCAATGGATTAAATATGCACATAAGTTGCACTCTGTAAGGTTACACATACGGCGTCCTTAACGTTCATTAATTAATCGCGGAATATTGACGCTTTTCCTTTTCTCTAGCATTTCACATTACCTTTGTTTCATCTCTGGGGTTGTTTGATTTTTGGATTCTCGGCGATGTTGCACTGATGAGTTAGGAAGCCTTCATGTGGACTGAACAAATTATTTGTCAAAATCGCGACGGAAGTAATGGTGAGGATTGCGGCCGCGTAAGATCGATTTAAGAACAGTACACTGACCGTTCCAAGGTGTTTCTTCAGTCGCCGTTTATATCTATTATAGTTTGTATTTGAATGCATGTATCGCTTGTATATTTTGTTTTGGACAGCAAATTGGCCATTTTGTATAAAATAACTGTCCTTTTGGCTTTCCGCTATTGATGTTTCCATTAGAGTCTAGTAATGTCACGTTTATGTTTCTTTCCCTTTGGTGTCTCTGATGGGAGGTGTAGTTTAATTGTATCGATTCCTGATCATTGCTTTCACTTGTATTTTGTAAAAAGAAATTGTGAATGCAATTCGTTTTAAATGTCATATGATAAATATAATCTTGCATCCGTGCTCATGTATTATTAAAGTTGTAAAAATCGTTGAGAAAAATCTCGCATTTCCCCCTTTTTCTTAACTTGTTTAATAAAGTCAATAATACATGAACTCTCAAATACGATCCCCTGTTTCTAGACCGTTGTGCGCAATGGTTTCATTTCACGGACTGGTTTATGTGGTGTTTGCAATTAGTTCACATAAATATCCGTGACATCATGAGTGATGCGCACGAAATTAATGTAATAGCACACATATACTCGCGCGCGAACACGCGCACTATGTGAGGCAGTGTGGCCTCTGCTCCGGTCTGACACCTACACCGACCCTGTAAATATGTTCTGTATAAAGGTTATCCTTTGAAAGTAAGGCATGCACGATAGAGCAGGAAATTTTGAATTTCAATGCATGTAGGAATGATTGTTATGAATACGCTGTCCTATAAGTGTGCATATTCTACCATAACCTGTGGCGTTTTAAAATTGAAACGGTATACAAACTTAATATAATTATCATGATAATGAAAATTTTATTTACAGCAGTACGTTCGTAACATACTTTAACATATGACGTCGCGTCTGAGATTGTAATAACGCCATGTAATAAATTCGATAATCCACTAGCGGATTAAATATGCAAATTAGTGAGAAACGCTGTTATTTCCTGAACGGCGACGCGTGAACTAATGGTGGTATATGGACATTTTAGTATAAAAATCGTGACTTAAATGCATTTTAAATGTCATATGATAAATGGAATTTTAAATTCATGGTAATGTATTATTGCATTTATTACACTCGTTGAGGAAAAGTGATAACATGCTCGGGGATATCTATTTTCCTCAACTGCTTAAATATATTTAAAAATCCATGAACAGTCGCGTAAGATCGTCTATGTTTTGAAAGGCTTTGAAACGTACCCAGTTATTTGGTTCTACTCTTGTTCCGTTGGGCAGCAATTTACCAGGCGACCATACATAATAATCTTTGTATTTTCCAGTCTTGTTCTTGCTCAGTTGAAACCAGTGGTGTTGATTACTTGAGTGATTGGGAATAAAATCTACTATGAATCGGAGACCTACGAATACAAGCGGTTCTCAATTTATACGGTTAAATGATAAGTTTCTAAACGATCGACAATCTATGTTTGTAGAACAAACAGGAAAGAAAACCACGGATTATCATCAGAAATGACATCGAATAACTATGAAATACAGCTTATTGTGATATGAGTGCAACATCATATATGTGAAGATGTCTTAGTTTTATAATTTTTTTTTGCATAAACTCTAATAACATCCTTTGTCTCATATATGCTCAGCATTCCATTGTTGGAACAATGGCAAGCCTACGCCTCAAGCAATAGAGCGTCCACGTGATATTGGCTTACAGTTGGACCAGGGTTGCAGTCGTTGCACCTGGTAAGAGTAGAGGGCGGAATGTTGTATTTTCAGTTTTTACATTTCTATTTATATCTTTCATCTCATCTGCTGCCTCTACTATCTGTTTTCTTACATTCTCTTGGAGAAGACAAAAATGACACACAAGGTAAACCCAAATGCAATCAATCATTTTTGTTTCATCCAAATATGACACTCAAAGAGCACTGATTAGTATAACCTTTTGTCTTGCATGCTTTGCCTGAACAAAAAGCAGTAACCACTGTGATTATAATTACTTTTTTGTCGTTTTTATAATGCAATCAAATCGTATTAATGTAACAGTGGCAGCCCCTATACAATAGATGGAAAACAAGGACGTATACGCCAGTTGTTAATTGACCCATAGTCACTAAGCACAGAAGCTCTCCAGATTGCTTATGTCCACGGGACTATCACTGATTTGCTGGAATCCGGGCAACGGTTATTTATTGAAATTGTCTCGCTATTCTTGTCGTTGCGATGTGTATAAGAACGCTCATTGAATGTAAAACACTAATTCGGAGCATGTGGTGGGACACTGTAAAACATTTAACCCTGATCCGAGTCTATACTGTTTAAATTAAGTACAGGGTTTTAAGGGTTAACGGAAACCGTCTAAATTCCCGTTCAGATCCACTTTTTTTCGGGTTTAAGTCAGAGACAATTGCACACTAGTGATGTCAGTACTTCGATTGTTTTTTTTTTTTTTTTTTTTCCAAAACTTAGGTTCTTGGCTAGGGGATACCAGCATTCATATTGTCATTTGAATAGGTAAATCGGCTCTTGTTCGGTTTGAACGTTCGTTTGACGGCGACGCGTCAGCGGAGCAGTATAACGAAACTTGCGATCGTAAAACCAATGATTTATCTCCCCAAATAACAATCTTCAATACAGTTATCCCCATTCTGATTTACTTATCCACTTGTTTTGTTTAAAAATGTTCTTTTTTACTCAAAGAAGCGCAGTGAGCTGCGAAAAACCAAATACAAACCAATGGAAAGCGACGTTATATGATGACTGCGGGTTTCGTTTCGCTGACCGTTGCAAGGCGTTTCTTCTGTCGATGCTACTTTTTGCTATTGTTTGTCTTCGAGTGTCTGTAGCGCTTATGCGTGTATATCATTTTGTTTTTGGATAGCCAATTTGCCATTTAGTGGGAAAGTAACTAGCCTTTTGGCTTACCGATATTGATGTTTCCATTAGGGTCTAGTTTTTTCGTGCTTTTGTTTCTTTGCCTTGAGTGCCTCTGATGGGAGCTGTGGGTTAATTGTATCGATTCCTGATCATTGCCTTCACTTTTATTTTCCGACAGTCTAGCGGCAAATTCTAGACGTTAACCAATCGGACGTTGCGTTGCATACGCATGTACATTAGAATGCTTGTTCGTACCACCTCGCGTTGTTCTATATTTGCTCGAAGAACAAATTACCCTCAGGCTAGGAAACAAGATACTTTATGCACCATGTAATTGCATAAAATCACAGACTTACTTTACTAGTTGCAACTCGTGACATATCGGTTTTTGCAAATAAATGTCAATTAAGATAACTAAATGCGAATAGTTTTAGGGATCTTACACAAGAGGTCATAACATATGAAATGTAGTAGAAGAGCCTCTGACGAGCTTCATAAATTCCATCTGAAATGCCCACAAGTGTAAGAACCTTTTACCATAAAACGATTTAAATCGAATTTTATAGTCGATGAAATTTAAAAGAATGACAATAGAAAAACAAAGTGTTGTCGCGGACGACAGTATTCGTATGATATTAAACTTGTGGTCATGTCATTATGTTACACATTACGAAAACACGCATATATATCTATGACCCCCTTGAACCCAATTTTATAGAGTAAAACTGGGGTTTACAGGGGTATACCTTATTTTTCTTATTTCTGCTCTAAAATATAGGTTGTGGGTACTCGTTAGTACCGCCTCGATGAGGCGGTTCTAACGAATGCCCAGAATCAATATTTTGAGCAGAAATAAAAAAAAATATTACAATTTTTCGTCTTAAAATTTTCTTTTTTCGGCGATTAAGATTGCAATGTATTTGTATAGGCGTGTTTGCGTAATGCGTACCACTAATTATTTACATTCTCAGTGCATACAAAGAAAACAACTGGGACGCAATGCGATTCACACATCATTGACTGCATTGATTAAGGCGCTCTCACTTTATCATCAAGTGACACAAAATAAACCATGAGTCTCTCAAATATGGTCGATGACGACGTTATTACGTCAGCGTCGCTCGCCAGCTATTAATTGGAATCTTTTCGTCAAAAGTTGAGTACCGTGCTGTAATTCGGTACTTGTATTTGAAAGGGAAAACAGGTCGGGGAATACATTGTGAGTTTATCAATACTTATGGGTCTTTTGCACTATCGTCTGCCAAATTTAAATTCTGGTCTGGGAAATTCAAACGCGGTAGAACGCATTAAGAAGGCGAAACCAGGTCTGGACGCCCGTCAGATGCCATCGATGAAGAAATGTGTAACAAATTTCGGGATCTGGTGTACTTTGATAGGCGAATTAAGGTAGAAGAAATAGTGAATGCATTACAAATTTCACACGGAAGCGTTAAAACAATTTTTGAATGATCGCTTGGGTATGCGCAAATGGCAACTAAGGCATCAGTATGCAGCGCCGTTTAGATCAAAGGAACATGAATTTCGTTCACGTCTGGTGACTGTAGCTGAAACCTGGATCCATTATTATGGGCCGGAGAATAAAACTCTAGGGTAGGGCCGGGGTCTCCGAGACCAAAAAAGTTCACAACGCAACCGTCTGCTAGCAAGGTGATGGCAACTGTAATGTGGGATGCACAAGGCGTTATTATGTCGGACTTTCTAGCAAATTAAAGTACACTCACAGGTGCGTAGTATGCTAATTGCCTCGACCAGCTGCGAACCGCATTCCGTGAAAAACGTCGATGTAAACTCTCCAAAGGGAATCTGCTACATCAGGCTCTGCAAGAGTCCACACTTTCAAAATTGCAATGTTGAGCGGAATGGGCACGAGCTAATACCGCACCCTACCAATTCTCCGGACTTAGGTCCTAGTGACTATTTCCTATTCCCAAACTTGAAAAAGGTTATCTGTGGACGTCATTTCCGGCCCTACGAAGAGGTCTTTGCTGCAAGTGAAGCGTTGGTCGGAGACTAGGCTTTTTCAGTTCTGGGCTAATAGCACTGGAACAGAGTTGGTCGAAGTGTACATGTACGTAAGCAGGTGACCAGCAGAGTGCACATTCTTTCGCCTGAAACTGACAAATGCTCCTCACGAATCAACGGAAGGGAGAGAATGATCAGACGAAAGATCCCATGATCAATTTCCACGAAGGAATGTTGCCCGGCAGGCATCAAACCCATTTCCTCCTGTTCACCAGTAAATCCATTTTTGAGCCGGTCAGTTAACCCTGGGCTAGCTTATACGTAAGCGTGTGACCAGCAGCGTGCACTTTCTTTTATCAGAAACTGACAACTGCCTTTTTCGAGTCAGCGGATGGGAGAGAAAGACCAGAGGAAAGATTTCATGATCAATTTCCACGAAGGAATGTTGCCGACCCCGCACATCCGACATAACCGCACATGAGTACTGGTAAACCGCTTAGAAAGTAATCCTGCCCAGGCACAGTGGTGCCCCTGGATATAAACCCTGTTGGTTTCGTTGGGCAGCAATGCTTGAGATGCCATTTTATTTCAACGTCGGGGAAAACTCCAACAGTATTGGAGGCAACGCCGCCAATATGACATAGTGTTGATGTTAAACCTCAGATCAGAGAACTAGAGCGAGGCCCAAACCCCAGTGGAAGGACTAACTAGCGGCACTCCTAGGCTAGCAATATTGGTTCAGGAGTGTTGTATGTTATCTCATCTCAGTTCCTTAATCTTGGAGGCAATTTGGGCACGATAGATTACTTTGCAATAACATCCCTCAATCTGTCTGCCGTCGCTGCCCCAAGAGAGTCCTGAAACACCGTCCATTCCTGGAAGATGCTCTCTTTGCACCCCATCTTCCACCATCTTCGTCTTGTTCCTCGGTTTTATTGGTGATTTGATTTTACGGTCATTTCAACATTATTTCTCTAAATACAAGCTGGTCGTTAATAAGAATTGGGCCAAAAACGGAGAACGTGTTTCAGGTACATACTGCGGTGAGACGCTTATGATTAAGTGTCAGTGTTCTTATCAATTAAAACACGGAGGGTCGTTATCTTTGGGATGTATAGTGGATTTACGGTCCGTCATTACGAAAACACGCCTATGCAAATACAGTGTGAACTTTACAGCCGAAAAAAAAATGAAATTTTAAGATGAAAAAATATGATATTATTTTTCTTATTTCTGCTCAAAATAAAACTTGTGGGTGCTCGTTAGAACCGCCTTGTCTAACGAGTACCCCCACTATTTATTTTGGTCAGAAATAAGAAAAATAAGGTTTGCCCCTGTAAACCCAAGTTTTACTATATAAAAGTAGGGTTCAAGGGGTCAAAATTATATAGGCCTGTTTTCATGATGCCAGGACAGAGCTGACCGCGCTAAGCTCGCAACGTTGCAGAACTTGAACCGAAGGAAGTGCTAACCCAAGCGGTGAGAGTCCTAATGATTGAGTGTCAGCGCTTTTTTCCCATTAGGACAAGGATGCCTGTTATCCTCGGGTTGTTTAGTGGATTTACAGCATTTTCAAGACAATTTCACTTATTTCGAGCGGATCCCTAATCAGAGTTGAGCTAAAACCGGAGTAATACCACCTTCCGTTAACGTTGCAGATCGTTGCGTCTCACCTATGGCCCGAGTGAGGCGCAAGCCACAGCGGAGAGACCGAATGACCTGCTGATAAAGAGTCAGAGCTCTTACCCATAAGGGAACGGGGGCCATTACCTTCGGGGTGTACAGTAAACTTGACAAGATACCTAGGTTGCATGTATGTACAAACTTCGCTTATTATCTGGAAAATTGTGTGGCTCTGCTCAAAGTTAGAGATCAGACTTATATGCAGCCTTTGAATGCTTGCCCCGCAATTCCCCCATATTAATGTACATGTATGAGTAAAATTGAATTGTAAAGGCAAGAACACAAGCGGGCCTCCGTGGCCTACTCTTAAACATTAGATCTCTCACTCGGGCCACATGTTAGCTTACGTGTAAGCACCAATGATGTTTAATTACTCGTAGTATAAGAAAAAGATCAACCAAAATGTAGTTAGATCAGCGCCCACACATACATATACAAGCAGGATCTCCGTTATTATATATATTCAGTTTGATTTTTCTAAAGTAGAAGTAAAACAAAGATCAGGAATCGATACAATTAACTTCTCCACCCACCAAAGACACCAAAGGGAAAGAAATACAAACATTAAGCGACCAGACCATAATGGAAACCTAAACAAAGGAAGGCCATAAGGACAGTTACTTTCCCACAAAATGGCCATATGGCCATCCAAAATAAAAAGACACAAGTGATACACACAGTAAGTAACAAACAACAACATAAATAAATCGCCACAGAAGAACCGCCATGGAACGGTCAGTGGAAAGATCTCCACTGGGGGGATTAAATCGATTTTAGGATGGCGCACGAGGAACATCACCATCCAAAAAAGGAAAATTTACAATCTCAAAATCAAAGTCATCGCGTTTATCATAAATTTTGCACGAAACAAACACATCTACAATAAATAGACGCAAACCCAAAAACGGGGACTCTGTATCAGAAGAACCCGCTCCACTCAACCGAAGCCCCGGGGGGCAAATCCGACCGACCAAACCACCGAAACAGGCACCATCAACACCCAACAAATCATCTAAATATCCAGAAGTGGAGCTAAAAGCTTCAATAATTCCAGACCGGTCATCAACGGAAAGCGACAACATGAAGTCCCTCCCACAACAATACAAGCACAGACCAGCCACAAGAGGTGCGCAACTCGCACCCATCGGAATGCCCACAATTTGTCTAAACAACTTAGCACCGAATCTAATATAAAGGCTTTACTTGACAAAACAATAAATATGGTGAACCGATAGAAAACCAACAGTTTTCAATTTATGAGGCGTTTACACAACAGTAAAAAAAGAACACAGAAAACATTTATTATGTTCATACTGCGTTGAAAATTGCATAAGGTGCAAACCATTATTATTCCAACCGGATATAAATCATACTTTACGGTCGCTTGAATTGTCGCTCTGTGCACAAAGAGCATGTGTTTCGTCATATGCTTCAAACGTTTTGTACGAAATTTGAATGCATGAAAAAACAACAACAACAACAACAAAAAAAAAAACAAAAAAAAAAAAAACAATAAAAACACGCATATGAACAAATATACATGTAGGTTTAGGCAGATTTCGCTGAGAAACACCGTGTTCGTCTTCATCTGTACTAATGGTCTTTCTCCGAGAAAAAGCGATTTTCGCGGAAACATTTCGCGGCGTTTCGCTGAGAAATTAAACGCTTTGGAACGTGAAATTACTGGTAGCTGGTCTGTATCATTCTAGAGGGCAATTACATCGAAAAGAGAGAGAGAGAGATCGATCGCATCCAGAAAAAGGTGGGTTGTTTTTGTTATTGACTCGCCCTCGTATTACAAGCGGGAAGCTTTGATGGAAGAATCTACTCTTAAGTGAATGACAAACAGGGTGGCCTGCCATCACGAGAACACTCCTATATAATTTTGACCCCTTTGAACCCCACTTTAATACAGTAAAACTGGGGTTTACATGCGTAAACCTTATTTTTTTCTTATTTGTGCTCTAAATTACAGATTGTGGGTACTCGTTAGAACCACCTCGATGAGGCGGTTCTAACAAATACCATCATCTATAATTTTGAGAATAAATAAGAATGAATCACAATTTCTCATCTTAAAAGTTTCATTTTTGTCAGCGATAAAGGTTACAATGTTTAAGTAAAGTAGAAGTAAAACAAAGATCAGGAATTGATACAATTAACTTACTCCACCCATAAAAGACACCAAAGGGAAAGAAATACAAACATTAAGCGACAAGACCATAATGGAAACCTAAACAAAGGAAGGCCATAAGGACAGTTACTTTCCCACAAAATGGCCATAAGGCCATCCAAAATAAAAAGACAAAAGTGATACACACAGTAAGTAACAAACAACAACATAAATAAATCGCCACAGAAGAGCCGCCTTGGAACGGTCAGTGGAAGATTTCCACTGGGGGAAAGACGTGTTTTCGTAATGCATTCAACTAAGGTATGAATTCACTCGTAAGGAGAAACATTCTA
>OY757015.1:86163611-86393611 GCA_963580285.1 Lucinisca nassula | reverse complement strand
TGACGTCAGACGATAGAAACGTGACACTAGAAACAACCACTGTTGTGACCATTATCACGACGGACGAAAGGAAAGTGCATCTGTTTCTTCCCGCTTTCACGTCGCCTTCCATTTCTCCAGATGAATATCTGTGAAACAAAATACTGCGACATACGTGTGCTTAGTGACAACTTATATTAACCCCCATCTTGTACCGAATGGAACCTCCCGTCTGTTAGGGTAAGTAATTTCAGAAATTTATTTTGAAAATGGCTGAAGGTTCTGCAAACAAAGAAGGTTTTCATTACACGAAAGAGGCTGAAGGGAACACCCCCTTAACCCCACTAAATGAAGAGAAAACTAGTGTTTACGGAGGCAAACAGTACTTTGCTTATTTCTGCTCAAAGATATTGGTTGTGTCAGTTCTAACGAGCACACCATCACGACAAGGCCTTTCTTACATAAACCCCAAATTTTACACGTGTGTAATTGCCTAATGGCTTAGAAAGGTTCAAGTGCGTATATACGGCTTGTTTACGATGTTGTAAGACACTTTTTTCTAGATTTTTTTCTGGCCCACTCCCGGGCGGCCGAATAGACGATATTAAAATAATAATCAAAAATGCAAAGAAATAGCGAATAAACTAAAAACGTCCCGATTAGCAAACGTGTTTTTTTTTCTGGCTCAGTCTGTCTCATTTCTGTTGGTTCTAAAACATGACACTCAGACAGTCATTGGCTATGTTAAGCTCGGCCTGCTATCAATTATGCTCTTTCTAATGAGTTTAGGCTTATATCTGCAGCCACCTAGCGGAGGTTCTGTAGACATCACGATGGTTAAAACTGTGTAGACACTTGCCTTCACTTCTATTTTATAACTGCGTAACGCACATGAAACAGCCATTGCTCCTCAAAAGCGGTTGGACATGTTTAACTAGTCTGGACCAGAAAAACCTGTACACTTGACAAGTTTCACTTATATGGTACATTACTTGTAGATTTACGTAAATACTGAGACGATTAACCAAGACTTGAGATAAAAAAAAAACAAAAACAAAAACACGAAAATGTCCAAACAGAAGTCCTGATAGCCTGGAATGATGAATGATGTCTCTTTTATAACATAGTCGTTCTCTGAGCATACAACATGTATAACATGTATGACATATAATGTTGAAGGGCCGTAAGAAACTAGCCTGGTATGATCTATAGTGTTGGTGGGTCGTAAAGGCATATCATATTAACAGTTATCTAAACTGTTAAAGTTTAATTAAGAATCTTTCTTTCTATAAAATATTGGTTTTTTCTAACAGGCTATAAAATGATGCATTGTACTTTCTAAACTTTAGTTACATGTCTTGTTTATATTGGCAGTCATTCAAGTAAATTGGACTGAGTTCAAATCGTCATTTGACATATGAAATATGTGATTACGCAGTAACCACCTGGTATTTATCAGTTTCTAGAGACATGCAGGTGCAGTAAACAAAACTTATATAATTCTAAAATGTATACGGATACGCCACTCAAAAAGGGGTATTTGTATATACATATGCCTATCACCCGAGTACATATTATTGTTTATGTCAGTTATAGGGGTGTATGTTTTAATGTTATGTCAATTAAACAGGTGCAGTAAGCTTTTAAACGAACTCGTTTTTGATTTTTATTTAAAGGAATTTAGGAAAACAATAACCTTTAAATAATTGCGTGGTAGCGTCCTGAAAATATGCAGTATGATTTACGTTTGCACAAATAATAAGGGTGTAAACGTGAATTGTAAAATGTTAGAAGTGCTCAGAGAACTTATATAAGGTCCAGTTTTGAACACGTTAGTTAGATCTTTTTTACGATGTAGCGAGATCAGAACTGTCTTGACAAGATCTCATTTTTGAAAGTATCAGATTGAAATGAATCTGATACAACTTTTGGGCTGTCGCGGAAATGAAATGAAATGAAAATTAAAACTTAGAAATATTTGAAAGACTTTATTTCATTGTGTTTTAGAAGAGCGAAGTACTAAACAATAACACTATACGACATAGGTACCCCACTACGTAACACTTTTAGGCATTGAAGTCCGATATAATTTTTCAGTTGATGAAGGAAAATTGTCACGATACACATTTGATATTTTATTGGAAAAACAAATGGATTAATTCAGATTTTCTGAATGGAGTTTAGTAGTTGTTTGACGATGGTTTCTGGTATGTTGTTATTTTACTGTCATTGTAGCTCGCTTGAGCACGAAGTGCTGATGGTTATGAATTTGATCGGCCAATGTCCGTCGTCAACAATTTGCTCTAAATGCGAACTCCTCCTAAATCATTTAGCCAGTTGATTCAACCTTCACAGAAATGTTGCCAAGGTGGCACCTACCAAAACAGCTAAAATCTTTCCGGTTGGATGAACAAGATGGCCGCCAAAGCTGAAAATTAAAACAAAAAAAAATTAAGCAACAATTCTTCATGCACCCTTGGGCTTATTTCATTACTGTTGCTTAGGTGACCCTCTAAGAAAATAGATTAAACGTTTCCGCTCCGATGACCACTATGGCCACCAGAGCTAAAATAGAAAAACGTCAACAATTTGTTAAAGATGCAAATCCGTGGTCCAATTTGATTCATACTTCACAGGAATGTCGGCTGCACCCTACCGAAATAGCTATAATCGTTCCGCTCCGATGAACAAGATGGCCGCCAGAGCTAAAAAGGGGAAACATCTTTAAACGATTACCCCTCCTATACCCTCGAGCTAATGTCATTAAAACTTAATGTGAATGTTGCTAATGTGATCCTCTGCCAAAATGGCTATAACAGTTTCGTTCCGAAGATCAGAATAGCCGTGGGTGCTAAATAGAAAAAACGTCAAAATTGCTTTAAATGCAAACTACTCCTATTCTCTTCGGCGAATTTGAATCAAATTTCACAAGAATGTTGCCTGGTTTGTTACCTACCAAAATAGCTAAATCCGTACCGTTCGAAAAAAAACGAATGGCCAACTGGGGTAAAACAAAAAAAGAAAAAAGAAAAAAAATGTATCCTTGGGCGAATTTCATTACAATTTCATAGGAATGTTGTTTAAATAGCCATCTACCAAAATAGCAAAAACGGTTTCGCTCGTATGAGCAAAATGGCCACCAAAACGTAAGATAGATAACACGTTAAAATTTGCTTAAAATGCGAAATGACCTTAATCCTTGGTCCAATTTTATTCAAAACTTCACAGGAAGGTTGCCTATGTGGCTTCCTACAAAAAAAAATTCTACTCCGATGAACAAGGTAGCAGCCAGTCCTAAATCATCTTTATCATATGACGTCGCGTCTGAGAGTGTAATAACGCCATGTATTATTTTCGATAATCCACTAGTGGATTAAATATGCAAATTAGCTTGATACGTCCCGTAACGTTACATGTACGACGTCCTTAACGGCGTCACGTTTTGCTAATGGTGGAAAATTGACATTTATAAAACAACTCGTGAATAAAATGCGTTTTAAATGTCATATGATACATAGAATCTTGCATTTGTGCTCAGGTATTATTGAATTTATTAAACTCGTTGAGGAAAATGGATAAAATGCTCGGCATAGCCTAGCATTGTATCCCTTTTCCTCAACTCGTTTAATAAATCCAATAATACATGAGCACTCATGTAAGATCCTCTATTTAACGTCAACGCATCATAAGTCTTTGTGCCGTTGCCTTCACTGGAATGTTGTTTCGGTGACAGTCTATGGAATAAGCTACAACGGTCTTGCTCTAAAAAGCAAAATGGCCATCAGATCTAAAACTAGAAAAAGGTAAGCAATTTCCTTAAAATGCGAACTCCTTTTAAGTCCTTGGGCCAGGTTTATTCAAACATAACAGGAACTATGCCTGGGTAGCTCCTTATCAATATAGCTAAAACCGTTCCGCATTGATGAACCAGATGGCAGCCAGAGCTAAAATACGAAACAAAATCTTTAAACAACAACTCTTCGTGTACTTTGTGGCAAATTTTATTCACATTTTATTCAAAATTCATAATGAAAGTAGCTAAAATTTTGATTCGGGCTTTACCACTATACAGTGTCGACGGGGACCTTAAACCTCAAATCAAACAAAAATTCAACCTTTGCTATACTGTTGCCCAGGTGACATCTATCTAAGTGTAACGGTTATGCTTTATGGAATAGAATGTCTGTCAGTTATCCTCGTGACTTTAAGAAACCTGTGACTTTTTGAAATCAGGTGAGCGATTCAGGGCCATCTTGGCCCTCTCCTTGTGACATATTCATATATTTTAACGCCAAATTGTATAAACAAGAAAAAGTTCGATCGAAACTGAAAGTAGACAATCGGGCCAGTAACTGTCCTTATGGCCTTCCTTTGTTTAGGTTTCCATTATGGTCTGGTCGCTTAATGTTTGTGTTGCTTTTTCTTTGGTGTCTTTGATGGGTGGAGTAAGTTAATTGTATCGATTCCTGATCTTTGTTTTACTTCTACTTTACAATGTTATTCTCTCGCTATGACTCTGAATATTCCAGTATGACTCGAGACGAATTGTACTCATGCGCAAAATAAACATGTATATTGTCGACAAAGGATACAAAATCATTTGGGAAATATTGTCTTTGTACACAGAAGCACAATAAGCAAACATCATGCGCCGCTGCAATTATCACCACAAGTATTTGCATAAAAAATACTGGCCGAATTATCTGTTCAAATCACTTGATTACCTTATCGATATCTACTTGAGAGTCCCTGTAATAAATAGATTTGCAACGCACAAAGAATATAATCATTTTAGGACTCAAAGTTCTGCGCAGGATCTGTTTTCATTCCTGTTTTCAGCTAATCTAGCACAAACATACATTTTATTTAGCTTGATATAAAATGCTTCTTGAGAATAAATACTGCAATATTAAGGTTGCAAAGATATTTTCTTGGGCGTTTTTATTCGAAGATGTATACAAGTACATTTATATTAACATTATTTACTATGAAATATATACTTCTAGAGATATACTCATGTGCCAAATTAAAACTAGTTTTCTGTCAATCATAATACGTAATTGCCTAGTGGATCCGTCCGCCCCCGCAAATCGGGACTTGAAGAAATATATGTCCTGCACGATGCTTCCTCGCAGAGCTGGTTGCGACCGCACACGACTACTGGTAAACCGCTTAGAGGATATAGCCTGCCTAGGCAAAGCGGTGCGAGTCGGACCGCCCATGCTTATAAACCCTGTTGGTTTTATTGGTCACCAGAGCGTGAGATGTCATTTGATCTCACTGTCGAGTAAAGTCCCACAAAATTTGAAGCAACGTCTCCAAAATGACCTATACAGTGCTATACAGGGACGTTAAAGCTCAAATCAAACAAAACAAAGCCTAGTGGACATTACGAAAACACACCTATACAAATATATTGCCACCTTTATTGCCGAGAAAATGAAAATTTGATGATGAAAAATTGTGAATTTCTTTCTTATTTCTGCTCAAAATATAGATTGTGGGCTCTCGTTAGAAGCGCCTCATCGAGCCTCATCGAGGCGGTTCTAACGAGTACCCACACTCTATATTTTAGACCAGAAATAAGAAAAAATAATGTATACCCCCGGAAACCTCAGGTTTACCAAATAAAAGTGGGGTTAAAAGGGGTCCAAGTTATATAGGCGTGTTTTCGTGATGGATCCGTAGATCATTGGAAGATGGACGTATCGTAGGCGTGGTATAGAATGCATTAAAGTTAGTAAGCACATTTGCTATTAGTTTTATTGGTAAATGTTAGGTTTAAACTATCTTACTACGATAGGTGAATTCGAATACATTTAAATTAAATTAATGTTACTGTATCATTTACTTAACAGCAATCTGATAATTGGCTTCTTAGCCAATAATTAGGCAGCAATATGAGTGTATTCCCTAAGACATAATAGTTTGTAAGTTTTGTTTGATTTGTGGTTTAACGTCCCCGTCAGCTCGTGCGCGGTCTGTTTCAAATCTGTATGGAAGCATCGTACAACCCATCTATTTCTTCAAGCCCCGATGGGCGCGGGGGCGTATAGTTTGAAAGTACAAAAGCTTTTATCGATAAGTTTAAAGGTCGATTGTCAACCCATTTTTGTTTGATTTTAGGATTAACCTCTCCCGCAGCACTGTAAAGGTCATTTTGGAGACGTTGTTTCCAATATTGTGAGACTTTTACCAGACATTAAGATGAAAACACTTGCCTAATGAAACCAATAGGGTTCATATGCATTGACGATCCTACTCGCACCATATTTCCTTGGTAGGCTTTGAACCTCTAAGCAGTTTATCAGTAATCGTGTGCAGTCGGTTTTAGCTCTACGTGCAAGCTTTTTCTTCAAGATCCCGTGTGTGGGGTCAGTTAACCATGTAACTAAACACAAAATCTTTTTCAGCGCTAAAGTCCACATGACTATCACTGATTTGTTGGTTTCGCAGCGAGGGCAGCGTGTTTCGTAATAGGGTAAGCTGTAGAATCTGGGCTTTAATCATGCATGGGTTGGGTTTTGCAAACAGGGTATGTCTAGATTAGATGCAACATAACACGGCGTCTGATGAGGGTCTAAAATGTTTGCTTAGATTACCATAATACTGAATGTAATTCAAACTGCATGTGTTACAAAACATATATATCAGATGCATTCAATAAGTACGACTTTACAGTGTGTTCGTATTTCTTTCAAATTCTACATCATTCAAAATACCACCCATTATTACACTTTGGAAAACATGTTATACTTTTCGTGTTCTAGTTACGTTTGGCAGCGTTGCAATATGCCGCTATGGACCCAGAATTTGATGTTGAAACCAAATCAAAACGGCTGAAAAGAAATGAATGTGTTTGATCTCATTCCTACTATTTGTTTTGCGGCAAAAATCAGTGAGCCATCAGCTGCCATCGAATCAGATATTAGGCGCACATACGAGTATCTTTGTTCAATGGACGAAATAGGTAAACGAGTATGACATTCGTGAAGAAAATATTACGTTTCTATACCATATGGATTGTCGTTCTACAAGAAGAAGCGCACACGCGTACTGGTAAACTGCTTAGAGGTTCTAATAAAAATCAAAAATGAGTTCCTTTAAGAGCAATGAAAACATTCAAAAGAAAGAAGATGGGTCATACTACGTAGTTTCAGCTATTAAAGCCTCATCAGTGACCTTGTAATGATCTGGCGAAGAAAGCCAGAGGAAACATACTGTGCAATTTAGCGAATTTCGAATAGGCAGTCGATACAAAGACTGATATAAATCAAAATGGGGTCCAAATAATTAAAAACCTGTCTAGAATATGAGTCTAAACCAATAATTCATTTCTGATTTCTCAGAATATTCACGCTGATCTCAAAGGACCAAAAGTAAAATATAAACTGCACTATGGCTGATGTACGTGGAGACGTTTTAGGGCCGCCACACGGCACAACACCAGCTGCAGTGAAGGCAAATAAAAATCAAAAATGAGTTCCTTTAAGAGCAATGAAAACATTCATAAGAAAGGAGATGGGTCATGCTACGTAGTTTCAGCTAATAAAGCCTACCAATGAAACAAGTCCGACAATCCCTGTGTTATAGAAACACTAGCAAGTTTCATGTTAAACGTTTTGTCGAGAGGAGATCAATGCCTCTTCCAGGTACTATGGAAGAGGGCGAAGCACAAAAACCTTGTATCACCCGACAGAAAAGTGGCACTATCATTACAATAACACGTCCATTCGATATAGTGCATTCTTCACAACTAAAAAAATGGCTTCTTTTCTGATGAAAATCCGTGATAGTTTCTTTTGTTTTTACTTCAACTATATTCCAATTTATGTTTCTTTCCCTTTGGTGTCTCTGATGGGAGATGTGGGGTAATAGTATAGATTCCTGATCAATACCTTGCAAACAAATGCCCTGGTCAATCATTTGTATCGCAACCCGAACACACTGATCTATTTTGTGCATCCAAAATAACAGTTGGCATTGCCCACCGAAAGGCAAGTGAACTGACAACAGTTCTTCTAGCAATATCAGATATGACAGAAGATTCAGATCCAGACACAAGTTCAAAAGCATTAGATGATGAACTTTTTCACTGGACGTTCCATGGTAGTTTTTCCGTCGCGGTTTATTCTGCGTTAGGTCGTCATTGAATGTGTGTATCGCTTATATCTTTTTGTTTTGGACAGTCATTTGGACATTTTGCCAAAAGTAACTATTATTTTGGCTTTCCGTTTGTAGTGTTTTCGGTGGGGTTGTGTTGATTCATGTTCGTGAATCTGCCCCTTTGTTGACTCTGATGAGATGTGTAGGTTAATTTATCGTTCTATTTTGCAACAGGAAATCCTTCGAAATAGAAGTGGAGGCAATGATCAGGAATCGATACACTTTACCCACAGCTCCGATCAGAGATATCAAAGGGAAAGAAACAAAAAACATGAAACAACAGACCATAATGGAAACATCAATAGCGGAAAGCCAAACGGGCATATACTTTCCCACAAAACAGCCAATATGCTATCCAAAATAAAATAAGCGACACAAACACTCAAAGACAAACCATAACAAAAATAAAACGCGACAGAAGAACCGCATTGGAACGGTCAGCGGAAACGAATTCAACTGGGTTGTTTAGATCGATTTTACGTGGCCACAATCCTCGCCCTTACTTCCGTCGTGATTTAGACAAATAATTTGTTCAGTCAGTATGAAGACCTCCATACTCATCAGTGCAACATCGCCATGGACACAAAAATCAAACAGCCACAGAGAACAACGGTGCAGACTCGACAGCAAAAAAAAAACACTGAAATGCTGGAGCAAAAGAAAACCAACAGTTAGAATCCGATGGGCCCGACCAGAGACAGAGCATCAGGTACCAACCAACATATGCCTTTACGCTGGAACTGTCATAGAATCAGAGGCCTGACCCACCGGCGTGCAATTAAAGAGGGAACCGAAGTTGTCAACCGTGATTGGGTTAACTACCATGCATGCAGTATTAGGCCAGTACATTTAGCTGGAAATGACCCTTGACCCACAACTAAATCCTTGAGAAATGTTATCAGCAGTTTTAGTATCAGGAAGGTGTTCTGATTTATAGAAAAAAAGTCCTCAAAAAAAATCCGAGGGGAAAGGGTATTTTTGGGAAGTGAAAAAAATACGAAAAATGAAGAAAAATCACAAAAACCAGGACAAAATTAATATTACTGGCGTATGTTAAACAATTAATACTTGACTTCATTAAATCATCCAAAATGAATATTTCTATTTGGGGAAAAATACTAAAAATTCTGAAGATAAAAGTTTTCTTTTAATTTATTTATTTTTTTTATATATTTTTGTGTGAAATATGGTAAAACAAGTATTAGCTTTACAAAAAGCTTGAGTCTATGCTAAGCACACATTAACTTGTGTAGCACTAAAATGTGTCAGTTACCATAAAGTGTAAAAAGAGTCACAGATATCAAATAATGATTTACAAATCTTATCAACAATGTCACATAAAACAAAATCAAAAAAGGAAAATCAAAAGCAAACTGTGGCACATCACAAAACATGCCTATGTAATTTTGACCCCCACTAACCCACTTTTATATATAAACTAGAAACACTTGAGGTTTAGGGGTTATATATTATTTTTCTGCTCAAAAACATAACTTCTGAGATTGTTGATACTCAATAGAACTGCCTCATCTATGTTTTGAGCAGAATTAAGTGAGGGAGTGTGTATGAGGTTTACGTCCCGTCAACAGCAAATGTCATATGCAGTGGTTTCAAAAACATTTCGGCATCCAGATTTCAAGGAAAGATACGATTGTGATTTCCAATGTTATCTGCATAAAGCCATATTTATGAAGCATAGCAGGGGAATAATGTCTAAGCAAACGGGAAAATCCCCAGTACCCGTCAATTGATGAAACCCCTGCATACGGAGACCGGACCTCGGTTTAAAGACTCATCTGAGAGTCTGGAGAAGCCCTTGGATCGAACCCATATCTCCTGGTTTATGAGGTTAGTAGCTTAACCACTACACCATGGAGGCTTCTTTGAGCAGAAATAAGAAAAATAATGTACATGTATACGCCCTAAAACTCCCCACTGCCCCACCCCACACAGGTGTAAATGGGTAGCAGTGGTGTAAAAGTCAACTGCCTCTCCCTCGCGCACGTGTAAACATCCGTAATGATTGATTAAGTTTGAGATTTTCATCGCAATCGAACAAATATAAATGAGTATAAACTAAAACTCGATGAGGAAGGGGTTTCTATCGAGTACCCACAATCTATGCTTTTGAGCAGACATTACGAAACACGCCTAAACAAAAACATTGTCATTTTTTCAGACCAAAAATGGAATTTTAAGATTAAAAAATGATGTTTTTCTTATTTCTGCTCAAAACATAGATTGCGGAGCTCGACTAAGAACCGCCTGAACTTGGCGGTTCTGCCGAGTACCCACAATTATGTTTTTGCGCTGATATAAGAAATTTAATGTTTATCCCTGTAAACCACAGTTTTACAATATAAAAGTGGGGTTGGAGGGGTCAATATTATATAGGCGTGTTTTTCGACCACACCAATCTGGGCTTGGTTTGGTTGATTTGAGGTTAACGTCCCCGTCAAGACTGTAAAGGTCATGTCCCCGTCAACACTTTAAAAGTCATTTTGGAGACGTTGCTTCCAATTTTGTGGGAATTTTAGCCGACATTGAGATGAAATGACATCTCAAGCCCTGTCGCCCAAAGAAACCAATAGGGTTTATTAACATGGACGGTCCGCCTCGCACCGCGGTTCCTGGACAGGCTTAGATCATCTAAGCGGTTTACCAGTACTAGTGTGCGGGCCGGGTTCAGCTCTGCGTGGAAGCATCATGCAGCCCATATATTTCTTCAAGCCCCTATGGGCAGGGTTCGATCTGGGCTTGGAGTTATAGATTGGTCTGCATGATGCTTCCGCACAGAACTGATACCGACCGCACATTAGTACTGTTAAACCGCTGAGAATGTCTAAGCCTGCCCAGAAAAGTTGCTGCGAGTCAGCCTGTCCATGCATGTAAACTCTTTCGGATTTATTGGGCGGCAGGGACGGAGATGTCATTTCATCTTAATGTCAGGTACAAGTCCCACAAAATTAGAAGCAACGTCTCGTTTTCGTGATGAATAAGAAAAACATCAGAATTTTCTCTGGAAATTTTTTGGGTGATCAAATCTTCCAATAGATTTCAATATGCGTGTTTTCGTAATGTTTTTTTTTTATGACCCCAACTTTTTGGAGAGGCATATTGCTTCTGGTTCGTCCATTCGAACTTCCGTTACGCCTTTGATGCATAACATAACGCAAGAACCGTGCATACTAGGGTTTTGAAATTTCATATATGGATTCTTCATGTAAAATTAGCTAACACGTATTTTTTTATTATCCGGATTATGTCCCTTTCAAAAGTTATTGCCCTTTGAATTTTTGTTTTTATAAAATCTTGTCAGCAACATATCTCAAAATCTATTGCAGCTAGAACCTTGTTAGTTGGTGAAAAGATTGGTGCTGATGAGTAGATGTCCTGATTAACTTTCGACTAAATTCCAAAAAATACTGTGTGGCTAATGGCCCTTTGTCACTTTCGGTACATTGTATGCATTGTGATGCATAGCATAACTTTAGAAGCTTGTATGCTAGGGTTTTGAAATTTCATATATGGATTCCTCATGGAAAATTAGCTGAAAGATATTTTTTCTCATCTGGATTTTGCCCCTTTTAAGGTTGTTTGAGTCAACCTTTGTGTTCAATCAGCTCAAAACAGTTATTGTGCGCAATGTTGGGAGACAAAATTTGTTAATCAATTTCAAGGGGGTATCCCTTTTCTCAGTATTATTTTTCCTGCCTGTTTAAAATTCAGCGGCCAATTTCTATTGCAGTAAGTAGATAGGACAGTGTTGCAATTGTTCTGATTGTGATTTTTGAGTGGTTGCTTCCCCAAAGTCACACTTAGCTTTCAAAATCTTATGTGCGCAATGTTACCAGAATACACCGTATACACATATTTATGATATTAATTGATTTGATTCTGATGGCACAAATGTGCTTCCATACATTAAATTTTTGACATGAGACATTCTGACCCTCAGACCCCCCCCCCCCCCAAATGTTTATTTTTACAACTTGAACATAGATCTTGTTTATCAATAGCCTACAAGGAAAATACAAATGGCATCTATTCAAAAAAAAAATAAATAATTAGAATATAGAAAGCAGCGGGAGTCTGCATCGTCTGCTTGTGTCCGCCAAACCTTCAACTGGAGTTCCTTTTGATTTTGTGGATTCAAACACATATGGATGGATAGATTTGGGAAAATGCATAGCCTCCGTGTATCATATCTCGAACGATTTTGAGCAAATATTTCCATTTATCAATCAAGGGAAAGCTTCTTCGTTCTCTTTTTAATATTAAATTATAGACTGCACTTTAGCAATTTGTGACGTATATTTTGTTTTTAATGACGTCATTTGTTTGCGCGTGAGGAGAGCTCGCCTTACAGCCGGTAAAACAGTGTATGGTGCTATTATTGGACCATTACTTATTTATTTTTTTTCTGCGGATTAAATCCTAATTTTCTCAGAACTGGCACGGATATTTTTTGAGGACTTTTTTTTGGTAAATAATATAACATAGCCCTGTGTTTTGGTGTTAAAAGAGTTTCTCAAGGAATTATCTTGACCATAAAAATTAAAGTGCCTCGCCTATATGTCGTATAACATTTATGTTGTACTTAATCTTTTCATATATCGAAGAATGATTTTACGAAATTGGGTGCTGAAGTCATTGAAGTAAAACAAAGATCAGGAATTGATACAATTAACTTACTCCATCCATAAAAGACACAAAAGGGAAAGAAATACAAACATTAAGCGACCAGACCATAATGGAAACCTAAACAAAGGAAGGCCATATGGACAGTTACTTTCCCACAAAATGGCCATATGGCCATCCAAAATTAAAAGACACAAGTGATACACACAGTAAGTAACAAACAACAACATAAATAAATCGCGACAGAAGAGCCGCCTTGGAACGGTCAGTGGAAGATTTCCACTGGGCGGCTTAAATCGATTTTACGTGGCCACAATCCTCGCCCTTACTTCCGTCGCGATTTAGACAAATAATTTGTTCAGTCCGCATGAAGGCCTCCTAACTCATCAGTGCAACATCTCCGTGAACACAGAAATCAAAGAACCACAGAGGTGAGACAACGGTGAGGACTCGACAGCAAGAAACCACTGAAATGCTGGAGCAAAAGAAAACCAACAGTTAGACTCCGATGAGCCCGACCAGAGACAGAGCATCAGGCACCAACCAACATTATCTCTTTAATTTTCAATAAGCCTTTACGTTGGAGCCGTCATAGAATCTGAGGCCTGACCCACTTTTTCTTATTGTAACGAATCGCACCAACTATGCGAAGAATGATTTTACGAACTTGGGTGCTGAAGTCATTGCGGTTATATATTTTTCTGAATGTATATACAAAGTCATCATAAAATTCGGGTTCCGATAGACCTTGTTGCAGAAGAGATTTAAGTCCAATATTGAATTTTGAAATTCAATCAGAATAACGTCTATAAAAATTTGAAAAGGTTTTGCGTAGTTTATGGTACCGATAACCCTGATTAAGAAGTTTAGCCGTTAACAATTTATTACGAGTGTTGAAGTTAGTTACATGACTACACACTCTGGTAAATCGAATTAATTGCGAAATATAAACGCCCAATTGTAAAGTTGCATCAGCTGACAATTGGAACCACAAAGAACGCACTATAGATGGAAAATAAACTACTCACACAATAACGAGTTTACTTGTTCAAGCACAAATAAATGAGACATTGGACGCCGTGCTAATTAAGCGTCTCTCGAGCCGAAACCATCACGAAAACGCGCCTATATAATTTTGACGCTCTTGAACCGCACTTTTATATAGAAAAACTGGGGTTTACAGGGGTAAATATTAGTTTTCTTATTTCTGCTAGAAAAGGTGGTTCTTACGAGTACCCACAATCTATATTTTTAGCAGAAATAAGAAAAATATCACAATTTTTATCTTATATTTTCGTTTTTTCGGTGGTAAATTTTACATTGTTTTTTTTGTACTGGCGTGTTTTCGTAATGATATGTAGCAGTGCCGACATCAGTCAAAAATAAGGCTATAGACTGAGCCTGATTTTTGAAAGACCGGTACAGGTAGATGCCTTTTTCGCACAAGAGAGTGGCCAGGATCATGACTTGGCAATGCTCGAAATAGTTTGAAATATTTTCAGAAGCAGCATGTTCTTTAAAGACAAATCTGAAACTAATGTTATCCCAATTAATCCCATTTTATCATATGACGTCGCCTCTGAGAATGTAATTACGTCCGTAATCTACTTGTGGATTAAATATGCAAATTAGTTAGATACGCCCCGTAACATTACACGTACGACGTCCTTAACGACGTCGCGTTTACTAATGGTGGAATATTGACATTTTGTCAACAAAACGTGAATAAAATGCGTTTTAAATGCTATATGATAAATAGAATCTTGCAGTCGTGCTCATGCATCATTGAATTTATAAAATCCGTTGAGGAAAAGGGATACAATGCTCGGCGAAGCGTCGCATTTTATCCCTTTTCCTCAACTCGTTTAATAAATCCAATAAAACATGAGCACTTATTAAGATCCTCTATATAATGGCACCTCCTCCCGATCTTAGGACAGTTTACTCAAACCTCCTTAGATTGAAAGATTGGTCATAAATATTTTCTAGTTTTCTTTGACATTGGGTTATTGCTTTTTCTTATTGTAACGAATCGCACCAACTATGCGTGTAACCTGTCTGTCATGAAATGTTCACCAACAGAGGTTCTTAGCGGCTTTGAAGATGGTCACTTTGTCTCAAAACTAACTCCCTTAAATTCAATTCTGTCTCGCTGGACTATACTATCGAATCAACCGAAAAAAAATAAGGGTAGTGATATTATAACCGGCCTTACCCTTAGAGAGCCTTATCTCGTCAGGTGGTTTATGTCAAGGCCCTTTATATCACAGTATGCGTTCAAGTACAAAGTAAATGTCTGTTCATCTAAGGACATTGGAAACAGATCTGACTGTGTAGATGGAGCGGCTGGGAATCTATGCAAGTGGAAGGTTCGAAAACTGTGAAATATTCGACTCGTTTATAACTCCATTCGACTTAACAGACGCACCGACACATCAAGGCAATATTGCAACTGGTGCTGTTGTTTTGTTGTCAACGCCCCGAATACTCGATATTCTATGCTGTCTAAGTAGAAGTGGAGACAATGATCAGGAATCGATACAATTAACCCACAGCTCCCATCAGAGACACCAAAGGGAAAGAAACACAAACATGAGTTTGTAAAAGAAATGCTTGTACAGCCCAGTTCAGGTGACGACCGAGAAAAGAATTGCGTGTATGACAGCTTGTCAAGCAATGAAAACAATGAAAAACAGCTGTAAGATCATAATGGACTTAGAAATCATGTGCTCTCGCCTTTTGGATGTGAACTGAAAAAAAGGGTGTCATTAAGGAGAGTAATGTCATTTAAAAATGCACCCGTACCTTTAAGTATGTTTACAGAAGATGGTAAAATGGTTACGTGTGCCAAAACGCAAATGGTGGCCTGCTTAGAAGGGCTTTGGATGCAGAAATGCGGATGCTGCGCCACCTTCATATTTGGTAGTCAAGTATTCAAATGATGAAAGTACAGCCAATCGCTGATGCTGTTATCTTTGAAGAGATGGCAAAGTAGAAGTAAAACAAATATCAGGAATCGATACAATTAACTTACTCCACCCATCAAAGACACCAACGGGAAAGAATCACAAACATGAAGCGACCAGACCATAATGGAAACCTAAACATAGGAAGGCCATAAGGACAGTTACTTTCCCACAAAATGGCCAAATGACCATCTAAAATAAAAAGACACAAGTGATATAAATATATAAATAAACTGCCACAGAAGAACCGCCTTGCAACGGTCAGTGGAAAGAATTTCACTGGTGTGTGTGTGGGGGGGGGGGCTTAAATCGATTTTACACGGCCATAATCCTCAACCTTACCTCTGTCGCGGTATACACTAATTTTGTTTAGTCCGCATGAAGGCTTCCAAACTCATCAGTGTAACATCTCCGAGAACATACAAATACAAAAACTACAGAGATGAAACAAGGTTGTGGACTCGACAGCATACAACAACAGAATTGCTGGAGCAAAAGAAAACCAACAGATAGACTCCGAGGGGCCCGACCAAAGACGGAGCATCAGGCGCCAACCAACATAAAGGATTCTAAAATAAAATAAAATTCCATTTATGTTTTTACGCTGGAACCGTCATATAATCTTAAGCCCGACCCACCGCTGTGCAATCAAAGAGGGAAGCAGTCAGATCTTTGCATTTATTTTAAACACTAGGAAAAGCTCTAACGATGGTTATTCGATGTCACAATTGCATATATTGTTTGACACATGTCTACTAGACAGAAAAAAAATGACAAACAGGAATATGACAAGGAAATGTCTATCGTGTCAGACCTGGCATTTGCATTCGTACACATTTTAAAACAGTTACATGGAAGCAAAGACAAAAACATGACCAATCTTGCAGAATTTTACTGTGCCTATACGTGCGCTAATATTCGCACTGCGGATCATACGTTGATGATAAGTGTACGGCAGAATGATCAAACAGTCATGTCTGATCATATGTCTTTCGGCTGTTCCTGACTTGAGACTCCAGACTGTCCTTTTGTCTTTCAGCTAGAGATGTTTCCATTAGGGTCTAGCTGTTTCATGTTTGTGTTTCTTTCCCTTGGTGTATCTAATGGAAGCTGTGGATTAATTGTATCGATTCCTGGTCGTTGCTTTCACTTCTATTCTAATGTACTTGTGCGTTTGTTGCATCAATAAAGGCAAATTAAAGTCAATGCTTCCTCACAGGACGGTCAGGAAAACAGATTATTTTGACAAGGTACATTCTAGTTCATGGTATTCACCATCATTAGACTGCCCCCACAGAGTCAATTACTGCTTCCTGGTTATTGTTAAACATGCTTTGATGTCACTAGTTCTTTATTCGGCCATAGCAAAACATCGGCTCTCCGCATACATAAACAGAAAGCTGGCATTAACTGTGAACTGGCAGCCCTTGGTGCAACTTCAGAATTGACTAAGCCACGGACTGACCAGTGCATGCAATTTATTGGCGCTTTATATGGCAAAGGGAATCGTTATTAAACCGTCTTCGTTATGAAAAAAATAAAAAAAAAAAAAATAAAGAAAGAACATGCCTGAGTAAAAGTTACCACCAAATAAAGGATAGTTTCCGACTGCATGTTTACCGTGTATCTATCAGTTTATGATATTGCGAATTGCAAACATTCCCTTGCAAACAATCCTTGATCCAACAGAGTTTTGATATGAGAAAAAAACAGAGTCGGGAATCCTTGTGCCAGTTCCCGGTAGCCCGGAGTTGTTAAGCGATATTGTATGCATGCCCTCGGCAACAACTGATTGGAAAGTAGAAGTAAAACAAAGATCAAGAATCGATACAATTAACTTACTCCACCCATCAAAGACACCAAAGGGAAAGAAACACAAACATGAAGCGACCAGACCATAATGGAAACCGAAACAAAGAAAGGCCACAAGGACAGTCACCTTCCCACAAAACGGCAAAACGGCCATCCAACACAAAAAGTCACAAGCGACACACACAGCAAGCAACAAACAACAGCACAAACAAACCGCCACAGAAGAACCGCCCCGGAACGATCAGCGGAAAGAACCCCACCGGGTCCCAAATCGACCCCACATGGCCACAATCCTCGCCCCCACCTCCGCCGCGGCACACACCAAGTCCGTCCAGCCCGCACGAAGGCCTCCCAACCCACCAGTGCAACACCCCCGAGAACACACAAATCAAAAAACCACAGAGACGAAACAAGATTGAGGACTCGACAGCACACAACAACAGAACTGCCGGAGCAAAAGAAAGACTGCACATGTTTATCAAATGCCTGAACTTGGGCATGTAGTCGTGAAGCTTCCACAGACGACTTTGATGACAACAATTACGCAAATGCTTTACATTGTAACAGTGGAAGTATGGGGAAACTATGCAGATTTAAATCTGCTAGAAACACAATGGTAGTACAGTTTATAATATGCTTATGGGTATTCGCAAATATGGAAATCAGATAATTTGCATACACATTACACTATGACCTACAGTTAGTTGAAGTTTGAGTTTAGTATTATGACTTTTTTCACAGTCTGAAACAGGACTAACATATGATAGTTTGCAAATTACATATTAAAAACGTTATTAAAGCAAATCCATGACAATACAAATGAGCTAATTTGCATAATTGTTTTTTTGTATTTCCAGAGGCAATATGTCAGTTCAGCGCCAACATCTATGTCAGTACAGTGCCAACCTCATTACTGTATGTTGAATATTAAACAGGTTTCGTTTTGAAGATGGTATTAATGAGTATTCAAATGCGATAATTTCATATGCAAATGAGCTAATTTGCATATTTGAATTTTTGTTACAAAATGCATTGCATCAGCTGCATTTCAGTACCAACATTTAAAAACTTGTTGGACACAGGCTGAGATAAGTAAACATCCAGTATTCAAAGTCGTAAAAGATGTTGCCATGGGCTCAGTACGATTTACCGGAGTTTGAACATATGTTCTTTAAAACATTATTTATTGTTTCATTTTGTTTGATGCAAATTAACGAGAAAGTACTAATGTGCAAAGTTATTTTAATTAGCGGCCAGTTTAAACGTTGGTTTTCAGTATTTCTATTTTAAAGCGGTTTTTCGTCAAAAAGCCTTGTTTAAACCCAAATATCTCCGCCCTCACCAACATGCCAGCTTGTTATCATCGGTTTCCGTAAACAAGAGGTCAAGATAAACAGTTTGGTATATGATAACAAATGTTGTACCGCCGTTTGAAATATCTCGAAAACTAACGACTAGGTGTTACGAGCCAGGCGTAGCAGAATGAAAAAAGCAAACAAGCCTTATGGAAAAAATTAACAAAATTATTTGCAAACTATTTATAACTTGCAGAAGTAAGAAAATTAAATGTACTTAGCTCTATTATGAAATATCCTTGAATGAATCTATTTTCCTTGATCCCACAGAATTCACAGTCCGAAATGAAATATAATATCCTTTAACAACTCAACACAGAACTTAGAAATAACTTTTCTTAAAAGCCCAAACATCAAACTCCAAAGTCTGACTCCAAGAAAAAGTCAAGCTCTTTAATAGACCTAAAGATTTCTCTAGAATGTTCAACAGGGCTGTGGAATAAGATGATGTAATTTTCTAAAAGTAATGCAAACCTAAACTTTCTGGAAGGTTCCAAAGTACTTTTCCTTGTAAACAAGTTGTTAAGCAAAAAAAAAAAAAATAATAATCTGTGACTCATTTCTTTCCAGAAAATTCTTTAATAAGCATAAACATGAAGTTATTAGGTTACCAAGTGGGTTGAAAGTGGGAATCAGAATATAAATTATTATGCATAACACTCCTCCTCTTCGAGGAAAAGAAAGTTTTATGCAATAAAGCTTTCTTTTGCTTTAAGAATAACAAAATATTGAACATAGCATATGGAATTACCTGCATCTACAATCCACAAGACAAACACATTCCTGACACTGCTCAAGCTCTTGAAATGGCGTCAGGGATAATGCATATCTCCCTCTGATATGTCTTATGTCTAAATTAAACTCTGGTAGCATAAGACTCCACATAAGCAACCGCTGATTTTTGTTTTCCAACTTATGTATGAAAGTCAATGGATTGTGATCACTGAAAACAGCAATCGTTGTAGCAGTAGGAGTAAGATAAACTTTGAAATGTTACAGATCAAGAACCAGAGACAAGCACTCTTTCTCTATGGTAGAGTAATTTCTCTGATGCTTATTAGACTTTTGGAAAAGTAGCCAACTGGATGATCGACACCATTTTCGTCTTCCTGCAGCAGAACACTACCTGCACCTTCGCCACTAGCATCTACAGCTAACTTAAACTCTTTTTCAAAGTTTGGTGCTAAGAGAACTGGTTCACTCTTGAGTATGGCTTTAAGCTTATCAAAAGCATTTGGCATATTGCATTCCAAAGGAATTTTGTTCTTTTGCTGAGCATATTTGTCAAAGGCTCAGCAATGGCAGAGAAATTATTACTGAACGTTCTGTAATAACCAGCCATATCACGAAATCGAATCAGCTGTCTTTTGCACGTGGGCACGATAAAAATTTAAGATAGCCTCAACTTTAGCATCAATGGGTTTCACATGACCTTGACCTACCACATGAACTAGAAATTTCAAACTTGCATGGCAGAATTCACTTTTAGCAAATTAGAAGTAAAACAAAGATCAGAAATCGATACAATTGACTTACTCCACCGATCAAAGACACAAAAGGGAAAGAAACACAAACATTAAGCGACCAGACCATAATGGAAACCTAAACAAAGGAAGGCCATAAGGACAGTTACTTTCCCACAAAATGGCCATATGGCCATCCAAAATAAAAAGACACAAGTGATACACACAGTAAGTAACAAACAACAACATAAATAAATCGCCACAGAAGAACCGCCTTAGAACGGTCAGTGGAAAGATTTCCTCTTGGGTGCTTAAAGTTCAACTGCAACGCTATTTTTTCTATGACTTATCATTGAATACATATAAAATACATCTCGAATAAGCTATTCGCCGTACTTCTTGTTACGGAATTATGTATTTATTAACAATTTACATTCGGTTCACCTGTGGGCAATTGCGAACCGGAAGTGATAATCCGAGTCACGTGACTCTGAACCCTGTGACGTCAATTGTAGAACGGAAGTGGAAATAGAGTGTATTTTACATTGACTGTTCGAGAAAATTGTGATAAAAAATATCTTGTTATCTGAAATAAATTCCAAAAATGCCGACGCGATGTGTTGCACCGGGTTGTGGCAATACCCCTGCACCTGGTCGCGGTTTGTTTACGTTCCCGGAGGACCCGGTATTAAATAAAGAGTGGAGAGTGAATATGGGTCGCGCGAAAAGTGCAAATGAGCCTTTCAAAGTGCAAATGAGCCTTTCAAACTATGGGAAAACTAAAAAACTTCAAGATTGTGTGATTCTCATTTCACGGAGGAGTGTTTTATTGTGAGCCCAAGACTAGCGGCGGATCTGGGATTCAAACCAGGCAAGTTTCAGCTCAAGACAGGTGCTGTTCCAACGATCTTTGCCAGACCAAACCACCCCTGGAACACTCCAAAACAGACCAAAGTTGGCGGTGCATACAGGAAACGGCAGAGACAAGAGGTAATGAAGATTATCAGAATGCTGATTATAAATAACATTTGTTTTCAGAGCTTTTTGGTGCAATGGTCCTGAATGGCAGCATTTCATTTTATCAGATTTGTGTCAAATTGTGATCGAGAGGTGGGTTCCATCCTCATGCTGACCAAAGTGTTGTGTCCCTGATCATAGACAGTTCATCCATGTCTGTCTCAATGGACAGTCTCAATTAGCCAATTTCTCATTGCCAAAACATGCCTATCCAAATCCGCCCCCGAGTAGAACGAGTACCCACAACCTATTTTTAGCAAAAATAAGGAAATAATAAAACAAAAACACTGAAAACGCCAGTTTTACTTCATAAAAGTTGTGTTTTTTTTATTCATTAATTTATACGTCCAATCCATTTGACAATCCCTTCAAAATAAATTGCTGCGAAACGACCCACGGGCGAAACGACTAACGGGCGAATCGACTCACCCTACAAGGGCGAAATGACCCACCCCAAAAATCAGGGCGAACTGACTCAGGGCGAATCGACCCGGCGAAACGACCCACGGGCGAAACGACCCACGGGCGAAACGACCCGGATTCTTAGTCTACACTGTTTGCTCAGGCATGTCTGTGCAAAACCATATAGTTGGGTGCAACATATGGCAAGAGTCATGTTCAGACAGAAAGCCAGAGAGGTAAAACTATGACCAAATCTCCAGTGATTACTGATCGATTATCAATCTCAATGGCATGACTGATAATCGATTATCATTTCAGCACCAATTAGCCAGGCCTATACATTTTTACTGATATTTTTTATCTTCTCAAATGACATTTTCTTGTATCTGCTATCTCTTCTACATGTATTTGGAGACCTAGAATTATTGTCAAGGGTTGAGGCGGTGGTTTAAAGTTGAAACCTTCTTATTTCAGACCATCCAGCAGATCATATCACAGACAACAGAGCCGGTTGTGACTGACCAATCCACTTTTTCCAGCAGTCAGGAGGGTGCCTGCGAGAGTCTAACAGAAGGACTACAGTCTGATACATCCTCTTCCAGCTCCCAAGTTCTGAGTTCTGTCGAAAATGTGCCATCTCGGAAAAGGGTAAGATTTTCAATTTATAAGATGTGTTTAGTTTGATTCCAGTCGTAACATCCCCGGCAACACTTATTTAACCCTATTCTTACTTTTCACGCCTATCCCTAACTTTGCAAACTGTAAATCCACATCAGATGGTCATCTGATCAGGATCTACAGTCTGACATTCAGTTACGGACCTCTGTCAAGTACTTGTGTGTTTGGTTCGAGTTAGGGGTAGAATGAGAAAAGATTTCATGATCATGATTGGTCCCCTGACCCCATGATCAGTCAGACACAGACCAGGGATTTAAAATTCCACACGTCCACTGGCATTTGCGAAAAATTTTTAAGGCAGGGCGAGTGAGATTTTCAGAACTGACTTCCCCTTTTCTTTATTTTTACCATCCAGATGAAACAGTAAGTTTTGAGGAAATTTTACACCTCTGCACGGGTCCAACATAGCTTCATTCACCTTCATTCTCGCTGTTCATGACAATCCCTACCTTTGCAAAGAGTGTAGATCCTGATCAGATGGCATCATGTCGGAAGCCAATTTTAATCAGGATCTACACTGACATTCAGTTTGTGAATTTGAGCGAACCACTTTATGATGTAATTTAACTTGCTTATAGCCAGAAATTAGTGGGTTTAATAAATTCAGATATTCAGCAGGATAAAGGGTCAATGATTCTTTACATTAGAAAATGCAAAAAACAGACACAAGTTTGTTTCAGGTTTCACATCCCACTAATACTGTATAGGCCATTTCGGAGACATTGTTTCCAAGTTCTGCAACAGAAGGTCAGGTGGTTTTTCTCCGGGTAGTCCGGTTTTCGCCCACCTCTGGTTAACGATCAGCTCGATATGAGTGAAATAATCTTGAAAGGGCCGTAAAACCCAAACCAAAAAAAAAAAATTAAAATTTTATTATTAGTGGTACAATCTTTGGTCAGGGGTCTTCAAGCGTGTTTACTCCACTGCAGGGGTGTAAAATTTCACTTGCCCCCTCACATTTGTGATTTAATTTAGGCAGGGTGAGTGAGATTTTCTTAATTTTTAGCATCTAAGTGAAAGTTTAATTTTTTTGTTTCGGGTTTTCCTTTATAGGTTATATCACTCATATCGAGCCAATGGTTAATCAGAGGTGGGCGAAAACCAGAATACCTGGAGAAAAACCACCTGACCTTCTGTTGCAGAACTTGGCGTCCTCCACGTGGCCCGAGCCAGGCTCAAACCGAGAGACCTAATGACTAAGAGTCAGAACACTGACCCACTAGGCCTTGTGTATGTTTAGACCATAGGAGGAGGACATTTTACACCTGACTTCACAAAAACTGATACCATCTTATCCATTATATTTCAGACTATGTCAATCAGCTGATTAATGAAGTCGTTGCAAGGAGGCAAACACTCAAGAGCTATAAAGCCTGTCTCGAGGACTTACAGCCTGTTATTGCTGCCACTCCAAAGCCAGTGTCATCCAAATATGAGAATGTGAACAAAATGGCTGTTGTGACTGCCCACAGATCACGATTCGGAAGTGCCTTTAGTGGAAACTAGAGATATGTGTCAGTTACATTCAAATTGTGATTGGTATTTGGATACTGTGAATATGCGTGTTAACCTGAATGGATTATACATTTAAATTCGAGAACGTCAGTGAGTAGTTGAAAGACAAAGAAGCAGAACATATTTTTGCAAAAATCATCTGCAAACCTAACCAGTGAGAATCTTTTCTTCAGACACTATATCCAAGCCCATGCAGAAACCCAGTTCTAGGTGTACTTGTAGGCAAGCAGACTACAAGAGAAACTGCATTGCTTGGAAGCCACTGTTGGTCTTAAATGCTCAGCTAATTTGAGCATGTAACTTTGTCTTGCTCATAAATGTTGAAAATGCCACACAATAATCACTGGATCCTGCAGAACTCTGTGTGTTTTGGGCCCCAGGTGTCATATTTTTCGGGCATCTGCAGATTTCAGATTTCTATTTTTACCCCCATATCCTGCTGCCTAAAAACATTTGTATCTGTGAACGAATCGGTTTAGTTCATATTATATATACATTCAGTTCACAACTGCATATATTATATATACATTCAGTTCACAACTGCATGAAAAAAGTGTAGATCCTGATCAGATGGCTTCTTCAGAAGCCATCTGATCTGGATCTACACTGTTTGCAAAGTTAGGGATTGTCATGTCCAGCAGAATAATGGTTAAAAAGCTTGGTCAGTATGAGGCCTGTTTGGCTAATGTTTTTCTGGATTTCTTTGTTTATGAGCATTACAGATTTCATGCTCAAATCAGTTGAGCATGATGAGAGTATCTTTAATTTATACTACCGGACCAAAATTTTTTGTTCAGCACCACAAACACACAGTGTGACTTATGTCCAGTAAATCCTATAAACAAAAATGATATCTTACAATAAAATATGCCTTCAGTCCTGTAGGTACATATTCTGTCCAGTAGAAGATAACAGACTTTACTAGCAGTAAGAGGCTTTTTCATTGCATCTTATCCTCTCTGTATGATTTAAAACTTGTTTTCATGATTTGTGTGATCACAGCCATTTCAAGAGTATTCAACAATAAACTTAAAATGCTGAATGACATGAGTCATGGAGGAAGGCACCGTGAAATAGACCTAAGTGTCTCAGTTATTATGGACTGGTCGCCCATCAGGCATTTTTGTTTGCATTCAGGTTTAACGGTCCAGTCAACACTATTTAGGTCATTTTTGCAGTTCCATTCACCTATAGATCCACACTTTTGTTTGGGCGAGCATATCCATATGCAGTTAACCAGTACAGTGCACATTCTTTCTCCAAAACTGAGAACTGCCCTTCTTGAATCAGCGGGAGAGAATGACCATAGAAAGGATTTCAGGATCAAACTCTACAAAGAATGTTGCCGCCCTGAACCCATCAGGGCTTGAATAAATAGGTTGGGCTGCATAATGCCTCTGTGCAGAGCTGTAGACAACCTCAGGAGTTCTGGAAAACCACTATAAAAGCAGATCTCAGCCTGCCCAAGAGAAGTGGTTCAAGTATGTGACTGCCCATGTGTACAAACTCTTGGTTTCTTTTCATTAGGCAGCAGGGCTGGAGATGTCATTTCATCTCACTGATGGTTATAAGTCCCACAAATTGGGAACTATGTCTCCACAATGACCTTTACAGTGTTAACAGGGGCATTGAGCCTCAAATCAAACAAATTGTAGACTAGATACAGCTGAATAAATCTCTGGCCTTGATGCCGTAATAGGTAAGAGCTCAAGACTTCTTTTATTAGGTCACCTGTGTTTTTAACCTTTAACCTGCTGAATAGTCAATTAAGCCACACCCACTTATGACTTTGAACCAATTAGATTACTTGATGCAGTTTATTTCTACGTATGCAACATGGCGATACATTCTGGAAGTAGATACTTTTATAAATTGAAAGTGGTTAACAACCACAGTCTGCTAGTAACCCTACAGTTTATTTCTACATATTCATAAACTGAATGTCAAACAGTGTAGATACTGATCAGATGGCTTATTCAGAAGCCATCTGATCTGGATCTACACTGTTTGCAAAGATAGGGCTTGTCGCCAACAGCAGGGTAGAGGTTAACGAACTTGGCTCCTGTCACCTGAGATGCCAAGTTCTGCAATCTGCCTAATATTAGTGAAAAAATCTTGAAAGGGCTGTAAAAACGAAACATAATAAAACAAAACAGAAGGAACACTGTCATTTGTTAAAGATCTGTTTAATACAACTGACTGAAATCAGAGCACTGACAACACTGTTGGGTTGTTTGCCTTTGAGTGTATGATAACTAGATGTAACCTTGATCCTGAAGCAGAACAGTCACTTAGACTGTGAACAGTTCATGAAAAAACCTACAAGAAGCTTGGGTGGCCAGCAAAGACTGAGATCAGCCTGCGCCTTAGCAGTCTGATCAGAGTCTTTGCTGGTCACATGTAAAGTTCTACTATATACTACAGTCTATGTAAACCAAAATGAGCAAAAGGTCTTGTCTTAGTGGATGGGTGAGTGGGTTGATTTTAGTCTGCTGGCTGCATGGTCACATTGTAGGCTTTGTCTTGAATTGGGGGAAGGGGAAGAATGACTCTATGTAGAAAAACTGTTATCCTCTTTGCACTAATAGTCTCTTTGATATTTGAAACCACAGTATTGCTCTGATGGCCAGCTCTGATGTATCTTGTTCACAGCACAAGCTGGTATCACCTTCCGCATTCCTCTTCCAAGTCTGTGCCACACCCATCTCGTAAAACGTCTGTATGCAACATGGCGGTACATTCTGGAAGTAAATAATTTTATAAATTAAAAGTGGTTAACAACCACAGTCTGCTAGTAACCCTGATCTTGCTGAATATTTTAACCACACCCATTTTCTGACTTTGAATAAATCAGATTACTCGATGAAATTAATAATTTATAAGCTGAATGTCAAACAGTGTGGATCCTGATCAGATGACTTCTGATCTGGATCTACACTTTTCCAACGAATGAGGTTGTCGAGAACAGCAAGATAAGGGTTAAACCTTAATGGCCTTGTTCTGTCTAAAATGTAAACCTCCAAACAGACATAACCTGTGAACAAAGACCACTCTTGGCCATTCCTTTGTGCCATCTTTGTAGACAGGCTGGATTGTTCCTATAGATGTATGTATATATTATATGTAGATATGCTATTTTTGATAGCAAACATGTACAGTAAAACAGGTCTTAGCAGCCACCTCTATTAAGCAAGCAGCCTGTCATAAGCAAGCAAGCATTGGTTACCTGAAAAGTAGAATTCATAAATTTTACCTGTATAAAGCTAGAACCTGTCATTAGAAAGCAAATTTCGAATATGTTTTGAGGCGCTTGCTAATACAGGTTGGACTGTATACATTTGGTAAATCAACCTTATCATCCATCCACAGTGACAAGACCTTTTGCTCATATCCGGGCATAGATCATAGAATATAGTAGGTACATGCGATCAGTGAAGACTGATCAGCCTGCAAAAATGTACAGGCTGGAGTCTTTGCTGGTCACTCAAGCCTTCTTGTAAATTTTGTCATGCGCTGGCTCTTAGTATAACGAAGGATACCAATGAACTACCCAGGCCTACCCAATGGGGAAAGGGCATGTCTGTAAATACCAAGAATAAAAATAAAAAAAAATATTTGTACATATAATGCTGTTATTTTTCTTGCCCCTGTCCTTAATCTTATATAGTTGGAGTACCAGAACGCCATCTTTCTCAAACTCAGCTACAGTATGACATCAATGCAGGTCTATAGAATACATTCTGTTTATGCTCAGTTTCACCAGCTGCTTACCAAAACCAATTGGTTGGATTTTGCTTGTTTCCGGGTTTTAATACCCAGTCAACACTATTTAGGTCATTTTTTAACCAGTCAGTTTACCTAGCCACCCTTTCATGGACAGGCTTACACATCAGCGGTTAACCAGAACTATGCACCTTTTTTGACGGAAACTAACAACTGTCCTTGAATCAGCATAAGGGAGAGAGAATGATTATTGAAATCATTTCATGATCAACCTCCACAAAAGAATGTTGCTGACCACACAGGTATCAAACCGATGTCCTCCTGATCTTCAGTCATAAACAAATCCGACTGAGCTACTGAGACCGGCTTACAGTTTCTAGGAGAGTTGATGAGTAAAACACCGTCACCTAGCTGGTAAACACATTCAATGGCTCATACTTACTCATGAATTGGCTCATCATCACCAACATGACCATAGTTGTCCAAGAATTCATAGAAGGATGTCTCTATAACATACTGGTTCAGACAATTTCCTTCATAGCCAGGATGCTGTGTGATGCACTGAAGGTCTTGATCTTCTACTAAGTTGTCAATGAGACCAATCTCCCTGCAGCATGTGCTCTCATCTACAGATGGCATGGGAATACAAAATCCACATTCACACCTGAAAAATAAAATGGCATACAAATTTAGGGTCAGACGCCAATGTTACATGCTAACTTGAGGTTTTTTTTTTCTCTGTGCACTCTGCTTTTGGCATACTACCCTCATGTATTGGGGCTTGGAGAAATAGATTAGGTGCATATTACTTCCACGCAGATCTGAACCAATCGCACATGAGTACTACTGGGAGGTTCTTAGCCTGCCACGGAAAAGTGGTGCAAGTCTTGCTTCGAACCCGAAAGGGTTTACCCTGTCCTTGTGTGGATCAGTTCTGTGTAGAAGCAACATGCAACCCAATCTATGTCTTCAAGCCCTGTGGGCAAGGACCATTAGCATGTGTTGCCAGAAATTACAATTTAATTTATTACACAAGTCATCTTTGCAAACAGTGTAGATCCAGATCAGATGGCTTCTGAAGAAGACATCTGATCAGGATCTACACTGACATTCAGTTTATGAATTTGTAGGTATAAATTTATCCAAGTAGCCTGATTGGCTCAAAGTAAAAAATGAGTGTAAAATGGGTGTGGCTACACTGAATATTCAGCAGGACATGGGTTAATCCCGGATTTTTTTTGCTGAATCTAGCACATAAATATTTACCTTTTGTTTTTTTATTTTTAGTTTAATGACTCAACCAACACTATTTAGGTTATGTGGAGCATGTCAATGAACTATCCATGCTTTTCCTGGACAGGCTAATTTATTGCACTTTTTGGCCAAAAATTGACAACTACCCTGGTTGAATCAGCAGAAGGGAGAGAATGTTTTTAAAGTAATTTCATGATCAATCTCCACGAAAAGTTATGCTGACACTCACAGGTCTCGAATCTTGGTCCTCTGTACACAAGTCGAATGCGCGCCTGACTGAACTGCAGAGGCCGGCCGGTTACTTGTTGCAGTAATGATTAAAATACACCCGGGTATCACCCCACTTTGGGTTCAACACACACTTGTCGCCAGGGATGACAGAAGAAGATAAGTCCAATGTTTTGCTGTTACATTGTAGGTTATCTGTGGCATTTTTGGTGTGTAAATATCTATATAGAGACTATAATAACAAAAGCAAGCCAATAATTTCACACTTCAACAAGGGGTGGGGGTGCAAATTTTTCCACTTTTCATAAACAATGAATGAGCAGGAATTATCTTGGCTTTCTGGCTCATTCTATTGAAAGTATTTGGCCCTATTGCGGGTTGTAAAGATGACAAAACAGTTGTCAGCCCCCACTGTCTCAACCAGTGCCCCCCGCCCCCCCCCCCACCCCCCGATTTTTTTATTTACTTCCTCCTTTCCTTACGTTATTTTCGGCTATCAAAATACGAAACGGAACCTTACTAATATTGGGCTAATCAGTAGTAAAGTGGACGAACTTATTTTTTCCTCGTCATGCATTTTTTTTGTTTATTATTCTCGCTAACTTACCAGTCTGTGTTGCTGAGCCTATCGCTCAGCTGGCCCTCCAAATCTGACTCGCTAGATGTGTCCGATTCGGAATCTTCCGAGTAATCGGGCGCAGATTCTCTTCTTGGTTCAAACTGATACGGCTGTACCGGCCTGATTGACCCAGCTAAAACAGAATCACCGTCATTCTCCTCTAACTCTCTAAGATTTGCACTGTCCGCCATAGCTGTCACTTCGAAATGTGTCTACAAATGACGTCACGCGCAAGTGCGCATGCGTGAAAATCTAAATTTGGACAGGTGCGAAAGAACGGTAAATCACGTAACTTTATTGGCTTATAACTTCCCCTATATAACCTTTTGAAATCTCGCGACTTTTTGTAATTGCTTATTTTTATCTGTGCTACATGGATAATTAATAAAGATATGGTGGTAAAATTACCGTTTCCGTTGAACTTTAAATCGATTTTACGTGGCCACAATCCTCGCCCTTACTTCCGTCGCGATTTAGACAAATAATTTGTTCAGTCCGCATGAAGGCCTCCTAACTCATCAGTGCAACATCTCCGTGAACACAAATAATCAAATAACCACAGAGGTGAGACAACGGTGAGGGTTCGACAGCAAGAAACCACTAAATGCAGGAGCAAACGAAAACCAACAGTTAGACTCCGATTGTTTGATTGATTGATCAATCAAGATTGATTGTCAATTTGGCATTACTCAGTCTATCAAAGAATGCTCTAATAGTCCCAAGATGTTGATATCACTGGTCATTGTATATGATAGCGTCATCAATATAAGCACTGCAGCCTTCCAGCCTGCAATTACCATGTTTATTAAGCGCTGAAATGTTGCCGGAGAGTTTTTCGTTCCAAATGGCATGACTTTGTAGTTAAATAATCCGTCGGGGTTCCAAAGGATAACCCTTTTATAGAACATATTTGTAGCAAATGCCAAAACCTCCTTTGCTCTATCTGTGAGTGGAATTTGCCAAATCCTTTCAGAAGGTCGAACTTCGTTATGTATTTTGCATTCCGGATGTTATCAATGCAGTCATCCATTCTTGGAATTGGAAAGCTATCTGTTTTACTTAAGGAATTAACTTTCCTAAAATCTGTAAACATACGATATGTCCCATCAGGTTTTGGTACAAGAATACAAGGAGAACTCCATTCACTTTGGCTTGTTTCAATAAAGTCATTTTCTAATAAATACTGAACTTCTTCTTTAAGATATTTTTGTTTCATGGGATTCATCCTGTATGGATGTTGCTTTACAGGTTTAGAACCATTTATGTCCACATCGTGAAATTTTTTGTCTGTCCGTGTTGGAATGTCAGGACATAAGTGTTCATATTAAAAAATCAGCTGTTTCAGTTCATTCTGCTGATTTGGCTCTAGATGTGACGGTTTCTGGTCGAGATTCCTCAGAATGTCCGAATGCTGAAGTTTTGATTATGTGGGATCAGATTGCACTGAATTAATATCCTCACAGTCATTGTCACATGAATCAAGTAGAACAGAGCTTACTAGATTGACTGATGTTAAAGATGCATTGTCCCTATCAATGTATTCCTTAAGCATGTTAATATGACACAGCTGCTTTTGCTTGCGCCTCCCAGGAGTGTTTATTGTGTAATTTACGTCACTGATCATTTTGTCTACAGTGTATGGACCATAATACCTGGCTTGCAAATATTTTCCAGGAATAGGCAAAAGAGCAAGTACCTTATCCGCTGGTTTTCAATTTCTTTCTTTGTCCCTATGTCATATAGCTGTTTCATGTTTCTTTGGGCTGACTGAAGAATGGTCCGAGCAGCCTCACAAGCTTTTGAAAGTCTAGTTTTCAAACCCGACGCATACTGAAGTAAATTCAAGCAAGTGTTATCATTAGAGAGAAATTTCTCTTTCAGAAATTTCAAAGGACCACGAACAGTATGGCCAAATACTAATTCAAACGGACTGAAGCCAAGAGATTCTTGCACAGATTATCTAACAGAAAATAAAATCAGATGGATTCCTTTCTCCAATTCCTTATCTGTGTCAAAGCAATATGATCTTATCATGTTTTTCAATGTTTGATGGAATCTTTCAAGGGCGCCTTGACTTTTAGGATGATAGGCCGAGGACTTATACTGTATAATGCCCAGTTCATGCATTACTTGTTGAAAAATTCCAATCATGAAATTTGGACCTTGGTCTGACTGAATAGATTTTGGAAGACCAACAAAAGTGAAAAACTTCACTTAGGCCTTGACGATTCTCTTCGGTTTGTTATTTCTTAGTGGAATGGCTTCAGGAAACATGTGGAAGCACAAATAATAGTCAAAAGATATTCACAGCCAGACTTAGTTCTGGGCAAGTGACCCACACAGTCTATCATTATTCGACTGAAAGGTTCATCAAAAGCAGGTATAGGCTGCAAATGAGCCTTAGGTATAGTCTGATTTGGTTTTCCTACAATTTGGCATGTATGACAGGACCTACAATGCTGAGAAACATCTGATTTTAACCCAGGCCAGTAAAAATGATTAAGAATCTTGTAATAGGTTTTATTTACACCTAAATGTCATGACATGGGAGTTTCATGTGCCAAGTTTAATATTTCGGGACGGTAAACCCGTGCAACCACTATGTGGTGGTTGCCAGCCCACTAGTCTTCTGCGGAGACATCTGGTGGACGCCATTTTCTCATAGGAATGTGGTTTTTGACATAATAACAGACTGGGACCTGAGATACCTCCTGCTCATCTAAAGTCCTTTCAAATAAAGGCGAAATTTCAGGATCCTTGTGCTTTTCTACTGCTATGTGAGACCCGGACATTTTGTCATGGCCTAGATCGAAAGGTGAGTAATTCTCATGGAAATCTGTCTGCTTACCAGGCAGGCTTGAAGACAGACACCTTGTTATCTCGTCATTAAAAGACTGACCATAAAAGGTATCAGTAAAATCAAAATCCATTTTCCCATCACTTTGCTTGACCTTACGTGCCATAGCCCTTGTGACTGCACAGGACGGATAAAGATCAGGAATTTCCTGCTCAATGGGATCAGGTGGTTGATCAGTGCAAGGATTACAAGTCAAAAGTGGGTTTACCACAACCTTATCCCCAGCTAAGTCATTGCCTAGCAATAAATGAGCACCTTTAAAAGGTAAAGAAGGTCTAATACCAACAGCCACTGAACCGGATACCAAGTCTGATGACAAATAATCATTATGAAGCGGAACATTAACAACTCCACAGAAGGACACTTGTGCCCAAAGAAGTCCTCTCGGAAAAAGGCAGAGAATCTGCTAGAATAAGAGATTGAGAAGCTCCAGTATCTCGTAAGATTTTAATAGCGGTAGGATGGGCATAACTATCATCCTTTAGTGACACAAAACCATCTGGTAAGATTGGTTCATAAATCTCCATAACTGAATCAGTCTCAGACTGTGTGTTTCGCTTGTGTCTTATTATTTTGGATGGCCATATGGCCATTTTGTGGGAAAGTAACTGTCCTTATGGCCTTCCTTTGTTAAGGTTTCCATTATGGTCTGGTCGCTTCATGTTTGTGTTTCTTTCACTTTGGTGTCTTTGATGGGTGGAGTAAGTTAATTGTATCGATTCCTGATCTTTGGTTTACTTCTACTTAAGATATTTTTTGTATCAGAAAGAGTTTCCTCCCATACACAAGACTGTGGTTTTGGCCTTATAGAAGTCAAGCCTGTAGGCTTAAGTTTCTATTGGCTTTTTTCTTCGCTTTAATTTTAAACATTCAGAGATCAAACGACCTGTATTTTGCAATAGTTACAAACTACTTGAGATTGAGATAAGGGATTGTGGTCTTTGTTTTCACCAGAAGGTTTGGAGGAATTCTGGCTCCTATATTCACAAGAAGGTTTGGAAGGATTCTGGCTTTTATTTTCACCAGAAAGTTTTGACATAGTACTAGATGTATGGCTTTAACTGCCAGATGGATTACTAGGATAGACTCTTGGACCTGTCTGTGGATTATAAGGTTTTCTAGGATAAGGCCTGTTCACAAATGAGACTTTATGAGTCAAAGCATAATCATCTGTCAAACTAGAAGCTTCCTTCAAAGTTTCAACTTTTGTCTCATCGAGAAAAGACGTAAAATCTGAATTTATGCACCGTTTGAACTCTTCAACAAGGACAAGCTGTCTAAGTTTTTCATGATTAGAGCCTACTTTTTTAGAAGAACACTACCTATCAAATAACTGTTCTTTGGTTCGAGCAAACTCTATATGGGAGACAAAGCAGATGGATCGAAAAGTTCTTCATCAACATTCAACTGTACCAAAATATTCTTAATTTCATGTTTTTCATGATTGTTTTGACAGCAGTGACCCCATAATGGGAAGCAATATCTAGCAAATCTGTCCTTTTGGCCAGATTAAACAGCTCCTGGATAGGCTGAGCCCAAAAGCTTCTCAAATCAAACGACTTGTTTGCTTTTTGTTCGTATTATCAAGTAATTAGGGTAACACAGATTGAGGTTAATTTGACGAAGTTTTTTTTTTGAAATGACAAGCCCAACAATAATTTCACATGAAATGACAAGTATTATTTCACATAAAAAGGACAAGTACTATCTCACATGAAATGACAAGTACTATCTCACATAAAACGACAATCCCCTATATGCCTTTGGGGAAAACCAACCTTTTGAAACGACTGCCAAGTCTATATTTGATAAGAAATGACAATTACTTGCCTACAAATGAAATGTCAGTCCTTAAAATGCTGAAAATGATTTAATCCCGGACGAGCTCCCAATTTCTGTTACGAGCCAGGCGTAGCAGAAAGAAAAAAGCAAACAAGCCTTATGGAAAAAATTAACAAAATTTATTTGCAAACTATTTTTAACCTGTAGAAGTTATACCATTAAATGTACTTAGCTCTATTATGAAATATCCTTGAATGAATCTATTTTCCTTGATCCCACATAATTCACAGTCCGAAATGAAATATAATATCCTTTAACAACTCAACACAGAACTTAGAAATAACTTTTCTTAAAAACCCAAACATCAAACTCCAAAGTCTGACTCCAAGAAAAAGTCAAGCTCTTTTATAGACCTAAAGAATTCTCTAGAATGTTCCATAGGGCTGTGGAATAAGATGATATAATTTTCTAAAAATAATGCAAAGCTGAACTTTCTGGAAGCTTCCAAAGTAATTTACCTTGTAACCAAGGTGTTTACCAAATAAAATTAATCTGTGACTCATTTCTTTCCAGAAAGTTCTTTAAGAAGAATAAACATGATGTTATTAAGTCACCCAGTGTGGTGAAAGCGGGAATCAGAAAAAATAAATTCTTATGCATAACATAGGCCAGTATCCAAAATTCGCTATTGTGCTTAAATCAATTAATCAGACCACAAAAGATATACAGCTGAAACTTTGCATATATGTGGACCAATACTTCCCCTTTATGGAATAACTGTATAAACGTCACAAATGAATGGTGTTTAAGCAGTAGTAGCTTTGTCAAAATTTGAGACATACTTGCTATCGAAATATTGACATTTGGTGTGAAAGAATAATATAAAATAAATACCTATGCGCATGGCTGTTTGAAGCCATTGTCAAATGGACCGAAAGCCGTGCTCAGACAGCAAAAACTATGTTCAAATCATGAAATTCGCGTGCTGTTTGAACATGGATTTTGAGCTTTTGATATCACAAGACGGGCCTTGCTTTCTTTACGTTACGTTGAGCGACGTAACGTTATCGCCCTGAACGTAGCGTTTTAGCGTTCTATGACGACGTCAGAAGGTTACTGCATGACAACGTCATTGTAAACAACAATCTGAACTGGCCGCCATTTTGGTTTGCATGTCGCATTTGAAGAGTTTATATGGAATTTATATTGAGCTTTTGGACGTTTTCGTCAAAATTTGCGGTTGGATTCGTAAGTTATGCAAGAACAACGATCATCCATGATTATTTCATTGCATTAACATTTGCCGGATCCCTCGGAAGATTTTTGAACATTAGGCCTAGCGGCCTCATGTTCAAACAGCTTCCTCGGGACCCGGCAATTGTTAATGCATGAAAAACCATGGTTGATCCCTATAATATAGGTAAATAAAAGATAAAATACTTTAACTCAAACTTTGTAAAGTTGTATTGCTTTGCTTTTCTTTGTAAATGTTATTGATTCTATGGTGTCCTATATGTGTCGCAAATAACAAGCATGCGCCGTATCCTTATTGTCTTCAGTAAATGTATCTGAACCTAAAGTTGATCTGTGCACGTTATTTCAATGATCTCAAATGCATTTCTGCGAATGTAATTTGCTAAAATGAATAGAAAACAACGATTTTACATGACTTATTTAGTGAAATCCGCAATTTTCTAGCCAGGCACAATATAAAATATTATGAAATGTTTATAAAATAGTCGAGAAGTGAGTGCAAATCTAACGCCTCTGTGAGCACTCATCAAGCGGGGGCCTGCAAGTATTCGTTACATTGCCACAGATTTCCCAGTGGTAGTTTAGTTGTTTTCTTTTTTGTTTTCCTCTTTAATTTTGAAAGTATGATATGATTGGATATAGTTAGCATTGAATCTACTTCCGATCTGTCATTCCTAAGCTTTTGATTGCTATTTGGCCATCTTATAGCAGTTCTTACATTAAAAAAAAATCCAACAATAATTCATTTAAGACAGAGAGAGGGAGCGAGAGAGCGGACTTCACAATCGCGACAGAAGTAAGGGCGAGGATTGTGGCCACGTAAAATCGATTTAAGCCCCCCAGTGGAAATCTTCCACTGACCGTTCCAAGGCGGCTCTTCTGTGGCGATTTATTTATGTTGTTGTTTGTTACTTATTGTGTGTATCACTTGTGTCTTTTAATTTTGGATGGCCATATGGCCATTTTGTGGGAAAGTAACTGTCCTTATGGCCTTCCTTTGTTTAGGTTTCCATTATGGTCTGGTCGCTTAATGTTTGTATTTATTTCCCTTTGGTGTCTTTTATGGGTGGAGTAAGTTAATTGTATCAATTCCTGATCTTTGTTTTACTTCTACTTTTCATATACAGTAATGCGGACTGAAAAAAAATATTTGTCTAAATCACGACGGAATTACGTGCGAGGATTGTAGCCACGTAAAATCGATTTAATACTTTTTGCCGACCGTTCCAAGACGGTCCATCAGTTGCGATTTATTTGGTATAGTTTGTCTTTGAAAGTGTGTATCGCTTATATTTTTGTTTGTTTTAATAGCCGATTGTTCATTTTGTTGGTAGAAGCTGTCCTTTCGGCTTGCTGGTGTTGTGCCGTGTGGCGGCAGTAAAACGTCTCCCCGTACATCAACCATAGTGCAGTTTATATTTTCCTTTTAGTCCTTTGAGATCAGCGTGAATATTCTGAGAAGTCGGAAATATATTATTGGTTTAGACTCATATTCTAGACAGATTTTTAATAATTTGGACCCCATTTTGATTTATACCAGTCTTTTAATGCCTATTCGAAATTCGCAAAATTGCATTATGTTTCCTCTGGCTTTCTTTGCCGGATCATTACAGGGTCACTGATGAGGCTTTATTAGCCGAAACTACGTAGTATGACCCATCTTCTTTCTTATGAATGTTTTCATTGCTCTTAAAGGAACTCATTTTTGATTTTTATTCCACTGTCGATGTGTCCATTAGGGTCTAGTTATTCCATATTTGTGTTACTTTCCCTTTGGTGTCTCTGGTGGGAGGTGTGGGTTCATTGTATCGATTTCTGATCATTGCCCTCACTTCTATTTTGGAAAACAAGGTGATACATGGAACAGGACATCTCCAAACATACTTGTTTTAGTTTTAAGAGATGCCTGATGGAGTTAAACAGTACGTGGGCACACGAAAGTGGTTAGTGGCACGCGAGGCACACGAGTTAATAACAGGCCATCCCCCAAACTGACTCTGAAGAGACTATGATGTTGAGCAGTATCAGAGCACAAGAAAGTGGCTAGATGCGCGAATAAGAGTCGTACCTAATTTACAACTACCATGTTGGCCTTTGCAAGAGAGCCGAAGTTCATCGTCTGGCAGTTGAATGTAATGAGACAGAACATCAGGTGGAGGCTTATTCACAGGGGAAATTGATTTTATCTTTTTTTTTACTGTTTTCACGTCATGTTTCGATGTCGTTCCCTGGTTATATAGTTCGGAGGATTTGGGGTCTGATTGTATCAGTTTCTGGTCGTTTCCCTTTTCAATTCTCTTCATTTATTACACAGGCGAAATCACTCCAATGTGACGACTACATGACGATTTCAAGAATGAATTAGGAACAAACATGAACAGAAACGTTATACCTTTACAGAAGCGAATCTCAGAGGCCGGCGTATGTAGATTTAAAAACATTTTTCTCGAGAAAAAATTCGATGGGACTATAATTCAAAGATGAAAATGCCTGTCGAGTCAGAATTTCATGCTCTTGACATAACCTGTTTGATAAAATTCACCTTTGAAAAATAGACAGATATGAAACTTTGTGTACATTTCTTTCCGATGAAATACCACACAAACACCATTCTCAGCAAAAAGTGTGTATAAAAATGTGGTAAACTTGAGAAAAATCTGGGTCGTTTCAGTGGGTTCAGAAAAGACAAAAATTAATATATTTAGCGATTAACTGGAAATTTTTCACCATAATCATTAAATCGGAAATTGAATAATCTGCAACTGGGTTAAATTTCAGGAAAATCTATTTCTGACCATTTTTTTATTCCAAAAAAACTGAACTACTTCCGTTCGTTGAACAGGAACAAAAGCCAGCCAACATGGCTGTAAACACAGGAAAGTAACGAGACGAAAAGACTAACCCTGTAGTATTTCTCCAGCTACTGATTTGTTTACCCCGCCTGCAGTTCATCAGGTTTTGCCAGTAAATCCGAACTCCCGATGTTTACTTTATTTTTCCATTTGTGTCAAAAATAGCCTCGAAGAGTCTGCCAATATACGCATCTTCCATGCCATAATATGTATATTGCCAACAACAACAACAAAAACATATGACGTTTACATTTGTACTGACGTCATATACGAAAAACCAATACTAACTTATTTGCCCATCTACTAATCAGATCAAATAACAATGTAGACTAACAATGTAGACTTATTTATATTAGATTCGGTACTAAGTTATTTAGACAAATTGTGGGTATTCCGATGGGTACTAATTGCGCACCTCTTGTGGCTGATCTGTTCTTGTATTGTTATGAAAGAGACTTCATTTTGTCGCTTTCCATTGATAACCAATCTGAAATTATTGAAGCTTTTAGCTCTACTTCTAGATATTTAGATGATTTATTAAATATTGATAATACCTATTTTGATGGTTTGATCAGTCAGATTTACCCCCTAGAACTTCAGTTAAATAAAGCAAATTCTTCTGATACCGAGGCCCCGTTTTTGGATTTACATCTATCTATTGTAGATGGATTTGTTTCGTGCAAAATTTATGATAAACGCGATGACTTTGATTTTGAGATTGTAAATTTTCCTTTTTTGGATGGTGATGTTCCTCGTGCGCCATCCTATGGCGTTTATATTTCGCAATTAATTCGATTTGCTAGAGTGTGTAGTCATGTAACTGACTTCAACACTCGTAATAAATTATTAACGGCTAAACTCCTTAATCAGGGTTATCGGTACCATAAACTACGTAAAGCCTTTTCAAAATTTTATAGACGCCATTCTGATTTAATTTCAAAATTCAATATTGGACTTAAATCTCTTCTGCAACAAGGTCTATCGGAACCCGAATTTTATGGTGACTTAGTATATAAATTCAGAAAAATATATAACCGCAATGACTTCAGCACCCAATTTCGTAAAATCATTCTTCGATATAAAAAGATTGGGTACAACATTGATATTATACGACAGACTGCATGCATGGTAGTTAACCCAATCACGGTTGGCAACTTTGCTTCCCTCTTTAATTGCACGCCGGTGGGTCAGGCCTCAGATTCTATGACGGCTCCAACGTAAAGGCTTATTGAAAATTAAAGAGATAATGTTGGTTGGTGCCTGATGCTCTGTCTCTGGTCGGGCTCATCGGAGTCTAACTGTTGGTTTTCTTTTGCTCCAGCATTTCAGTGGTTTCTTGCTGTCGAGTCCTCACCGTTGTCTCACCTCTGTGGTTCTTTGATTTCTGTGTTCACGGAGATGTTGCACTGATGAGTTAGGAGGCCTTCATGCGGACTGAACAAATTATTTGTCTAAATCGCGACGGAAGTAAGGGCGAGGATTGTGGCCACGTAAAATCGATTTAAGCCCCCCAGTGGAAATCTTCCACTGACCGTTCCAAGGCGGCTCTTCTGTGGCGATTTATTTATGTTGTTGTTTGTTACCTACTGTGTGTATCACTTGTGTCTTTTTATTTTTGGATGGCCATATGGCCATTTTGTGGGAAAGTAACTGTCCATATGGCCTTCCTTTGTTTAGGTTTCCATTATGGTCTGGTCGCTTAATGTTTGTATTTCTTTCCCTTTGGTGTCTTTTATGGATGGAGTATGTTAATTGTATCAATTCCTGATCTTTGTTTTACTTCTACTTTACTCTGTTAATTGCCAGTTCACGCGCAGCCTAAGTTTCAACCAGTCCCATCCACCTCGAAAAACAAATAAGATTAAATTTCCATCACGTTTGCTCAACGATGCTTAATTTTAGTTGTCACTACAGCTCAATCATGAGAGAGAGAGAGAGAGAGAGAGAGAGAGAGATTGTTTGATTTGAGGCTTAACGTCCCCGTCAACACTGTAAAGGTCATTTTGAGGACGGTGCTTCCAATTTTGTGGGACTTTTACCCGCATTGAGGTGAAATGACATCTCAAGCCCTGCCGCCCAATGAAACCATTAGGGTAAATATAAGCATGTTAGGGCCGACTCGCACCGCTTTGCCTGGGAAGGCTTAGATCCTCTCAGCGGTTTATCAGTAATCATGTGCGGGTCGGTTTCAGCTCCGCGTGGAAGCATCATGTAGCCCATATATTTCTTCAAGCCCCGATGGGCGGGGGCAGAGAGAGAGAGAGAGAGAGAGAGAGAGAGAGAGAGAGAGAGAGAGAGAGAGAGAGAGAGAGAGAGAGAGAGAGAACCAGCCAACAAATCATGTTGGGACATCACTGTCGGGCCAACATTGGCCCGCTGTAGCATAGCATGTCGGGACATCACTGTCGGACCGACGTCGGTCCGCTGTTTTGTGTGTGCGAGAGAGAGAGAGAGAGAGAATAATTTGATTGCACTCTGACGTAAATAAAACGAAATAAAAAGAAAAAAAATCCGCTCAACCGAGCCAGCAAAGCGTGCCGGATCAACGTCTGGCGGACAGCGATACGACCTCTTAACGCTGGGCTAACTTACGTCGTATCGCTGTCGGTCCGGCGTTGGCCTGTTTGTGCTAGCCGGGCACTATCCGCAAGAAAAAGATACCTGGGTCTCAAAGTAGAACCACAAAAGTCGCGCGGTGGAGGATGCTCCTAGAAAACCGACCGAAAGTGGATAATTTATTTTCATTCGCAGTTTTTTTTTTTGTTTTTTTTTTTTACCATCCCTATTAGTTTTTTGTGTGTTCGTGATGGGGTAATTTATCGGGCTTTGCCACAAAGTGCGATACAGGCTTGTTTGTAGAAATTATTTCTACAAACAAGCTGTAGCGCAATGGAGACAAGCTGTAGCGCAATGAAGAACCTTTCCCCAACCCCCACCCCCGAACCCCCACAATCTTTCATGCAAAGTGTCAAAACAATTGTATGATCGTAGGCGGTTTATCCTTTTCAGGCAGGTAATGTTTGAAAGACGGCAGCCGCCTCACCTTGAAATTAATGAATGTCATGTCATAATAAAACCCCCGTCTGAGTATAGGCTGAGAAAAAAAGTCCTGAGTGAGGATTTAGACTGTTTCGTCCTGTATTTGTTTAACGTTCCCGTCAACACTGCATGTGTAGGTCATTTTAGAGACGTTCCTTCCAATTTTGTGGGACTTTTACCCGACATTGAGATGAAATTGGCAAGCGTTAAGACGTCGCATCGTTGTCGGCCCGACGTTGTCCTGTATTTGTTTAACGTCCCATCAACACTACATGTGTGGGTCGTTTTAGAGACGTTGCTTCCAATTTTGTGGGACTTTTACCCGGCATTGAGATGAAATGGGCAAGCTTAGACCCTCTTAGCGGTTTACCAGTACTCGTGTGCGGTCGGTTTCAGCTCTGCGTGGAAGCATCAAGCAGCCAATCTATTTCTTCAAGCCCCAATGTGCGGGGGTCGGGCCTTTACTGGGCTGTTATAAATCTAAGGTTTCTACAGAGTTTACTGTTCACACATACGAATGCAAACAGTGTAGATCCAGATAAGAAGCCGTAAAATAAGTTATCTCAACCATAACGATTGTCATTCTATTAATGATTTACATCGACCAAAAACCCGATGGGTGAGTACTATAGTCTCACAAAACAGACCTATATAATTTTGACACCCTTTAAACGCCACTTTTAAGTGTAGTAAAACTGGGGGTTTACAGGGGTATACTTTGCCACCGCCCACCGGGGCTTTCAAAAATAGATTGGGCTGCACAATGCTTCCACGCAGAGCTGAAACCGACCGCACACGAGTACTGTTAAACTGCTTAGAAGGTCTCAGCCTGCCCAAGCAAAGTGGTGCGAGTCCTGATGACCTACACATGCAGTGTTGACGGGGACGTTAAACAAATACAGGACGAAATAGTCTAAATCCTCGCTCAGGATGTTAACCTCATGCATATTAACACTATTGGTTTCATTGGGCGGCAGGGATTGAGATGTCATTTCATCTCAATGTTCGGAAAAAAGTCCGACAAACTTGGAAGCAGTGAGTGAGTGAGTGTTTTAGTTTTACGTCCCATCAACAGCTAAGGTCATACGGAGACGGGGCCTCGGTTTAAAGACTCATCCGAAAGTCTGGAGAAGCCCGGGATCGATCCTGCGATCCCTGGTTTACAAGGCGAGTAGGGTAACCACTACACCCCGGAGGCTTCTAAAGCATTGAAGCAATGTCTCCAAAATGACCTTAATAGTGTTGACGGGGACGTTAACCTCAAATCAATCAATCAAACAAAAAAAACAGGGGATTACATTATTTACCCAAAACTGAGATGAAATGACATCTCAAGCCTACCACCCGAGGTACCCGATTGTCCAACGGGCACACAACGTTTACGCAACGTCGTATCAACGTCGATGCAACAGAATGATGTTGCATCGACGTTTAAAAGTCATTTGTCCTACCCAACATTGAGATGAAATGACATCCCAAGACTACCACCCCAGGTACCCGCTTGTCCAGCGGGCACACAACGTTTACGCAACGATGTATCAACGTCGATGCAACAGAATGATGTTGCATCGACATTTAAAAGTCATTTGCCCCACCCAACATTGAGATGAAATGACATCTCAAGACTACCACCCCAAGTACCCGCTTGTCCAGCGGCCACACAACGTTTACGCAACGTCGTATCAACGTCGATGCAACAGCATGATGTTGGACGTTTAAAAGTCATTTGCCCCCCCCCCCCCAAACCCCCCACACCCCCCAAAGCGGTTTTACACCAGCACAAAAGTTCAAGTTCGGTTGGTTGTTTCAGCTCGGCGCAGAAGCTCATGCAGCCCAATCCAATTTTCTCCAAGCTATGGCGGAAGTCGGTGTCATTTTCTGAAGGCTCGAACATATAGCAGTCACCACTCACTGGCTGCAGTATTTAAATGGAATAACGACAGATACAATGCCGTCAGATAGACTTTGAGAGAGAGAGAGAGAATCGTACCAGTGATGCGTTTTGCATAGGATTAACCTGGATCTGGTGAAGGGTTGTCTAAGGATGTGACACCAGTAAAATTCTGATTCCGATCTACGTGTTCACAAACGGCTTCTGTCTATCTATTTATCTTTTTATACTGAGTCGGTCATATTTGACCATTACCTCAGTTGCCGTATCAAAGTGTGAAACTGCTTAACTTACCGACAAAAATAAAGCAATCCAGATGCAGTTAGTGTAGTTGTGGTCTAACAACCAAGGTTCATAACGTATTTTGACAAAACACGCCTTCTTTCAGCGTTTAAATTTTGATTAACTTTTCTTCGCAGCCATGTATTTTAAAAATCTGTGTGTGCAAGCGTTGCGACTAGGTCAAATATTGACCCAACTTCTGACGTCAACATTTCCAATACTGTGTTTACATTCGTGTAGATACTCAGCTGGAAGACAGACTAATGTATAAGAAACATTTTAGGAAAATTTGAACCAATTTTTTTTCTGACCATTTTTTTATTCCAAAATAACTGACCGGTACTGTTTGACCAGAAGTTTGTTTAAAAATATGGGTTACTTAATAAACGAAGCTTCGGCAACGTTCCATTTCAGTGGCAACCGTAACTAAAGTAATGAAACGTTTTAGGAAGTGTTGATGTTTTCATTTGTGCTTTTGAATGCTAATTTTATCATTTCTGACGACTGTATGCTTATGTTAAAATGACCGGAAGTAGCTTCCGATTTCACAATTATTTTTGCTATAAAAAAATAATCCCTTTCGCGGAAGCTTACAAAAAAATAAAATCTTGACGACGGCCTTAGCAACTCTCCTACTGTTATGCTACACTATAAAAACTGCATATTTTCATAATTTGCATGGGTTGTCAGAAATCAATACAGTCATTCCATACGTGAAAATGCAGTGTATTCTACCAAAATACAAAATTCCAGCTGTATATCTTCTGGGGTCCGGTATAGATATTCAGATTCCCATGGAGATTCCCCTATACGTTATTCATGGCTCGCAGCAGCGCTGTATGACTAGACTGGACGCGTTTTATGCGGTTTAATTCCGCAAACAAAATTACCCAAAATACGAAAAATTATTAAAATAAATATCTACCTCCCGCGCCTTTGGGGTTTATTAACAAGTAAAGACACATACCGGCCTGCTCTGCGAAAAGTACTGACATCCGTCAGAACTTCAGTTAAATAAAGCAAATTCTTCTGATACCAAGGCCCCGTTTTTGGATTTACATCTATCAATTGTAGATGGGTTTGTTTCATGCAAAATTTATGATAAACGCGATGACTTTGATTTTGAGATTGTAAATTTTCCTTTTTTGGATGGTGATGTTCCTCGTGCGCCATCCTATGGCGTTTATATTTCGCAATTAATTCGATTTGCTAGAGTGTGTAGCCATGTAACTGACTTCAACACTCGTAATAAATTATTAACGGCTAAACTTCTTAATCAGGGTTATCGGTACCATAAACTACGCAAAGCCTTTTCAAAATTTTATAGACGCCATTCTGGTTTAATTTCAAAATTCAATATTGGACTTAAATCTCTTCTGCAACAAGGTCTATCGGAACCCGAATTTTATGGTGACTTAGTATATAAATTCAGAAAAATATATAACCGCAATGACTTCAGCACCCAATTTCGTAAAATCATTCTTCGATATAAAAAGATTGGGAACAACATGGATATTATACGACAGACTGCATGCATGGTAGTTAACCCAATCACGGTTGGCAACTTTGCTTCCCTCTTTAATTGCACGCCGGTGGGTCAGGCCTCAGATTCTATGACGGCTCCAACGTAAAGGCTTATTGAGAATTAGAGAGATCTAATTCAAGGTAATGTTGGTTGGTGCCTGATGCTCTGTCTCTGGTCGGGCCCATCGGGGTCTAACTGTTGGTTTTCGTTTGCTCCAGCATTTCAGTGGTTTCTTGCTGTCGAGTCCTCACCGTTGTCTCACCTCTGTGGTTCTTTGATTTTTGTGTTCACGGAGATGTTGCACTGATGAGTTAGGAGGCCTTCATGCGGACTGAACAAATTATTTGTCTAAATCGCGACGGAAGTAAGGGCGAGGATTGTGGCCACGTAAAATCGATTTAAGCCCCCCAGTGGAAATCTTCCACTGACCGTTCCAAGGCGGCTCTTCTGTGGCGATTTATTTATGTTGTTGTTTGTTACTTACTGTGTGTATCACTTGTGTCTTTTATTTTGGATGGCCATATGGCCATTTTGTGGGAAAGTAACTGTCCTTATGGCCTTCCTTTGTTTAGGTTTCCATTATTGTCTGGTCGCTTAATGTTTGTATTTCTTTCCCTTTGGTGTCTTTTATGGGTAGAGTAAGTTAATTGTATCAATTCCTGATCTTTGTTTTACTTCTACTTTTAGAATTGCTTACACGTGTATTGTACTAACCCAGTGTAACGTATTGACGTTATTAGTACCTCAATATGACAGAAATAGTGTTTATTAGTATGTAAAATATGTTCTTTAAAAGGGTTATCCTTTGGAAGCAAGGAATACACCACACAACTGAAAAATATGGAGTGTACATGTTTTCTGGGCCAGACTAGCTAGTTTCGGCCAATTAGGCCTCATCAGTGACCCTCAGATATTTTCAAAATTCCACAATGGAATCAATGATCCCAAAGGACAAGAAAATATAATCTACACTATGATGTATGGCAGGGAGACGTTTTACCGCCGCCACACAGTCCCACACACCAGCTGTAGTGAAGTTAAATATGTTCTATAAAAGGGTTATCCTTTGGAAGCAAGGAATACACCACAGAACTGAAAAATATGGAGTGTACATGTTTTCTGGGCCAGACTAGCTAGTTTCGGCCAATTAGGCCTCATCAGTGACCCTCAGATATTTTCAAAATTCCACAATGGAATCAATGATCCAAAAGGACAAGAAAATATAATCTACACTATGATGTAGGGCAGGGCGACGTTTTACCGCCGCCACACAGTCCCACACACCAGCTGTAGTGCAGTTAAATATGTTCTATAAAAGGGTTATCCTTTGGAAGCAAGGAATACAACACAGAACTGAAAAATATGGACTGTACATGTTTTCTGGGCCAGACTAGCTAGTTTCGGCCAATTAGACCTCATCAGTGACCCTCAGATATTTTCAAATTTCCACAATGGAATCAATGATCCCAAAGGACAAGAAAATATAATCTACACTATGATGTAGGGCAGGGAGACGTTTTACCGCCGCCACACAGTCCCACACACCAGCTGTAGTGAAGTTAAATATGTTCTATAAAAGGGTTATCCTTTGGAAGCAAGGAATACACCACAGAACTGAAAAATATGGAGTGTACATGTTTTCTGGGCCAGACTAGCTAGTTTCGGCCAATTAGGCCTCATCAGTGACCCTCAGATATTTTCAAAATTCCACAATGGAATCAATGATCCCAAAGGACAAGAAAATATAATCTACACTATGATGTAGGGCAGGGAGACGTTTTACCGCCGCCACACAGTCCCACACACCAGCTGTAGTGAAGTTAAATATGTTCTATAAAAGGGTTATCCTTTGGAAGCAAGGAATACACCACAGAACTGAAAAATATGGAGTGTACATGTTTTCTGGGCCAGACTAGCTAGTTTCGGCCAATTAGGCCTCATCAGTGACCCTCAGTCTGATGTTACTGACATGGTGTTGAGAGGGCAAGAAGATTGAGAGAGAGAAAGAGTTTCATTGTAACAAGTAATTGTTCTAGCTATAAAACAGCATCATTTTATTTAAGTTAAAATACTTCTCTATCAAACTGCAATGACCTTTAATTTAGATGTAATTTACATGCATGTTTTTGTTGGCGCTGTAGCAAAACCATATTGATATTTAATATAAATTCTCTAAGTGCACATCTGCACATCACATGTTACATGAACTTTAGAAAGTACTTCCAGAACCTTATAGAACATGATGAAACTGCATTTTAAATGTTAAGTTATTGGTGCTTTCGTCAAAATAGTGACATATAATTTATAGTTAGAAGCGAAATTGGCAATGGAGATGATAACAAACGTGATGAAATGTGAAAGAGTGGTTGCATCAGATTTTTGTGAGGATTATAAATACTGGGGTTTCTGACCAGGTCTTTAGATGTCTTTTTGATTGCATACAGTAAAGTCTGCTTGGGAGTTGTGCACTCTTTTGAGCTGCCTGCCCAATAAAGTTAAAAAACCTGAAATGACTCTTAGTTGTTTCTGTCACTGTTAAAATACTATACGATCACGACTACAAGTTTTGTGACTCTGTTACATAACTTGTTTTTTGTTGCCGTGTCGACGCATTAAAAGAAAAGGAACCTTAGGACAAATCAAAATGGCGGACAAGAAGGAAGAAACCAAGGTAGGTGTTGTTTTTCTTTACCTTATTTTGGTTTGCTTAATGGTCACTTGTTTACCAATGAATAGGTTTTAAAAAGCCAGACATTTCTTTAATTAAATTAATTAACTAAAATGGATCAAAATCAAGATCAAAACCCACAACAACCTCAACAGCCTTTAGGCCCTTTGATAATTTACGTTTGGAAATTGCAAACGTTTCACAAGCTTTAACAACACAAGGTGTTGCTGGTAACGTTTTAAAGTTTAACGGAGAAGCAAAATTATACAGGGAATGGATCAAGTCAATTGAAAAATATTGCATTTTGGCCGATCTTCCTGATGAAAGAAAGAAATTAATAGCATATCATTCTAGCTCAGGCGCTGTTAGCGGTTTTATTCAAAGATACATGGCAGCCAATCCATTAAACACTTGGGCAAATTTAAAAGAACAGTTAGCAGTCAGGTTTTCTGACGTAACTGACAGACAAATGGCCATGTCATTGTTAAGGTCAGTAAAACAAAAACAAGGGGAGAATATTCAGTTATTTGCAGAGAGGATATTGTCTCTTGCAGAAGAGGCGTATCAGAATCAAGGGGGAGATGCAATTGAACGCCAATTGATATATATATTTGTAGATGGCTTAACTCAAGATAATCTAAAAATGAAAATACTTAGGGATCAGCCGGATTCGTTGCAAGGTGCCATTGCCATTGCTACGAATGAGCATAATATAGATCTAGAGTTCAAATGTCACACGGGGTAATCAACGAAAAGATACACCAATGGAAGTTGACCACTCAAGAGGTCAGAAGTTTAACTATCAAAATAAAAGTATATTCACACGTAGGGTAAACAGTACTCACACAGATAGACCAATCAGATGCTGGAATTGCGGGCAGCAAGGTCACATCAGTAGAGACTGTAAAAATGAACAGCCTAGTAGACCACCAATGGGTCATGGTAGGCCTAGATCACAAAATACCAATAAGCAGGAAAACTAGGTCGCTCTTTGCATACAGAGGTCTGTGCAAAGAGTTTAGCAAATAACATACATAGAGATAAACCTCAACAAACTTTCAAAATTAGTGTTTCAGGCAATCCAAATTCTTGTTTGGTAAAAATGGGTAAACAAAGGTTTAGAACTCTTGTTGACACTGGAGCAGAATGTTCTTTAATGCACCGTAGAATTTATGACCAGTTAAAGAATACGCCGAAGTTGCTAAACAAAAAGGTTTGCTTGCAATCAGCAAACGGCTCTGAATTAAGGTGTGACGGTTGCATTACTGTACAGATTTGTATCGGTGGTACCGAAATGTCTCAAGACTTCTATGTGATTAGAGATTTAAATAGAAACTTGATACTTGGTTTGGACTGGCTTAAACAAAATGATGTTAGAATTTATTTCGATTTGAAATGTATCAGAATCAATGGAAAGCACTATGTAAATTTAGAAGAAGACATTCACAAAGCTTCAACTGTTAGGATGAAAAAGACATGCTTGATTAAACCTCAAACAGCAATGCTTTGCTATGGTAAGGTAAGAGAAAAACCTGACTTACATGTAGGAGAATCTTATGAAGTATCACAAATTGATAAAGGTTTCTTAGTTAATCAACCAGGTATACAAATTATTAACACTGTTTCGGCTTTAGCAAAAGGTAGGTCATTACCACTGTTAATTGTAAACAATACAAACAAATTTATTAAAATTTATAGACATGGTTTGTTAGCAAAAATCTCAGGTATTCAAAACAATATTACACATGTAGATTCAGTTATTCAAAATAACACCTGTGAAAATAAATTAGACTTAAAAGACCTTGATGTACCTGAAAAATATAGACCTAAAATTGAGAAAATTGATTCTTAAAAATCAAGACTTATTTGCGAATAAGGATTCTGAATTAGGAAAAACAGACACTGTTAAGATGCAAATTGATGTTGGTGAAAATCAGCCAATCAAAATGAAACCTTATAGAACTCCAATCAAAAATAGGGAGGTGATAGATAAAGCAATTAATGAAATGTTAGATGCTGACGTCATTAAAAGGTCAAAATCTCCTTGGTCGTTTCCTGTTGTCATTGTTGATAAAAAAGATGGAAGTAAGAGGTTTTGTGTTGACTTTAGGAAATTGAATAAGATTACAAAGAAAAATTATTTTCCTTTACCTTTGATTGATGATATCTTAGCCTTGCTTGGTAGAGCTAAATACTTCACTTCTTTAGATTTGAAAAGCGGATATTGGCAGGTTGCCATTGATGGCAAAGATAAAGAGAAAACAGCTTTTGCTTGTCACAAAGGGTTATTTGAATTTAATGTCATGCCCTTTGGCCTTTCGAATGCTCCTGCTGTGTTCCAAGAACTGATGTCTGTTGTCTTACAAGGTTGTAATGACTTTGCAACAGCTTACTTAGATGACATCTTGCTATTTAGTTCAACTTTAGAAGAACACTTGAAACATCTTAGTGATATCTTTGAGAGACTTCGTCTTCATAATTTGAAGTTGAAACTTAAGAAATGTGGTTTTCTTAAATTAGAAACAAATTATCTAGGGTTTGTAATTAGTGAAGAAGGTATTAAACCTGATGAAAAGAAAGTAACTGCTATCAGATCTTTACCTGAACCAACTTGTGTGAAAGAAGTTCGATCATTTATTGGCATGTGTTCATATTATAGGAGGTTCATTCCAAACTTCTCACAGATTGCTGAACCAATTATTGCCTTAACAAGAAAATACGCTCACTTTAAATGGTCAGATACACATCAGAAAGCTTTTGATTTTCTGAAAGATAGTCTAACAGCCGTTCCTCTTTTGGTTTATCCTGATTCGAATAAACCATACATACTTTATACAGACGCAAGTGATTCTTGTATTGGTGCATGCCTTACGCAGGAATGTGAGGGTGACGAGAAACCAATTTAGTACTTGTCTCATAGGCTTAGTAAATCTCAATGCAAATGGGCAATGGTTGAAAAAGAAGCTTTTGCTATTCACTACGCACTTCAGAAATTAGATTATTACTTGCATAATGCACAGTTTATAGTCAGAACGGATCACAAACCTTTGAAATATTTACTCGAGTCCCCTATGCAAAACAAGAAAATACAATTATGGGCTTTAAGTATGTCAGGTTACAATTGTACAATAGAATATATAGCTGGCAGTACAAGTACATGCGCTGACCTACTTTCTAGACATCCAGACTATGTAAACAAAACTTCAGATAATCAGTTGTGTGATGAAATTGAAGATGAGAAAATGCTTGATGTCAATGATAACTTGTATGAGGTAAATGTCATTGATTCAAATCAATTTGACCCAAGGACCTTTGCTAGTTGTGACTTACCAAATGACACTTCTTTTGAGAAATGTGATCTTTCAGTGTTTACAAAAGAAGGCTTCGACATGAAAGTTGAACAACTTAGGGATGATGATATTTCAGTTATTAGGTCAATGATCTTAAATGGTCAAGAGAGTAAAGATGTTCAAAAACATTATCTGTTAGTAGATGGTTTAGTGTACTATTTGTCAAACATTTATGATGATCCATGTATGAGATTATACATTCCAAAACATATCAGACAATTTGTTGTAACTCAGTACCATGATATTAATGGACATATCGGTGTTCAGAAAACTTTTGATTCTATTCGTCAAAAGTATTATTGGCCAAATTTGTTTAAGGAGATTCACAAGTATGTATCAGATTGTATTAGTTGTAGAACAAGCTCTATGCAGAAAGCAAAACAGCCTTTGCAAGAAACTGACATTCCACCATACCCTATGGCAAAACTCAGTCTTGATCTTTCTGGACCTTATCCAACAACTATGTCGGGTAACAAGTACATAGTTGCTTTTGTCGATTGGTATAGTGGTTGGCCTGAAGCTTTCGCAGTGAAAGACAAAACTGCTGAAACAATAACTTACTTGATTCTTGAAGAGATTTGTCCTCGTTTCGGTTGCCCTCTTCAGATTGTAACAGATAACGGTACAGAAAATGTAAACAAAATGGTTAGGGAAACTTTGGAAAGGTTGAAGGTTGACCATATCTTAACAAGTATATATCATCCGCAGAGTAATGCAAAAGTAGAACGATTTCATAGAACATTACATGACATCTTGGCTAAAAAAGTAGCAGATGATCAACAGAGCTGGGATTTGCATTTAGGACAAACTTTAGCAGCATTCAGGTTTAATATAAATGAATCCACTCAGTCTACATATTTTTATTTGCTATATAATAGAGATGTAGTCTTACCGGTTGATAACATCCTAAAACCTATAAGAAAGTATGTAGGTGAAGATTATCACGAAATTGTACTACAAGAGCAACATAAAGCTTTTGTACATGTAAGGAATCATCTTAAGAAAGCAAAGAAAAGACAAGCTAAATACGCCGATAGGGGTGCTTAACCAATAGACTTTAAAGTAGGTGATCCAGTGTATTACCAAAATAAACAAAGAAAAGGTAAATTAGGTCAAAAATGGAAACCATGCTTTAGGATTATTGAAAAGACAGGCCCAGTATCATATGTAATTAAAAATCAGTTAGATGGATCAACAAGTAGAGTTTATGCTGGAGATTTAATGTTAGCAAATGTAGAGAATTGGCAAATTTCCAAAGATGAGAATGCAAGAAAATTAAGAGATGCAGCATATGTAATACCATTTGAAGCCTCTGAGTCAGAAATAGAATGTGATTCTGATTCAGAAAGCAACTAAGCAAAAGGTTAAGAAATAGGAAATTAAGAAAAAATAAAAATGAGGACACTGAAGTCAAAGATATGGAATGTAGTGATAGCTCAAATGATGATTCTAATTCCTTACCTTTTGTTGCAAATAATGATTCTGACTGTGAAATGGATGTGAATGTAATCCATTCACGCAGGCAACTGTCTAAAAGTAAAGCCTGTGAGACAGCATTGCCACAGCAAAAGAGACGAAATTCGTCTAAATATAAAGCTGGGAGCTTAAAACATTTAGTGAGGTTAATGTCTATGTTGTAAAATGACCTCGTGTACTTAAATTGAGGTACATGTAAATAAATAATACCTCGTGTATAGTTGTGTTGAGTCATATTAGTGATGCCCATTTATTATTTTAATTTCAGATGAATCTGATATTCATTATATTTATCCTAGGGTCTATCTCAGTTAGCCATGTGTTCGGATTCTTTACATCCGAAAATGTAGTTTTTCAGAAGACAAAATAAGTCTTCATTAATGATGCACACTGGTCTGTTACTTTTGTCCATGATCTAAGACCATTCGAAAAATTGATCACTCAAATTAAACAGGATTTAATACGTACTGATGAGATTGTAAAAGCAATTACTGACTTTTACAAAAGGTCAAACTTGACAGGCTACGTAGAAACATTTGAAAGTCTACATGTTGATCTTTTGTCAGATGCATACCATTCCGTGTATGACAGCTTTGATGAATATCAATCACTTTCGGTAGGTCATCATGAGATAAAAAGATCATTGTTACCTGTGATAGGACAGTTAATGAGTACTTTATTTGGCACTGTATCGGAAAATGACCTTATAAACATCGATAGGAGCATAAAGGCTTTGGCAAGTAACCAAGAACAAATTATACATGACTTAGATGTAAGTTTATCTGTATTAAACTTGACTAGAATGCAAGTTACTGAAAACAGGAGATCAATTATGGATTTAATCATAGTTATTCAGAATCTTAATAACAAGATAAGAAAACTATAACAAACCTTTGAACGACAGTTCATTAGATTAGAACAGTTCATTCATACATATTTGCAGTTCGAGATGATACTTGATGAAATAAGATTAACAACTCAAGACGCTATATTTTATCTTGAAAGTCTTAAATCTGAGCTCAATATGTTATCAATGCATCATTTGTCAACATATACTATATCGCCTAGAGATCTTAAGAAACTCTTAATTGAACTTGAAACAAAACTTCCCAATAACTTCGAGTTAGTAAGAAATCCACGTAATAACATATGGTATTTTTATAAGACACTCACGTGTATAACTTATCTTGAGGACAATGAAATCAGAATTGTTCTTAAAATTCCTTTAATTAATACAAAAGAAGAATATGAAATATATGAAATATACAACTTACCATTACCTTTAACATCAAGTAATCAAACAAACATATTAATTAAATATAGGCTAGAAACTGAAACACTGATGATCTCAAAAGATAAATCAAAATTTACACTCCTGTCTGAGAATACGTTTCAGATGTGTAACAGTAACTATTTTCAATTTTGCAGTCCAGAGACAGCATTCTATCAGACAAACATTAACAAGTTTTGTGTTATTGCTTTGTTCATGAAAAATGTACATGACATTAAAGCATTCTGTAAACAAATAGTCATATTAAATGAAACATTGCCAACTACGAAGTATTTGTCAGGCGGGGTTTGGATTGTTATCAGTAATAAACCTTTGACATTTACGCTAAACTGCCAGTCATATGAACCTAATGTTGGTGACATTCAAATCACACCACCATTTGGTATCGTACGATTAAACAATACATGTAAAGCATCTAATAAGTACATGCAGTTGCCTGAATACTTTGGCAAGCATAGCTACTTTGAAAGGTCAGATCCACTACATGTACTCCTGAAACTACATGACATTTTTAAAATTTCAATCTGGAATGATTCCAAAACTGAATTTGTTAGATCTAAACCAATAAGTTTGCCTTCACATTTGTTAAACTTAAAAGAAATCCCAATGCAAAGTTTCCTTCGTGAAACGCGAGCATATAAACCAGTAGTTTTAGATGAAAAACGTAGTGATTCAAATTGGACAAGTGTCACAGTGGTTCCAATTGCATCTGTTTTTGTAATAATTATAATTGTCTGGTTAGTCATTAGAAAACGTAAAATTCATTTGACTCAGATAATTGGTAAACGAATGGCTAATGAGCTCGACCTTGAGAGGGTAAATATAAAACAGACACCGACCAACGGTGAAGATATTGAGATGTCTGCACTCATGAAAGAGGACAGTGTCCATAACACTGTTGAAGGTCTACCCAATCCCTTCAAGCGGACAGATGCTAATGCGGCATGGGCAAAGAAATAAAAAATCTACTAGTAGTATAGTGATCGTAGGAGATTGACATTGAGTTTTATGTCAAGAGACATTATTATATTGAAGATTATGTCGACGTTCATTATGTATATACTATCATCATATATGTATTGTTGTGCCTTGTATGGTCCTGAAGATCATGCTTGGACGAAGATTAATTGTGACATTAAATATGTGACTTTAATTATAAGTGATTATAAAGCCCTTGGTATAACCCTTAAGGTCATGCCTAGGTGAAGATACATGAGTGACAGATATACTTTGTTTTATTACAGCCTGATGACATTAAAGTGTTAAAATGTCATTATGACTCTTAGTTGTTTCTATCACTGTTAAAATACTATACGATCACGACTACAAGTTTTGTGACTCTGTTACACCAGCCGCTTACCATCACGAACACACGCCTATACAATCTGACCCCATTGAACGCCACGTTCATATAGTAATCCTGGGGTTTACAGGGGTGAACCTTATTTTTTGTATTTCTGCTCTAAAATATAGTGTGTGGGTATTCTATAGGGCGGTTCTAACGAGTATCCACAATATATGTTTTGAGCAGAAATTAGAAAAATATCGAGGCGGTTCTAACGAGTACCAACAATCTATATTTTGAGCAGTAATAAGAAAAATATCACAGTTTTTCGGAGGTAAAGTTTACAATGTATTTGTAAAGGCTTGTTTTCGTAATGCACAAGGCTGCTGATCACATCGCGTGGATGTGCAGACGGATCAGCACCTTTGTTGTACGCAAATACTCAAATAGGTTCCCTCATGACGCGGCTCATGTTTCAACACATCACGAAAACACGCCTATATACTTTCGACCCCCTTGAACCCCACGTTTATATAGTAAAACTGGGGTTTATAGGGGTAACCCTTATTTTTCTTATTTCTGCTCGAAAATATAGGCGGTCAGAAGGCATAACGAGATACTTTTAGACATCTTTTCGGTGTTCTATAATGAATATGTATGCTGTGTGTACTCATTAGAATCGCCTCATCGAGGCGATTCTAATGAGTACATACAGCATACATTTGCAAGATAAAAGACTAAAACCTCCTTAATTATCCCCCACTATTTCTTATGTAGAAGATTTCGCTAGGGGCTCAAGAATGGGTTCGACACATCCATGGTAAACGAGCCATCGGTGTTCGCGCCATCGAAGTTCTACTGTATATTTTGAGCAGAAATAAGAAAATTATTACAGTTTTTCATCATAAAATTTTCATTTTTTCGGCGATAAAGGTGGTAATGTATTTGTATAGGCGTGTTTGCGTAATGAAAAACAGAAAAGCATTAAACAAATATGACCCGGGGCACAGCATTTCCCATAATTTAGATGTGTGCCTAGAGAAGAATGAGATCAGCCTGCGCATTCATATAGTCTGACTAGAGACTTCCCTTGCTGCATAAAGCAGCATCCTGTATATATTGAGGTTTAACGTTCCCATCAACACTATTTAGGTCAGTCTGGAGACGTCGCTTCCAAAGTTTTGGGACTTTTAGCCGACATTGAGATGAAATGACATCTCAAGCCCTGCCGGCCAATGAAACCAAAAGGCTTTTATGCATTGTGCATCTCTTATTTTCTTATAGTGAGTCGGTCATTTGATGGTCCGACTCACACCACTTTGTAGGCTTATTCCTTTCAGGTGGTTTTCTAGTACTTATGCGTGTGGTTAGTTTCAGCCCTGCGAGGAAGCACCATGCAGATCAATCTATTGCTCCAAGTCCCGGAGGGCGGGGGAGAGCATGAATGAGCATTGGACCCTAAGCTATCCTTAGAGCACACAACGGGGGCTCTGATCAGACTGTGTGGATGCGCAAGCTAATCTGTATCTTCTCTTGGCGCACATGTTTATTGTAGGAAATTCTGTGCCCGGCTCATATAATAACATTAATCGTGCAGATAGTCTAAAATGTCTCTTTTGTAGCTATACAAGATGTGTGATTAGGCGTAAACAAAATAGCTGTGTTTCTATTAACATGCTGAAAACAATTTGGTCGGTATTCATGTACGGTTAGTTTCGATAGCCCAGTCTATTCCTCCAAGCCCCAATAGGTGGGGCCCTAACAAGTCTAAGCATTAACAACATCTCTGGGGTTTGTGTTAGTTTGCCTTATTTTCTGTCCCAAGATATACACATAGGTCAAGGGTACTCGTTACAATCACCCAAATGAGGCGTTCTCACAAGCACTCTCAGTTTATGAGGCGGTTTAAACAAGCATCTACAACCTTATGTATCGAGTATTAATAAGAAAACACAATGTAACTCAGATTCATAAATTTTTGTTTCAGATTTGAAAACAAATGCGCTAGGACAGATGTGTGGGCTATGGCAATGGGACCAGAAAGACCTGTTTTCTCGTGTTTTAGCTGAGTTACTTTGATTGTAATACTGTTTGTTTGTTTGTTTGTATCGGAGTTTAACGGCCCAGTCAACACTATTTAGGTCATTTTTGAGCCGGTCAGTTTACCTATCAACACTTTCCTGGGCAGGCTTATACGTAAGCGGTTAACCAGTACAGTGCACATTATTTCGCCAGAAACTGACAACTGCCCTTCTTGAATCAGCGGAAGGGAGAGAATGACCGTAGAAAAGATTTCATGATCAATCTCCACGAAAGAATGTTGCCGACCCCGGCGGGAGTCGAACCCGCGTCCTCCTGATCACCAGTCAGACGCGCATCCGACTGAGCCACCGAGGCCGGCTGATTGTAATACTGTCATATCACATCACTGTCATATCACGTCAAGCATTTCATATCACGAAAACACGCCTATACTATTTTGAACCCCATAAACCCTACCTCTAGATTGTAAAACTGGGGTTTACTGGGGTAAAACTAATTTTCCTACCTTCTGCTCTAAAATATAGATTGTGGGTATTCGTTAGAACCGCCTCGATGAGGCTGTTTTAACGAGGACCCTCCATTCATATTTTGAGCAGAAATAAGAAAAACATATTACTTCTGGTAAACAATGTAGATTGTGGGTACTCGTTAGAACCGCCTCGATGAGGCGGTTCTTACGTGTACCCACAATCCATATTTTGAGCAGAAATAAAAATATATCACAATTTTTCATCTTATTTTTTTTTTTTTTTTTTTTTTTCAGCGATAAAACTTACTATGTATTTGTATAGGCGTGTTTTCATAATGTTTGATTTTAATACTGACATATCACGTCACTGTCATATCACGCCAACTAGTTCATAAAATGGGCACCATGGAATGCCCTAACAGGTCTAAGCAGAGATAATACTCTGTTGTTGTTTTTATTGAATTGAGGCTTTACGTCCCGTTTACACTGATTACGTCATTGTGGAGTCGTTGTTTCCAGCTTTGTGGGAATTAGACTGGACATGCGATATGAAATGAAAATCCCTACCGCTCAAACAAAGCAATAGGGTTTATATACAGGGATTTTCCGACTCGCCTTCCTGGAAAGCTTAGACTTAAGCATCTATGCGGTTTACCAATAATGTGCGGGTCGGTCTCAGCTCCACATGGAAGCACCATTCATCCCAGTCTATTTCTCAAAGCCACGATGGGCTCGTGCCCAAAATGATCTTTTGTGTACTAATACCAACGAGTTTTAATGGGAAAATATGAGATATTTTTCCTCTTTCTTATCAATGCTCTAAACATGGACATGGACATGACTGCTCGACAGTGAGGCGGATCTAATGTTCTTGCACACCAGACAAGGAAATCCGCGATTTTACCCTGGGATAGAAATTAATGTTCTGACCCTGGTGTCCAAACTCAAAATCGAATATAATCGCGTGTTTGATAAATGCACTGGTTGATTACGACCTCGTATGCGCCATCGTTAAGGTTGACGTCACAGCACGTTACGTGACGTCAATTAACATTCCTGCAGTGTCATCTCAATATGGCGGACGTCGGTAACCGAAGTGACTGCAGCATTAAAAATCCGCGCTAAGAAATGGAAGGTATGCAAGAAAAAGAATCCTATATGGGCGTGAGGGGTGGACAGAAAAATCCGTCCCTCGGGATCACTGTCCGGCATCACTCGACAAGCCTCGTGATGCCGGACAGTGACCCTCGGGACGGATTTTTTCCATCCACCCCTCAGACCCATATGAGATTGTTATAATCTGCCGTTATATCTGTTTCAACACATCAAGCACATCATTGTATACTAATGTAAGCGCCACTTTTCTGTATATAAACTGTAGCTTGCCAGGGTATTGTTAAAACGATGTGTTACCTCCATTCTGGTTCCTCTTGGGCGACTTTTCTATGTGTTAGTGTCATTTGCTCATCTTTGAGGTTACGAAATACCGGTCTGTAAATAAGCTGAAACAAAAGTGTATACAAGTGTATTACGTGCCAGTCTAACATTTGATAACGTCATGAATTTGCGACGGTATCGGCAGGGTCTGCTGTAAACCAACCATATCAAAATGAAATGTACAACGAAGATCGATTGATTTTGTTGGTATTTAGTATGGTGGTATATTTCTGCCGCGAGATAGCTAGAAATTAAAAAAAAACATTTATTATCAATAATAGCTTGAAAGAAAAATCCGTGAAAAAGGCTGTAAAAAGCCGAAACGTCTGGAGATTGTGAAGAATTATTGTGATAATAAATGTTATAAAACTGTTTGTGCGTCAAAGGTGTAAAAAAAAAACAGTATCGCGATAATTTAGAGTTTCCGACCAGATAACTGAACATCTTATCGCCTTAATTCGCTCTTTAGGTCACCTATCATGTAGTGACGAGGCGAGCTTTTGGGAACACTTTATGCCCGTCGTGCGTCCGTACGTCCGTTTATGTGTGCGTGTGAAAACCTTTTCTTCAAACGACATCTCCTAAACCACTGATCGGATTTTGACCAACCTTCACAACAATGATCCTTAGGTGGTCCCCTTTCAAAGTTGTTCAAATGGTTCCGGTCCGTAGCACATCTAGGTCACAGGAGCCAAAAACAATTTTTTAATGAAAACATAAAAGATCTTTTCTTCTCTGAAACTGCATGGCCCAGGTCTTTGATATTTGGTATGAAGCTATATCTAGAGGACCTCTACCAAGATTGTTCAAGATTGTTCAAATTTATACAGGGATAATCTGAAACAATCTTCTTCTCTGAAACCGCCTGGCCCGGGTCATTGATATTTGGTGTGAAGTTCCATCTAGTGGACCTCTATGAAGATTGTTCAAATTGAAGCCCTGGAGCCAAAAATGCCCCCGCCCTGGGGCCCACTTGTTTTACGAGTCGGCCCGTCCCTGCTTATAAACTCTATTGGTTTTATTGAGCGACAGGGCTTGAGATGTCATTTCATCTCAATGTCGGGTAAAAGTCCCACAAAATTGGAAGCAGCGTCTCTAAAATAACCTTTACAGTGTTGACGGGGACGTTAAACCTCAAATAAAACAAACAACAAAAATACATAGACTTAAATTGGGAAATATTTTAAAAGATTCTTCTCTAAAACCGCAAGGCCCAAGTCTTTGATATTTGATTAGCAGCTTCATCTAATGGACCACTATCACACTTGTTCAAATCATAGCCCTGGGGGCAAATATGCCCCGCCCGTGGGGACCTTTGGTTTTACATAGACTTTTATTTGGACAATCTTTAAACGTCTTCTTCTCTGAAACCAGAAGGCCCAGGTCTTTGATATTTAGTATGAAGCTTCGTCTTGTGCAGCTCTATCAAAAGTGTTCAAATTATTTTGAGGCCAAAAAATGCCCCCGCCCACTGGTTTTACATGGACTTACATATGGAAAATCTTCAAAAATCTTCTTGTCTGAAACCAGAAGGCTCAGATATTTGATGTTTGGAATGAAGCTTCGTCTTGTGAACCTCTATGAAGATTGTTCAAATTATAGCCTTCGGGCCAAAAATGTCGTCGCCCCGGGGCCCATCGGTTTTACATAGACTTACATATGGAAAAATCTTCAAAAATCTTCTTATCTGAAACCAGGAGGATCAGATGTTTGATATTTGGAATGAAGCTTTCTATTGTTGACCTCTATCAAGATTGTTCCAATTATAGCCCTCGGGCAAAAATGCCCCCGCGCCGGGGCCCTTTGTTTTTTCATTGATATATACATGTATATATAGGAAAATCTTTAAAAATCTTCTGGTCTGAAACCAGAAGGCTCAGGTGTTTGATATGTGGTATGGAACTTCGTCTTGTGGACATTTATGAAGATTGTTTAAATTACAGCCCTGGCGCCAAAAATGCCCTCACCCCGGGGCCCTTTGTTTCTACATAGACATATATAGGGAAAACCTTTCAAAATCTTCTTGTCTGAAACCAGAAGGCTCAGGTGTTTGAAATTAAGTATGAAGCTATGTGTTGTGGATTAATAACACGATTGTTCAAATTATAGCCCTGGGGCCAAAATGCCTCCGCCCCAGTGCCCTTTGGTTTTTCATTGACTAACATAGGAAAAATCTTTAAAAATCTTCTCCTCCGAAACAGCATGGTCCAGGTCTTTAATATGTGGTGTGTAGGTTCATCTACTGGACCTCTACCAAGATTGTTCAAATAATAGCCCTTGCGCAAAAAATGCTCCGCCAAGGGCCCTTTGGTTTCACATTGTTTTATATAGGAAACATCTTTAAAAAATCTTCTTCTCTGAAACCACAAGGCCACGGGAGGTCACGGGTTCTATCCCGGGCCTTGACATACCAAAGTCGTTAAGAATGGTATTAGCAGCTCCTCGCTTGGCTCTCCGATTTACGGGGTAAACATCACAAAAACGCGCCTATATAATTCTGACCCCCTTGACCCCCACTTTTATATAGTAAAACTGGGGTTTGCAGGGGTAAACCTTATTTTTCTTATTTCTGCTCTAAAATATTGATTGTGGGTGCTCGTTAGAACCGCCTTGATGAGGCGTTTCTAACGATTGTCCCCAATCTATATTTAGCAGAAATAAGAAAAATATCACAATTTTTCATCTTTAAATTTTCATTTTTCGGCTATAAAGATGACAATGTATTTGTATAGGCGTGTTTGCGTAATGGCTAGGACTGGTCGACCCAGTGTCAGGATAATGTGACTGGGTGTGGTATCATGTTATGTGTCTGTGGCATGATACTTCAGTGAGGCAGCACTATAAAAGTGAGCATTTAGCCCCCTGCCGCAACCAGACACCGTCGTGATATGACTGAAAAATTGTTGAAAGCGACGTTAAACCCGAATTCACCCACACATACTCATTTGGCTCCCATAGACTTATATTGTGAATAACTTAAAACATATTCTTCTCTGAAACCATCAGGGCCCGAGCTTAGATATTTAGTATGCAGCAGCGTCAAGTGATTACTCACAAAAATAATGCCAACCATGCCCCTGGGGTAAAAAATTGGCCACTCCCCGAGGCTCATTAGTTCCCATGGACTTATAATGGGAAAAATTAAAAAACAATTTCTTCTCTGAAACCATAAGGCAGCGGTTTAGATATTTACTATGCAGCAATGTCAAATGACCACTCACATAAATCCTGCCAACCATGGCTCTGGGGTTCAAATTGCCCATGCCCTTGGGCTTATTAGCTTCCATAGACTCATGATGGAAAAAAAAACTTCGTCTCTCAACCATAAGGTCCAGAGCTTAGATATTTAATGAACAGCAACGTTAAGTGGTCTCCCACATTAATCTTGCCAACCATGTACCTAGGTTCAAACTGGCAAGCCCCGAGGCGCATTATCTCTCATAGACTTATAATAGAAAAAAAACTACAAAAATCTTCTCAAAAACTTTAAGGCCAACAGCTTAGATATATAGAATGTTGTAGGTCAGGTCAGGATTGCTGCTTCTGGTAACAGGGTAAGCCAGCACAACCTGTTGCATGCAGGCATATGGGACCCGATACCTCGGGAGGGCAGTCCATCTAGGAGTTGCTAGATCTCTTAACAAAGCTAGCGTGGGTAGGTAGAACCCGTAGCCTTGGTCTGAATCCACCTTGGGGTTTTAGACCCCTAAACAAAACCTAGCCAGTGACAGGGTGACTATTTATTTTTTTCGTAATTGAATACTGACTCCCCCTATTGGTCGGACTGGCCTCGCGTTACTTTGTGCACAGCTGTGGTCGTCCAACGAAACCCAGTGTTGGTGCTTGGTCACTCTGGCTTTGCACAGGGAAGACAAGGAATTAATGATGGTTCCTCTGCCACTGCAAGGGGTAGAAGGAGCTCTTAAGCCCTGGTCGGCAATCCATCTAATAGAAGGCAACTCCAAACAAAAACCTTACATATCTGGATTTGGCTGTTCCAGCAATGTAAAGTTTGCTTCAGCTGCTGGGGTGGAAGAAATAATTTATCTGATTCAACGGTCCAAACGACGTTGCAGCAGCGTGTTATGGAGCATGAACAGCATGGACAAGACACTAAAGAAGTCATGGTCAACCACTGCATCCGGGCTTGGTCAAGACGTCTCGACACTGTCTTGCCTCTGGATCCAGCTAGGTCAGGACGAGAGAGTGAGGTTGACTCTGCGCGCCTCTCCCTCACTTTAATCCAATTCATAGCGCATGTCATCTTGATCATATACACACAGTCACTGCAGACACACATATGCATGGAACTCAAAAAGCCCTGTGGCGATGGGCAAGCGGCGAAGCAGCAGGTGAGGGTACACTGGAAGCAGTAGTTGCGGGCCTGCACACAGGCGGGTCGCTTTCCTTAAGAATGAAGCAGTACGGGGAATTCGGCCGCAGAACTAAGTGACTGAGCAAACCGTTTTATGATCATACTGCTCACTCCCTTCGCATGCGGAAGGGGCTAGAAAAGGTGCCCTTAACAACTGCCTGCTTCAAAAACCCTTGGCTGGTTAACCGCGATCAGCAGTGATCCCATATAGCGGTCGAACAAAAAAAAAAGAAGAAAATAAAGGTGATTCCTTTAACAATCGACGCATGGAATGTGTGCATCTTGATGGATAGTGCTGGTTCAGACAGACCACTGTGAAGAACAGCTCTAATTGGCAGAGAACTTAATCGATACAGAGTCTTGATTGCAGCTCTGAGCGAGACTCGCCTTGCAGATTTGTTTGTTTGTTTGATCTGAGTTTTAACGTCCCCGTCAACACTGTAAAGGTTATTTTGGAGACGTTGCCTCCAAGTTTGTGGGACTTTTACCCGACATTGAGATTGAATGACATCTCAAGCCCTGCTGACCAATGAAACCAATACGGTTTATAAGCACTGACGGTCCGACGCGCACAGCTTTGCCTGGGCAGGTTTAGATCCTCTAAGCGGTTTACCAGTACTCGTGTGCGGGTCGGTTTCAGCTCTGCGTAGAAGTATCATGTAGCCCATCAATTTCTTCTAGCCCCGATTGGCGGGGGCCGTCGCCTTCCAGAGGAAGGGAAATAAAAGAAGTTGCTGCTGGCTACACTTCTGGAGTGGACGCAAAAAAGAAGAGCGACAGGAAGCAGGAGTATGCTTCGCCATCAAATCACGCTCTCAGGACTTCAAAAAGGCATGGATGACTGCCTGATGATGCTTAGACAACCCCTATCTGGTACGAGGCAAGCACCTATTGTAAGTGCCTATGCACCAACAACAGAAAAACACAGAAGTGGAGGCAATGATCAGGAATCGATACAGTTAACACACAGCTCCCACCAGAGACACCAAAGGGAAAGAAACACAAACGCGAAACAACAGACCCTAATGGAAACACCAATAGCGGAAATTCAAAAGGACAGTCACTTTCCCACAAAATGGCCAATAGGCTATCCAAAACAAAATAATATAAGCGACACAAACACCCAAAGACAAACCACAACAAACATAAACAGCGACAGAAGAACCGCCTTGGAACGGTCAGCGGAGACGAATTCCACTGGGGGGAGGGGGTGCTTAAATCGATTTTACGTAGCCACAATCCTCGCCCTTACTTCCGATGCGACGATTTTGATTTTGAGATTGTAAATCTTCCTTTTTGGGATGGTGATGTTCCTCGTGCGCCATTCTATGGCGTTTGTATTTCGCAATTAATTCGATTTACCAGGATGTGTAGTCATGTCGCATAATAAACTGCTTACGGCAAAACGTCTTAAGCAGGGTTATCGGTACCATAAACTACTCAAAGTAGAAGAAAAACAAAGATCAGGAATCGACACAATTAATTTACTCCACCCATCAAAGACACCAAAGGGAAAGAAACACAAACATTAAGCGACCAGATCATAATGGAAACCTAGACAAAGGAAGGAAGCCTTTTCAAAATTTTATAGAAGTCATTCTGATTTAATTCAATATTCGACTTAAATTTCGTCTGCAACAAGATCTACCAGAATCCGAATTTTATTGTGACTTAGTATATAAATTCAGAAAAATATATATCAGTAATGGCTTCAGCACCCAATTTCGTAAAATCTTTCTTCTATATAAAAAGATTGGGTACAACATAAATGTTATACGACAGACTGCATGCATGGTAGTTAACCCAATCACGGTTGACAACTTTGCTTCCCTCTTCAATTGCACGCCGATGGATCAGGTCTCCGATTCTATGACGGTTCCAGCGTAAAGGCTTATGTTGGTTGGTACCTGATATCCGCCTCTGGTCGGGCCCATCGAGTCTAACTGTTGGTTACTCCAGCATTCTAGTGGTTTCTTGCTGTCGAGTCTTCATCGTTGTTTCATCTCTGTGATTGTTTGATTTTTGTGTTCACAGAGATGTTGCCTGATGAGTTAGGAGACCTTCATGCGGACTGAACAAATTATTCGTCTTAATCGCGTCGGAAATAAGGGCGAGGATTGTGGCCACGTGAAATCGATTCAAGCCCCCCCCCCCCCCCCCCACCGCCCCCCCGCCCCCAGTTGAGTTTGGTTCCCCTGACCGTTCCAGGGCGGTTCTTCTGTCGCGGTTTATTTTTGTTATGTTTTGTCTTTGGTTGTTTGTGTCGCTCATAGTATTTTATTTTGGATAGCCTATTGGCCATTTTCTGTGAAAGAAACTGTCTTTTTGGCTTTCCGCTGTTGATGTTTCCATTGGGGTCTGTTGTTTCATGTCTGTGTTTATTTCCCTTTGGTGTATCTGATGGGAGCTGTTGATTGTATTGATATCTGATCATTGCCACCACTTCTATTTTGACACAAAACTGAAAGTCTACAGAGCTGTGGAGCTGTCAACACTATTGTATGCATGTGAAACATGGACAGTTTACCAACGGCACGCCAAAAGACGGAATCACTTCCATACTAGCTGTCATAGAAAAGTCAAAGATTAAGTGGCAAAACAGGATTCCAGACACGGGAGTCCTGAACAGGGCAGGGATGCAAAGTGTACATACTCTTCGGAAATTACCACAGTCAAGATGGACAGACCATGTTACCAGAATGCCTGAGGAACGTTTACCAAAGAAAATTCTCTATGGAGAACTAGAAATGGCGGCCAGAAGAAGCGCTACAAGGACACCCTCAAAGCCTGCCTCAGTGACTTCAACACTCAAACAGAGTCGGTAACAAATTGCACAAGATAGAGCAAAGTGGCGAGGTCTCATCAAAATGGGTGCGAATGAATATGAGGCAAAAAGAATCAGTGAAGCTGAGCAGAACCGTGCACAGCGCAAAGCCAGAACTAAGGCATCACCAACAGAGGAGTCTTCCTCTAGCCTCTGTTGCTCTATTTGCAACAGACAGTTCAGAGCTAGAATCGGTCTCATCAGCCATCTGAGAACACACAGATAGTAATATTTCTCAAATATGATTAAGATTGGTCATTGTCAGTAATGACAGACGAACTATTATTATGTTGCATTGTTAAGTGGTGGCCTAAATTAATCCTGCCAACCATGTCTCTGGGGTCCAAATTGGCCACACCTCGGGGCTCATTAGTTCCCAGACTTTTAGTGGAACATACTTCCAAAATCTTCTACTCTGAAACCATAAGGCTTGGATATTTAGAACGTAGCAATTTTATGTGGTCACCTACATAAATTCAGCCGTCCATGCTCCTAAGATTTAGATGAAGAAATCTTCAGAATTATCGATTGGATGGTTTCTATTGTAATTTAGAATGAATATTCCTTGGGTGGATCGCTTGTCTTTTTTTAACCCATTGCATGCAGGAAATCCCTAAAGGGGTACCTTGGCATTAGTGCAGGCCCAGATCAGACCCAGCAGAACACCGCGTCTGATCAGTGCCTGTACTATTTGCTAACAGGATTCTCCGTCAAAAAAGAATAAATTTAAAAAATAGGCCTGACACCCCTTATATGATAAATGGACTAATATAACATATAGCAATTTTAACGGCACAGTCAACACCATTTTAGGTCATTTTGAGCAAGTCAGTTTACACTTTCCTGGGCAGGCTTACGTTTCCGCTGATCGTTCCAAGGCGGTTCTTCTTTCGCGGTTTATTTCTTGTAATGGTTTGTCTTTGGGTGTTTGTGTCGCTTATATTTGTTTTATTTTGGATAGCCTATTGGCCATTTTGTGGGAAAGTAACTGGCCTTTTGGCTTTCCGCTGTTGATGTTTCCGCTAGAGTATGTTGCTCCATGTTTGTGTTTCTTCCCCTTTGTGTCTCTGATGGGAGCTGTGGGATTAATTGTATCGAATCCTGATCATTGCCTCTATTTCTATTTTTTTTTATAACTAAGCGGTTAACCTGATTCTGATACTATATTTCTGATCTAGGCCTCCATAAAAGCATATAATATAGTATTACATAATTATACAGTATACCGGTTACTGACTGTTAAACTATGGAGTTAAGTAGTTCAGATCGTCTTTTTAAAGGCATAGTATAGAAACAATGCTAATGATAGGATTGTCTCTGCTGATTTAGAGCACATAAGCATATTGAATTTATGTAAATTTGGTATTTAATGAAACTTGTGTGGTAGATATGACTTTCGCAGTTCATCATATGTTTTACAATGCATAACAACATGGTACTTGTCTTCAACATCTGTTTAACAAAGCTTACAAAGTCGTTGTTGCCTTGGAATGTTTCCATAACGCCCCCTTTGTATTTTTAAGTCATGGAGTCCAGTTCTCAATTGCGCTAGCGCATGGCGAAATTTTCGAATAGTTAATATATCAAGATATCGTTCATAATGAACATTGATTTTGAACTCAATATATACTGTCAACTTCCTATTGCTGTTAACATCAGTCTTCCACTTCTCTATAAATTGGTCTCGAAGACGTTGCACAAATTAAGATATAAACGAATGTTCATTGTTTTCTACATGGGTGTCCCACACATACCCAAACCCATTCCTTTGTAAAAGTCTTTTTACTCCCGCCGCCCAGTTACGATGACCTAGTTCGTCGAAATACTTCATCATATTATAGCACTTTTTAACCAGTCTGTTATCTGGGAATTTCAAAAGTCTAACCCAATATCGCAAACATCTTTCATTGTTTCTATGTAAAGTGGATATCGACCACAGTCACCAAGAACCGCAGCGTTACATGATTTTATTCCTACGCACATGAACCTTTTACATGTATACAGATGAACTTGTTCTGAAGCGTCATATTGTGTGAATCCCCATATTTCTGAACCATACACTAGAATCGGTAAAACGTGTGTGTCACACAACTTGAAGAAGATATGTTTGGTAACTGACAGTATTCATATAGGGAAGACAGAACCGACACTAAAACATGTTTTCCTTTTTATGCCCCCAACTTCGAAGAAAGTGGTGGGGCATATTGGTTCTGTCCTGTCCGTCAGTCGGTCTGTCCCTCCATCCGTGCATCCGTCTGTCCGTTACGCTTTATACATACGTGAAACAGAAGAATGGTTTATGCTAGGATCTTGAAATTTTATATATGGAATGAGCATGAAAATTAAGCGAACCCGTATTTTTTTCTTTTCCGTCGGCCTTGTCTTTGCCGTTATGCCCCTTTTCGGACTTATGCAGTGTGGCTATAGGGAAAACTTGTGAAAAAAATATCTGGAGAACCGCTTGAGCGAGGCTCATGATATTTAGTATACAGTTTGGGTCTAAGGTGTAAATGACCCTGTTAACTTTTGACGAATTTCCGAAAATATTTAACGGAGTTACGCCCCTTTTCGGACTCCCGCATTGTGGCCATGGGGAAACCTTGTGAACAAAAGAAATGGAGAACCGATTGAGCTAGGCTTATAATATTTAGTATACAGATTGGATCTAAGGTGTAGATGACCTGTTTAACTTTTGACGAAATCCCGAAAATATTTAACAGAGTTATGCCCCTTTTTAAACTTATGCATTGTGGCTATGGAGAAACCTTGTGAACAAAATATCTGGAGAACTGCTTGAGCTAGGTTCATGATATTTAGTATGCAGTTTGAGTCTAAGTTGTAGATGACCTGATTAACTTCTGACGAAATTCCGAAAATATATAATAGAGTTACGCCCCTTTTCGGACTTATGCATTGGCTATAGGGAAACCTTGTCAACAAAATATCCGGAGAACTGCTCGAGCTAGGCTCATGATTTTTGGTATATAGTTTGGATCTAAGGCGTAGATGACAAGATTAACTTTTGACGAAATTCCAAAAATATATAACATAGTTATGCCCCTTTTCAGGCATATGCATTGTGGCTATAGGGAAGCTTTGTGAACAAAATATCTGGAGAACCGCTTGAGCAAGGCTCATGCTATTTCGTATACAGTTTCGGAACTCTACAAACATTTTGAGCACATTTTATGAATATTGTACCAACTGATAGTTCTTTCACGACAGAGGCATTCTTTTAATTATGTTTTTTTTTTTAATTATGTGTCTATTAGTGGCAAGCATATGGTTGGGGGCATAGTGTTTCACAAACACATTTTCTAGTTTGGAAAGTGCTGAGCACATACGGTTGAATGATATAGTAGGGAAAAACGCCAGCCCTTTGTATGTTAAACAGTTACCAACTTCTTATAGTTTACCATCATAATACCACGTTTCCAGTTGCGAGATACGGTCCCCATTTCTAAAGATCATAATTTTTGCTTTTATAATATTTGCGATTAACTTGCTTTCTTTACAGTATGATAGTAAAAGGTTCAACTGTCTCTAAAGCCCTATCACAGTGCCACTGATCAAAGCTATATCGTGTGTAAATAACAATCTTAGGACTTGAATCTCCTCTGGGAATAATTGTACACCCAGTATTCCACTAGAATCACGTAAATAAATCCGTGAAATGAAGACCAAACTATACCCCACTTCATCTAGAGAAAACTGAAATGGTTCTAGCGAGTACACATAACCTATGTTTGCAGTATTTATAAGAAAAATATCACGGATTTTCATCAGAAAATTAGCCATTTTGGAGATGTGAAAAATGCACTATATCGCACTGGTGTGTTACCGTAATGTTCCCAATTATTTCAGCGAAATCACTAATGAACAATGTAAGTAAAGATGGTGATAACAAACAACACTTTTCAAACCGGTAGAGCAATAGACACTCTCACTTAGTCCACTACAGGCACGTGCTTAGGAGATAACTGTATTGCAAATTGTTATTTGGGTGCTAAATCGGCGGTTCTACGGCCGGAAATTTCGTTTTACGGCGACGCGTCAGCGGAGCAGTAAAACGGAATTTGCGACCGTAAAACCGCCGATTTTCCACCCAAATTATAATTTTCAATACAGTTATCCCCATTCTAATGCGATAATTAGCTTGTTTTGTTAACTATTGAACTATTTTCGACAAAGCGACAGGCCCTGTGAGCTGCATAAAACCAAAATGCCACCCTATGAAAAGCGAAGTTACGTTATGACGTCGGGTTTCCGATAGTATATCGCAGGATATATTGTCGCAAATGTTTGACGTTATCCAATCAAACGTCGAGTTACATATACAAATACATTAGAATTTGGTTCTAACCTGTTTGTAAATCTCTGTCAACGCACTGTAAAGTTTACCTTTAATTGTTTTTTTTTTTTTTTTTTTTTTTTTTTTGTAAAACAAACCATTATTTGTTCCTATTCGCTCTATCGAAGGCCTGTTTAAAGAAAACAAAAACTAAATAGAGTTTTCGGCTTTTTCGTGAAATGTATCTGTCTGTTTATCAAATGCGTTATCTGTTGTTGAATACGGATTGTGATTCTGATAATTTATCGTTTACATCGACATAGAAAGTTAGGCGTTTATTCGGTATACTCGTAAATAGCTACCCAAATATATAAAGAAGTGAAATACCCCTATAATTTGCAGGGTCATTTACATCACAACGCTTATGTAAGGGGATAATAAAAGATCAATGCCAATCTTCAGGAAAATATTCGGTTCAAAACAGACGATTAAAAAGTTCATGTAACAGCGGAAGAATCATGTATATACAATATTTTTATCCCCACGTTTTTCAACGAAAAGTGGGGATATTGTTATCGCCTCCGTCCGTCCGTCCGTCTGTCCGTCTGTCTGTCTGTCCGTCTGTCCATCTGTCTGTCCGGCTATCTCCTCCTAAACCGTTAGCCGGAATTCAACCAAATTTGGTATGCGAGTTGCTTACATGAATGGCTTGCGCAAGAGCACATTTTTTTTGTCCCCGCCCCCAGGGGCCCTGGGGAGGGGTCAAAAGGTCAAATGTTGACAGAAAACGTGGGGATTTGCGATGGCTTGCCATCGACTGCGCGCTCTAGTTTTGTTTTTTTTTGTTTTTGTTTTGGTTTTACGGCCCTTTCAAGATTATTTCACTCATATCGAGCCGATCGTTAATCAGAGGTGGGCGAAAACCGGAGTACCCAGAGAAAAACCACCTGACCTTCCGTCGCAGAACTTGGCGTCTCACATATGACCCGAGCGAGGCTCGAACCACAGCGGTGAGAGACCTAATGATCAAGAGTCAGCGCTCTTAACCACTAGGCCACGGAGGACCGTTACAATAAATAAATAGGCCCGGCAATATAGCATCTGGCCCCGCGGAACTATTGTCTTTTAATGCTCGAAAAAGTTCCTCTTCGGTGATTGCTGAATAAAAAATCAGATCTTGTTCGTCAACCTCACGTTCATCTTCAATGTCGTGTTAGTATTTTCCTCATCGGAATCATTATCGTACAGAATAGTCTTTCCATTGATCAATATTTATATTTTATCATATGACGTCCCGTCTGAAAGTGTAATAACGTCATGTAATAAATTCCGTAATCCACTAGTGGATTAAATATGTAAATAAGTTAGAAACGCTCCGTAACGTTACATAAACGACATCAATAGCAACGTCGCGTTTACTAATGATGGAACATTAGCATTTTTGTAAACAAATCGTGTTTTAATGTCATATGATAAATAGAATCTTGCATTCGTGCGCATGTATTATTGAATTTATTAAACTCGTTGAGGATAAGGCATAAAATGCTCGGCAAAGCCTCGCATTGTATCCCTTTTCCTCAACTCGTTTAATGAATTAAATTATACATGAACACTCTTGAAGATCCTCTATGTCGTTGAAGAAAAGAGATAAAATGCTCGGCAAAGCCTCGCATTTTATCCCTTTTCCTCAACTCCTTTAATAAATTCAATAATACATGAACACTCATGTAAGATCCTCTTTGTTTTCCTCATTAATCTTCCTATTACACAATAATTTTAACTTTTTCATAAAATGATTTTGGGTTAATCGAAGACTCGATCAAAGATTCAAGTTTATCACGTTTAAATTTGTTTTTCGACGAATTACATTCCTGTTTAAAACGATTCCTATCTTTTTTATATTTTTGTACATTGCTGTCTGTTGTTGCCCTTCTGTAGTCCCTCAGTAACTTGCACTTAAAGTGCACATTCTTTCGCTAGAAACTGACACTTGACCTTCTTGAATCAGCGGAAGGGAGAGAATGACCGTAGAAAAGATTTCATGATCAATCTCCACGAAAGAATGTTGCCGATCCCGGCAGGTATCAAACCCGCGTCCCCCTGATCACCAGTCAGACGCGCATCCGACTGAGCTACCGAGCAATGGAAGAGTCCACTCGTATACAATCGGTTAATGTAATAAATATGACAATTTACTGATTTGAGCCAGTGGAGCGACAGGCCATCTTGGGCCTCTTGTTCATTTTTAATGCAATAAAATATCTTTAATCTAACTGAAGTATTCATGAGTTTAATATCAAGCAGATGAAAATTAGTGTAAAGTATAAGTGAAGGCAATCATCAGGAGTCGATACTAAAGCCAAAAGAACAGTCACTTTCCCACAAAATGGCCAAACGTGATATAAAAGCGATACACACATTCAAGGAAAAAGTATAACACAAATAAACCGCGACATTCAGGACAAAGGTCAGCAAATGACCTTGACCTTTGGAATTGATAAACTTCCATTCAGCTGATTGCAAATATCATTTCTGATGTCACAGGCTACCATGCAATCAGAAAAAAAAACACTGTTTTTCCCTTTTCCATATAAATGTCTTGTGACCAAATTTTACCTTGACGTAAAAACAGGTCAAGGTCAACCAAATGCCATCCTTTTTACAACCTTGGTAGGGTCAGGTTCCCAGATGCAGCGTACTAAAGTTCAAGGTCATCGGCCATTTGGTTCCTGAGAAGATTTGTTTTGTTTGAGTTGAGGTTTAACGTCCCCATCAACACTGTAAAGGTCATTTTGGAGACGTTGCTTCCAATTTTGTGGGACTTTTACCCGACATTGAGATGAAATAACATCTCAAGCCCTGTCGCTCATGAAATCAACAGCGTTGATAGCATGGACGGTCCGCCTCACACCCCGGATCCTGGACAGGCTTAGATCCTCTAAGCGGTTTACCAGTACTATTGTGCGGGCCGGATTCAGCTCTGCGTGGAAGCATCATGCAACCCATATAATTCTTCAAGCCCCTATGGGCGGGGGCCTTGGTTCCCGAGAAGAAGAGTTTTAAATGTTTTTACCATATATGTGCATGGCGGACATTTTAGTCATGCGACCAGTCCTTACGAACAAACTTTCGTTCCCCCTTCCTATAGAGGCTCCACACGTAATTTGGTTTCAATCGATCCAGCAGTTCAAGTTTGAGAAGAAGATAAAATCTGAGCCTTCCAGACAAAGGTCAGTAAATGACCTTGACCTTTGAAATTGATAAACTTCCATTCAGCTGATTGCAAAAATAACATCGGATGCCACATGTTACCATGCAATCAGAAAAGTCCACTGTTTTGCCCTTTTTCCATACAAATGTCAAAGTGACCAAATTTGACCTTGACGTAAAATCGGTCAACGTCAGCCAAATGTGGTAGGGCCCGAGTCCCCGATGATGCATACCAAGTTTGAAGGACATCGGCCATTTGGTTCTTGAGAAGAAGATTTTTAAAGTTTTCTAATCATATATGGGCATGGCGGCCATATTGGTCATGTGACCAAGATCATATGAACAAACTTTCTTACCCCTATCCCATGGTGTACCCACATGTAATTCGGTTTCAATTGGCCCAGCAGTTTCTGAGGAGAGGTCGTATGAAAATATTGACGCGGACGAAGGACGGCGGACCAATGCTTATACTATAAGCTCCCCGGAGCCTTTGGCTGTGGTGAAATAATAATTTGTTCAGTCCACATGAAAGCTTCCTACCACATCAGGGCAACATTTCCCAGAACACAAAAAGCAAACAACAACAGAGATAAAACAAAGGTGAGGACTCGACAGCAAGAAATAACTGAAATACTGAAGCAAAAAAAAAAAAAAAAAAAAAACAGCAGTTAGACTCTACCAAAGACAGAGCATCAGGTACCAACCAACATGACATAAAATCAAATTTTAATTTCATGTAAGACTTTACGCTTGAACCATCACAGAATCTGAGGCCTGACCCACCGGCGCGCAGTTAAGGAGTGCAGCAAAGTTTTTAACGGTGACTGGGTTAACTACCATGCATGCTGTCTATCGTATAACATTTATGTTGAAGAATGATTTTACGAGCACAACTTGGGCTTTTTGGTTAATCAAGTGCCATATGAATTTAAAGAGAATGGTTCATTAGAATTTAAAGAATAGAGACGAAACATACCGTTTTTGGTTTATGAAGGTTCATCGCTCCCTTCGACATTAGCATATGAACTTATTCTGGTCATGATGATATGCCAATTATTCAAGTTTTTTTTGTACGGAGATCGATAGACAGATATTTTTAATTTCCTCAAAGTTAAATGATACAACAATCAGATGTAATGTATAATATAATGACAGAAACAAATACATTATGATACTATAATTTCGAGGCTTTTTTTATTCATGAATCAATTCACATAAATATAAAGGAGGACATCCCACAGCAACCTATGATTATGAGCATACAAGCATTAGCTTTTACCATTTTATAAATAGCAGTAATCTTTTTTTCAACTATTACTATCAATACTACTGCTGATAATACTAATATAATAGTTATAAAAATAACAGCAAGAAATATGTAGCGGAGTAGGTGTTGAAAGCTTACACTTCCAGACATACATAGCTATTTCTTATAAGCGGTACCGAACAATTTTATATAGAGGATCTCACATGAGTGCTCATGCATTACTGAATCCATCAAACGAGCTGAGGAAAAAGGATAAAATGCGAGGCTTGCCGAGCATTTTATGCCTTTTCATCAGCGAGCTTAATAAATTCAACAATACATGAGCACGAATGCAAGACTCCACCCATCATATGACATCCAAAACGCATCCCACTCACGATTGTTTACAAAAACATCAATATTCCGCCATTAGTAAACGCGACGTCGCTAAGGACGTCGTACATGTAACGCCACGGGACGTATCTAGCTAATTTGCATATTTAATCCACTAACTGGATTATCGAAAATATTACATGGCGTTATTACACTCTCAGACGCGACGTCATATGATTAAAAAGGTATCAATATCAATAAATCCTTCATTTAAATTGTACCAGTTGCCAGCCTACACGAAATCAAGACGGTGCACCCTCAAACCACCACTCCGCCCCATATCACGAAAACATGTCTATATAAATATTGTCCCTTGAAACACCACCATTATAGAGTAAGCTGAAACTTACAAGGTTATATATTATTTTTCCACGAGTCGGTACAGACGAGTGCCGATAGTCTACACCGCAAGCCGTAACACTAAGTAAATTAAATTTTGTATATATTTTTGTTTCGGCGGTAACATTTTTATTATATTTATATAGGCATGTTTACGAAATAAGCTCATATTCCAGTTCTTGTTTTATTGTACTGTGTAGCTCACATCACATACATGATATTATAATCATGTGAGGCTTTCAAAGTTTCTACAGAAATACTAAAATAATAATAATAATAATAATAATAATAATAATAATAATAAACATACATTATTTCGAGTCTTAATTGCGAATCTATTCTATCTGCTTTTTTTTCGGCGTAGCCGTTATGTTTTTGGTTTTGTCCTACATTTTTCCTTTGGTCAATAAAACAACATGTTGGAGGAGAGGGCCATTTCATTGGCCAATAATTTGCATATTAAATAGTTACATTCAACAAATACGACAGTTCACCGAAATGTCCAGTATCTTCACTTTAACCTATGATTTTTTGATTTTCATTTTTATTTCTTTCATTTGTGTAATAGAGTCAGGTCAGTACCTTATTTATTTTATAGTGGTTCAATCTGCCTCAGTTTGAATGAACAAACTGAAACGGTTTTATTTTGCATGGTGAAAACACAATCAAAATTTCTACTTTCGGTTTCCATATATCTGAACGCATTGCAAGCGCTTAGTGACATTGGCTTATTTAAAGCTGTAATTGCTCCCTTTATATTACCAAAATAAGTTTAATAACACATGTGAAACTCCAAGTTCTGCAACGGATGATAATGTTTTTTTCTCCGGGTACTCCGGTTTTCGTTCACCTCTATTAAACGATTGGCTTGATTTAAATGAACTAATCTTGAAAGGCCTTAAAGCAAATGTAAAGATAAAAAAAACAGTTTTAATTGGTTTAAACAATATTTATTTCAATAAAGGTAGAACATGTTTAAATGACATAAATACAAATTTCATGACAGGATTTGAAAACAAGCCATAGGCTTATGTGAATCATTTCCTGTAAATGACTATGAGCTAGTGTGAATGACAGATCACATGTAAACATGCAATAAATGGAAAATAAATGGTTAAACATGGTCGAAGCAAAACCGTTTGAGTGTGAAAACAACGGCAATATAATAATAATAATAATAATAATAATAATAATAATATGAATCACTGTAATAATAATAATAATAAATGGAGAATATGGTTTTAAATGCAATGGTTGTACTTGTAGTAGTAACAATGATAGTCAAAGTAATCATCTACAAAGTACATGTACCAATAGTAAAAAAAGTAGTAGTAGTAGTAGTAGTAGTAGTAGTAATAGAAGTTAATAAATAGTAACACGAGTAAGTGTAGTAGTAGTAGTAGTAGTAGTAGTAGAGAGAGAGAGAGAGAGAGAGAGAGAGAGAGAGAGAGAGAGAGAGAGAGAAGTAAAGTGTTCACGTCACGTCGTACCAAGGGGTATAGCATTAACAGCTCGAGTCAACCAGGTGTCGTGTGATTGTATGATATTTGGGACAGTAAATTGATAATGAACTGAGTGTGATGTTGTTAAAATGCAAATCGTTTAGTTTTTCTTATATATTTGTGCACTTCAGAGAAAATAAAGGAATTGTCATCCGTAGAAAGACGAGCGTCATCGCCACTTAATAGCAGTTGGGTTGTGACTGGAAAGTGAAGCAGCTGATTTTGAATGGCAGTTAACATTTCTTTGCGAATCACATTATATCTAGAGCAGTGCAAAAGAAAGTGCGTATTGCTTTCTTTTTCTCCACAGATACAATTTGGAGACGGCACCAGACTTCGACTGACCAGATGTTGGTTTAAGGAACTGCATTCAGTTTTAAATGATTACACCCTTCTATTATAATATTTCATTTGATATACTCTACCTTCAAAAATAATCATTTGGCCGTCTTCAAGGTGAACAGCTCTATAAAAACCTGTTGTTTTGTTTTTATAATCGTTCCCACAACGCTTGCTAAGCCAATCACTATTTTTGGCTCCCCGAGGCACCTGTGTAATGCGTAAATAACAACGGCAACCTTATTAATGAACTTCAAACCACGTTGCTTTCTCTATGATCACCATCTGATACTACCGTACGTCTATCCGCCCGTACGTCAGTTAGTCAGTTACTCAACAGGCAAGGCAAGTGATTTTCTTTGCAAGTGCTTTTAGGGAGATTTCAGTTTTTCAGCAAACCACAACAGAAAGTGATTGCAGAGTTTTCCTGCGAATCTTGGCAAAATACACCCTATTGATCTGTGACTAGACACTCTATATATACCCTAGCCCAAACTCCTCTAGTCTACTACTGTGAGACCTGAATGAAAATACATACACACCACGCAAACATGCCAATATAGTTTTTACCCCATTGTGCCGCACTTTTATATAGTAAAACTGGGGTTAACAGGGGTAAACATTATTTTCCTTATTTCTGCCCGAAAATATGGATTCTGGGTACTCGTTAGAACCGCCTCGATGAGGCGGTTCCAACGTGTACCCATTAACTATATTCTGAGCAGAAATTTGAAAAAAAAATGTTTCATCTGATTTTTTTTTTTTTTTTTCATTTTTTTCGCGGTAAAATTTACAGTGTATTTGTATCGGCGTGTTTTCGTAGTGATTTTTGGCTTGCTCACCTTTGTTTCCCTTAATGACCATACAGCATATGTATAATTGTGTTTCTAGTGAATTCTGTAGATTCTAAAGTGAATAGCTCCATTTAGAGACAAGCATATCGATAGGGCCAGTGTTTTACAAACACTATTTTATAGTCCAACGTTAACAAACCTTTAACATTGAAGGCATTATTATGACAAACCTTTAACACTGAAGGCATTATTACAGTTTTCGCTCGCTTGAACAACATTCACGAACAACCCATTACCTACGGGCATTGGTATCAGAAAATATTAGAAGTTTTATGTCAAACTTTTGTCTTTTCTTAACGTTTTATGTAGGTTTACATAAGACATTATATGTTTGCACGCCTGCTTCAGCAGGGGAATAAAGGTGTGCAAGATTCCATCCGTTTGTCCATTTATCCGTTTATTCATCCGTCTGTGCACCAAAGTCTACCATAGGGACAACTCTAAATGTTGACCCTAGAATTTGTTATAAAAGCTAAAAAAAAAAAACAGTAGGGATAAAGTGTTCATTAATATTTGTTATGCATATACTTAAGATCACATGCTCTTCAAATTAGGTTGAATTTGAATTATGACCTCTGACTTTGAACTTAGCGACACCGCGATCTGCAATGTTATTTTTACCTCACATGACAGCTCAATTTTTTAATACAGTAAACCACTTCAGAGCTCGACTCCCCCAGGTATTAGACTTTCTGCCTTGCCGTGGACCTGGGGGCTCAATTCCCACTGGGCACATTGCCGCTGTGGTCTCTGTACCCACTGGGAAGAGCTAAAGGGAGTACCACCCGTTTGCCGTGGGTGGCGTCCTGTAAGCCGGATGGAGGGATACTGGAGGTTGAGGGTTAGCTGAGGTGGCGGTGCTTCAGGTACCCAACACGCCTCTTTGGCCTGGCTTTTCGGTGTAGACGCGTAGCCGTGCGGTCAGGCACGGTCAACCGGTTGGTCACGCCGATCCCTCGAGATACTGCTTTGCTTTCTCGTCAACTCTTTTTTATCTTTCCTGATACCAACCGTATGTCCATTTACCTTACCTTTTTCTGTCTTTTTATGCCCCCGGAATCTAAGATTCTGGGGGGCATATAGTTTTTGGTCTGTCCGTCTGTTTGTCTGTTTGTCCGTTTGTCTGTTTGTCCGTTTGTCCGTTTCTCCGTCTGCAAAAACTTTAACATTGGGCATAACTTTTGAATGGTAAGTGATAGAGCTTTCATATTTCACATGTGCATTCCTTGTCACAAGACCTTTCAAGAGGTACCATAAATTTTGACCTCGTGACCTTGGACCTTGACATTTGACCTACTTTTGGCCTCATTTTTAAAAACTTTAACATTGGCCATAACTTTTGATTGGTAAGTGATAGAGCTTTCATATTTCACATGTGCATTCCTTGTCACAAGACCTTTCTATTGGTACTATAATTTTTGACCTCATGACCTTGACCTTGGCATATGACCTACTTTTTTAAAAACTTTAACATTGGCCATAACTTTTGATTGGTAAGTGATAGAGCTTTCATATTTCACATGTGCATTCCTTGTCACAAGACCTTTCTATTGGTACTATAATTTTTGACCTCATGACCTTGACCTTGGCATTTGACCTACTTTTTAAAAACTTTAACATTGGCCGTAACGTTTGATTGGTAAATGGTAGAGCTTTCATATTTCACGTGCATTCCTTGTCACAAGACCTTTCTAATGGTACCATAATTTTTGACCTCATGACCTTGACCTTGATGTTTGACCTACTTTTTAAAAACTTTAACATTGGCCATAACTTTTGATTGGTAAATGGTAGGGCTTTCATATTTCACATGTGCATTCCTTGTCACAAGACCTTTCTAGTGGTACCATAATTTTTGACCTTGTGACTTTGACCTTGATGTTTGACCTACTTTTTAAAAACTTTAACATTGGCCATAACTTTTGATTGGTAAATGGTAGGGCTTTCATATTTCACATGTGCATTCCTTGTCACAAGACCTTTCTAGTGGTACCATAATTTTTGACCTTGTGACTTTGACCTTGATGTTTGACCTACTTTTTAAAAACTTTAATATAGTCCATAACTTTTGATTGGTAAGTGATAGAGCTTTCATATTTCACATGTGTATTCTTTCTCACAAGACCTTTCCAGTGGTACCATAATTTTTTACCTCGTGACCTTGTGGCCTCAACCATGACATACTTTAGTGATGGGGCTTTCATATTGCACAGGCGCTGTCCGGGGGCATCGGTGTTTCACAAACACATCTTGTTATCTCTAGAAGGCGGTGGCTAAACGGATCAATCGTGTAGGCATTTTGTTTATACGAGTATATATCATGCGTATCTCTAACACATGCGAGTTGGATAACCACTCCATTATGGTGTTCCCTTGTAGGGCTCCACGGAGGGCGGAGAGCACTTGGGACGAAACTAGGATTTTTTCCTTATGGCAAATGGAAAAAAATAACCGCAACGCACCTAACCGGAACGCATCTAAACGTAAAAAATCCGAATCGGATGAACACAGTCAAAAATCCAGTCAGCAGTCAAGTCAACAATCTAGTCAGCAGTCTGCTGAACAAAATTTTGACAATTTTCCGCGTTTCTTGGTCGTCACGTCGCTTGACGATACACGAACTGTATCAAGCCTTTCCCCCTTTGTTATCGAGAAAAGTATTGTCATCATAGCCGGACAACCAAAAAGAATAAAAACACTCAAATCAGGTGACCTTCTTTTGGAACTCGAGAGAATTCAGCAAGTCCTAAGCCTGCTCGCCACCAAAAAACCTCTTTGATCTTCCAATCAAAATATCTCTTCACAATACGCTAAACTCATCTAAGGGAGTGATTCGCAGTCCAGAACTGCGTCCTTGTACAGATGAATAGATCATTGGGAACTTGAAAGATCAAGGCGTTATTGGTGTTCGTAACATCAACGTCCGTAGAAATGGTGTACTAAAACCAACAGCTACTTATGTGTTGACTTTTAATACACCAATTCTACCAAAGAAAATCAAAGTAGCATATCTTTCCATTACCGTAGAGGTATACATCCCAAACCCTCTTAGATGTTACTCTTGTCACTTTTATTACTTATTTCGTCATTAAACCCATCGGTTTTTTGTTTGCAAGAAACTTTTTTTAAAAACTGATGACAACAAAGATGCCAGGGGTTTCAATACAAATAACTATATCTATTCTGATGGTAACAAACCATCTTGTGGCAGACTTTTCGTTAAATCATGTTTACCACAAAGAGAGATCAAATTAAAAACAGACCTACAAGCTGTAGCAGTATCGGTTTCTCTGGATAAAGAAACTACAATTTGCTCTATATCCCACCCTCATTTTCTTTAAAGCCCGAATATCTTGACTCATTGCTGAGTCAACGTCCATCGCCATATCTTTAAGTTGGAGACTTCAATGGTCACAACATACTATGGGGCTGTAAAGATATCAATCACAGAGGAGCACTTGTTGAAGATTTTATTGCAAAGATTTGTTTGTTTGATTTTGTTTGATTTGAGGTTTAACGTCCCCGTCAACACTGTAAAGGTCATTTTGGAGACGTTGCTTCCAACTTTGTGGGACTTTTACCCGACATTGAGATGAAATGACATCTCAAGCCCTGTCGCCCAATGAAACCAATGGGGTTTATTAGCATGGACGGTCCGCCTCGCACCGCGGTTCCTGGACAGGCTTAGATCCTCTAAACGGTTAACCAGTACTGGTGTGCGGGCCGGATTCAGCTCTGCGTGGAAGCATCATGCAGCCCATATATTTCTTCAAGCCCCTAAGGGCGGGGGCGAAATTGCAAAGAGCGATCTTTGCTTGATGAATGATAAATCTTATACTTACCTTCACCCTGCAACAGGCAATTTGTCTTCTTTAGATCTCTCTTTGTGTCACCCATCTATCTCCTTGGATTATGACGATCAGTGCGGGAGTGATCACTTCCCTGTTATAACTGAAAGCGTAAACGAACCAGATGAGAACTGTAACCAGAAATGGAAAATGAATAAAGTCGACTGGGAATTATTCCATAGTTTATGAGAAGAAGAGTTATCAGTTGATCACTTTAATGAATCATCTGACATTGTTTCTGATTTCACAGATACACTTATTAATATATCAAAACAATGCATTCCAAATACCTCCACAAGTACTAAGAAAAGCAAGCCTTGGTTTAATAATGACTGTAAAGAAGCTATGCAAAAGCGGAAACAGGCTCTAAATAAGTTCTGCAAAAGTCCCACTTCAGAAAAGCTAAACGACGTAAAAGTTTTTAGAGCTAAAGCTCGGCGAACAATCCGAGATTCAAAACGAAAGTCATGGAGAGAATATGTCTCTAAATTGAACTACAAAACCCCCATTAAAAAGGTATTGGATATGGCACGAAAGATTTCAGGAAAAATAAAGTACCCTAGTTTTACACATTTAAATACTGGTTTTGACACAATAGCTTCTGTCAACAAAAAAGATATTTCAGATTCTTGGTAACACATTCTTGAGTAATTCACCACCGCGAAATTATTCTGACACTTTGAGAAATTTCAAAAAGGACCAAGAGAAAAGAAATCTAAACTTCAAATCCCTCAATCACGAAGAATACAACAAACCTTTTAACTTATCCGAACTGATTGAAGCCATTGAAAAATCACACGATACGGCAACCGGCCCCGATGAAATTCATTATCAGAAGCTTAAGCATCTGCCAAAAAGTTCTCTTTCAACACTTTTAGATATCTTTAATAATATTTGGGAAACGGGGATCTATCCTGAGAGCTGGAGTTTTGCTACAGTTGTACCAATTCCAAAACCAGGGAAAGATCATACAGAACCTACGAATTATCGACAGATAGCTTCGACAAGCTGTTTATGTAAAACATTGGAGAGAATGATAAACAAGAGATTAGTCTGGTACTTAGAGTTCAACAACCTTATTTCAGAATATCAGTCGGGTTTTCGTTCGGAACGTAGTACCAACGACAATTTAATAAGACAAGAAACATTTCTACGAAATGCTTTGATTAACAAATAACACGTAGTAGCTGTCTTTTTGACTTGGAGAAAGCATATGATACCATCTGGCGTTATGGAATATTGAGAGATCTCCATAACTTAGGCTTAAGGGGAAAACTTCCCAGTTTTATCCAAAGTTTTTTAGGTGAGCGTGTATTTCAAGTGTACGTTGGATCTACCCTGTTAGATCTCTATGAACAAGAGCAGGGTGTCCCACAAGGTAGTATTCTCTCAACTACGCTGTTTAACATCAAAATAAATAATAGTGTACAATGTTTGGACGACAAAACAGACTGTTCATTATATGATGATGATTTTTGTATATGTTACCGTTCAAAAAATATGAAAACAATTGAACGAAATTTACATCAAAATTTAAAAAGAATAGAATAATGGACTGATAAAAATGGTTTCGAGTTCTCCAAGTCGAAAACGCAGTGTGTTCATTTTTGTAAGCTACGGAAGAAAAACGAACATCCTTTCTTGTTCTTATACGGATCACAAATTCCTGGTGTAAAAGAAGCCAAATTTCTTGGGGTTATATTTGATCAAAATTTATCTTTTATTCCCCATATTAAATATAATACAGCGAAATGCTTAAAAGCTTTGAATCTTTTGAAAGTTTTAGCTCATACAAGTTGGGGAGCAGATCGGTACACTTTATTACATCTTTACGAATCTCTGAAAGGATCTAAATTAGATTATGGGTCTGTTGTTTATGGTTCTGTCAGAAAGTCTTATTTAAAATCTTTGGATGATATTCATCACCAAGGCCTTCGTCTTGCTATGGGAGCCTTCCATACTTCTCCCGTATTAAGCCTTTATGTAGAAGCAGGTGAACCATCCTAACTTCGCGAAGAGAGAAACTTTCTCTTCAGTATGCTATCAGACTTGGTGTTATTCCATCTAACCCAGCATTCCAAATTTCATTTCCACCTGAATTTGTAGATAAGTATGAAAGTAAACCCACAGCAATCAAACCTGTTGGATTACGAATTTCACCACTGCTAGAAAATTAAGGTATCGACCTTAAAATATTCATAAACATGAGAACGCCGAAGTTCCATCTTGGTGTATTAAACAACCCTCTATTCTGTTCGGCTTACATGATGGCAAAAAATCCGAATCAAATCCAATACTACTCAAACAAACTTTTCAGGTACTGCAGTCACGTTACGATGATTATCAGCAAGTCTATACCGATTGTTCCAAAGAATGAGAAAAAGTTGGTTGTGCGTGTGTTTCTAAGGATACGCACCAAACCTTGCGCCTTCCAGATGGTTCATCCATTTTTACAGCTGAAACCAAAGCAAAACCTCGCTTTAGATTTTATCAGTTCTTCATCATTTCAAAACGCAATTTTATTTTCTGATTCACTTTCTGTGCTTAAGGCTTTAGACCATTCATCATCTAAAAATCCTCAAATACAAAAACTGACCGTAAAACATCATGAAATTTATAAATGCACCAAATCTAATTTTGTTGGCTTCCGAGCCTTATTGGCATTGTCGGCAATGAATATGCTGACAAGAAAGCAAAGGGATCGCTCAATTTTGATCCGTCTGTTTTTAAAATGCCTTTTTATAATTTTAAACCATTTATCAACAGATACAGCTTGTCGGAATGGCAAGGCGAATGGGACATTACAATAAATAACAAACTCCATGCCATTAAACCTGTCGTTGGAACAAAATGCTCTCCTCCACAGTTTTCTAGGAAAGAGGATGTAGTTTTATCGCGACTGCGCATTGGCCATACTAGAATTACTCATTCTTATATTTGTAATGGTGATGATCAGTCGTCTTGTGTAGGATGTGATCAGCCATTCACTGTTAAACACATTTAAATTGAATGTGTAGACTTTTCCCAGTCTCGTAACCTATACTTCAAAGCTGACACTTTGCAACAATTGTTTCAAGATGTACTTGTTGATAATATTATTTTAGTCTTGGAAGAAATTGGACTTTTTCATAAGATTTAACTGTTTCAGATTTTTATACATATCATACTAACATTTTTACTTTTAATAGCCTCATAATTATTCATGCCGTTTAACCATTAACCGCTTGACGCTTATGACCCACAAAGAGGGTTGACGCGTCGTTAAACACGAAATCATCATCATCATCATCATAGCTAGACAATTGTTGCTTGATCACATTTCAAAATAACCTTCCAATTAAATCTAAGCCGCATATCTTTTTAAAGATATGTCTTGTTCGTAATTTTACAGGAGGAGGAAAAAACTGAAATTCTTTACTGCTTTGACTTCTATACCAATTCTGAAGGAGTGCTTGGATTTAAAATGTGAATCGTAAACATTGTGGACACGTTTGATTGAATATATCTATAAAATGATATGAAAATCAACACATGGACTGGTTACGCGCTGAAATTCAACAATTTAGGCCATGATTGTTGGTGCGAAACTAGTCTATCTTTTCGATAAAGCTGGTTTTCTGGTTTTGAAGCAGATTGAAGCCAAAAAAGTGTTGCATTGGATAGAAAGTGAATAATTATGATATAATTATTTGTTTCTGCAGAATCTTAAAAATTAGCTTTTATTCTCAAATTTACACTAATCATTTACACTCATACCACAGAATGACTGAGAGTTGTTAAAGACATATCAAGCACTGATGGTCATTTTGAATTAAGGGAGAAAATACCCTTTCATTTTACTTCTCTTGCATAAAATATGAAGTTTGATTATAAGATTTTATAAGGAATCATGGATATCAGTTATTCTTATCTCCTCATCTATCTATAATTTCGACAGCTCCAGTACTTTTGGAGGTTCTAATACCATGGTACACAAATATGAGAGGGCATGTCATGTGCAAGAACCACAACTCTAGTTGCTTTTGTATTTAAGATACCTCCCCAACAATATAATCTTGTAACTGCCATTATTCCAACACCATTTATGATATATTGATTAGACATATTCTACGATAGTTCTCATCAGTTATATGATGCGGCTCTCTTAACTAGAGGCTATACTCAGCATACTCTCCGTCCTTACATTGATTCTGAAATTGATCATAAACGCCATTTCTTCAAAATATCCTTCATTAATAAGGGTATGGATTTTATAGATTTGCCCAGTATCTTCCGTGAGAGATCGGTGCTTTCTTCCATTCCTGCTTATTTTCAAAATACTGAAACACCTATAATTTGCTATAAATATAACAAACCTGTAAGATCTATCATTTTTAATTTCAATAAACTTGTTTCAGATCTAGATATTGATACTAATACTCCTGATTCATGTGATTGTAAAGACTCAGTGTATTGCTATCCTGCTGCTGGTCATGTAATTACTGGCAATTTGAAAATTATTCCTGATTCTAGGATAAGGAATATAATTTCTAAAGGACCGAAATATCGGTTTCCTTCTAAAGTTGATTTCATTAAATGTAGAGATGAAATCGCTGCTTCCTTGAATGAATTCGGTAATCGATGGTGTAAGCGAGAGTATGTTGAGCATAAAGCCCTTATGGACTGGAAACTTAACATTTTAAAACTAGTGAACAAACGCATTTCTTTCTATTCTTAAAATACTAACTTATTACCTCCTAAGCCCAAGACGTCTTTACGTCATCTTAAACTAGGTATTCAAGAATTTCATAAGAAGTTTGTTTTGGCCCCTGCAGACAAGGCCGCTAACAACGTCGTCGTTGTGTGACGGCTCCACTATGTTAACACGTTTAAGCAGGAACTTGGTGGTACTAAGGCCTATGAACTTCAGCCTTTAGCTGAAGAGAGAGCTATAGTAGATAAACATGTTTGTCATTCAGCCACCAAGTTTGCTGTGTGTGTTACCGAAGGCCAAGACAAGCTTCCTACGCTATACTGGTTACCAAAACTTCATAAAAGACCTTACAAAGCAAGGTTTATTGCAAATTCTAGCTCTTGCACTACCACTGAACTTTCTAAACTATTAACTTCCTGTCTTACTGCTATTAAAACTCATGTGATTAAATATTATGATAAAGTCTTTGAAAGATCAGGAAGAAATCTTTTTGGGTCTATAAAAAATTCGAATGAGGTTTTATTAAATTGAAAGCCAGACATTTTCTTGCTTAAAGTCTGTCTACTTACGATTTTTCCACTCTTTACACTACACTTCCTCATAATGTTATCAAAGAAAAGCTTAATGATTTAATTGAATGGGCTTTTCACAGAGAAGATTATCTCTATCTTACATGTAATGTCAGAAATGCATTTTTCACTTCTAAAGAGCATAAGAATTATACAATTTGGTCATGTCAGAAAGTGTGTGATGCCCTCACCTTTCTACTTGACAATATTTATATTAGATTCGGTACTAGGTTGTTAAGACAAATTGAGGGTATTCCGATGGGTACGAATTGCGCACCTCTTGTGGCTGATCTGATTTTGTATTGTTATGAAAGAGACTTCATGTTGTCGCTTTCCATTGATAACCAATCTGAAATTATTGAAGCTTTTAGCTCCACTTCTAGATATTTAGATGATTTATTAAATATTGATAACGGGCCTCCGTGGCCTAATGGATAAGAGCGCTGATTCTTAGTCATTAGGTCTCTCACCGCCGTGGGTTCCATGCTCGCTGGGGTCACGTGTGAGACGCCAAGTTCTGCAACGGAAGGTCAGGTGGTTTTTCTCCGGGTACTCCGGTTTTCGCCCACATATGATTAACGATCGGCTCGATATGAGTGAAATAATCTTGAAAGGGCCGTAAAACCCAAACCCCCCCAAAAAATAAATACATAAATAAATATTGATAATACCTATTTCGATGGTTTGATCAGTCAGATTTACCACCCAGAACTTCAGTTAAATAAAGCAAATTCTTCTGATACCGAGGCCCCTTTTTTGGATTTACATCTATCTATTGTAGATGGGTTTGTTTCGTGCAAAATTTTTGATAAACGCGATGACTTTGATTTTGAGATTGTAAATTTTCCTTTTTTTGGATGGTGATGTTCCTCGTGCGCCATCCTATGGCGTTTATATTTCGCAATTAATTCGATTTGCTAGAGTGTGAAGTCATGTAACTGACTTCAACACTCGTAATAAATTATTAACGGCTAAACTCCTTAATCAGGGTTATCGGTACCATAAACTACGCAAAGCCTTTTCAAAATTTTATAGACGCCATTCTGATTTAATTTCAAAATTCAATATTGGACTTAAATCTCTTCTGCTACAAGGTCTATCGGAACCCGAATTTTATGGTGACTTAGTATATAAATTCAGAAAACTATATAACCGCAATGACTTCAGCACCCAATTTCGTAAAATCATTCTTCGATATAAAAAGAATTGGTACAACACGGATGTTATACGACAGACTGCATGCATGGTAGTTAACCCAATCACGGTTGCCAACTTTGCTTCCCACTTTAATTGCACGCCGGTGGGTCAGGCCTCAATTTCTATGACGGCTCCAACGTAAAGGCTTATTGAGAGTTAGAGAGATCTTATTCAAGGTAATGTTGGTTGGTGCCTGATGCTCTGTCTCTGGTCGGGCCAATCGGAGTCTAACTGTTGGTTTTCTTTTGCTCCAGCATTTCAGTGGTTTCTTGCTGTCGAGTCCTCACCGTTGTCTCACCTTTGTGGTTCTTTGATTTTTTTTTTTGTGTTCACGGCGATGTTGCACTGTTGGGTTAGGAGGCCTTCATGCGGACTGAACAAATTATTTGTCTAAATCGCGACGGAAGTAAGGGCGAGGATTGTGGCCACGTAAAATCGATTTAAGCCCCCCCCCCCCACTGGAAATCTTTCCACTGACCGTTCCAAGGCGGTTCTTCTGTGGCGGTTTGTTTATGTCGTTGTTTGTTACTTACTGTGTGTATCACTTGTGTCTTTTTATTTTGAACGGCCATATGGCCATTTTGTGGGAAAGTAACTGTCCTTATGGCCTTCCTTTGGTTAGGTTTCCATTATGGTCTGGTCGCTTAATGTTAGTCTTTCTTTCCCTTTGGTGTCTTTGATGGGTGGAGTAAGTAAATTGTATCGATTCCTGATCTTTGTCTTACTTCTACTTTCCATTAGGTATAGTTGTTTAATGTTTGTGTTTCGTTCCCATTGGTGTCTCTGATGGGGGCTGTGGGTTAAATGTATCGATTCCTGATCATTGTCTTCACTTCTATTTTGCATATAAGGGCTGTTCTGTTTGTGCCTTGTGTTGGCTGTAAAAGGTCTCCCCGTACATGCATTTACTGCTCTTTTTTTCCAATCCTCAGGAATTGAATTTGCAATTGCTTTTCACTGTTCCTTAATTGACATCCTTTAGATACTGGTTGAAGGTCTTAATTAGACCGATATTTGTACCTCGTTGTATCATAATTGCTTGTTTGATATTGTTGCGTGCCGAGGGGTTCACAGGGCCAGTAGGGCTTCTCCACAAGATATTAAACAGGGCTGAAACTTAAGCTGGCTAGACAGCTAGAGCTCCAACTGCCTTGCAGAAACGCTAGACGTAGTCTAGGCCTCTTTTGAGGGGTATAGGTGAATCTCAGGAACTAAAAGGAAAATTATATGTCAATATTCTGTTCTATTCAGTTTGAGGCGATTCAGCCCCTAATTGAAGGGATTTAAAAGAAGAAACAAGACACGTTGTCATTAGATAACTATATCCTTTTAATGAAGATAGATTTAATAAAATTTATAGTGCAAACAATAAGATCGTTGTTTTATGACTAGATATATGAAACAGTGCTACAGGGAATGAAATAAAACCTGTGCGAACTGAGTGGACGGTTTGAAATAAAATGACACGACCGGTTTTATACGAATGACAGTGATCACGACCTAGTCAGGCTAAACAATGCAAGTTAATGATATAAAACATGAAAAGGGCTAATGATAAATGGTGAATGCATTGATATTTGATACCAAAATGCAAAGTTTCAAGACAGAATTATTAAGGAAGCAAGAGCACGGAGTTTAACTGCTCAGCTTTCTCTTTAAATAACCCTTAAATAACAAAAGAACCAAGTTTTATTTATGACATAACTAGTGCTAACCCCTCTAAACAAAAGAAATATTTTTTTCCAAAGTTTGCTGTTTTTTTAAAAGAATAAACTTATAAAAATAGACCAAAAATAAAGCCAAAATGTCGCAGCAAAATAAAATGCGTCTTGCCTTAACGAAAGCTAAATCTGAGATTGACGGGATTCCCGGGAACGCTCCTTATATACCCCCGAGTTCCCATCCCCAAACACCCGCAAGATCTTGTTCAGGCATCCCAGATCCCTGAAATAAAATGACGGGGCCAAAGATAGAATCTCCTGGGAGTCACATGACCCCATGATAAACCCGGCTGGGAAGATGATTTCCGAACCGAATACGGCGGTCCGCCATATTGGAATTGCCGATAAATAACTTGAGTACCAAGTTTTAACCGGCTAGAAAGCAGTTATTTCCAATGGAAACCCTTCAACCATTGGTACCAAAATGACGAGAAATGAATAGACTATTTGACTGTTATGACGAGAAAATTATATTATGTACCGATTACGAGGACTTGATGGGAAACTGTGGTCTGACAGTTTGTGACACTTTGTTGTTGTTTTGACAGTTACCAGGTTACCACAATACACAACACACTCCCATAATTCAACACCGGCATAGTCAATACACACAAAAATGGAGGACAGACAATACGAGCATGCCTTGAACTGCTCATATTTATCATAAAAATCTTATCTACAGATATAAAACCAGAATAAAATGGCCTAAAATTTCAGGTAATCACTTGGTTCAAACGAGCAGTTAGTGTAAAATTCGAGACAAATGGAATGGCATAGTATTATATGCAAACACATAGAAATTGCTAAACAACTGATTTGTAAACATTGTAAAATTGGGTTGATGGAGCTGGGTTTCTACATTAACCCCCTCCAGGGTCGTTTAAGTTCCATCTAACAATCCTGAATGACAGGATAGATAACAATCCAGCCTCCTAAAACACAATTTTCAAAAATTAAATGACAAGACAACTTGCGCAATATCCTGGTCACGGCACCAATATGGATTACAATAATTAACAAAGAAATGTGTGCCATAACATGGAAGAACTACTCTTTAAACAACAATGCATAGCTTTAAATAAACATCCATATTACCAAATGAACATAAGGACAATTGGTTAAAGAGTGATTATCTGATAAGCATTTAACAACATTGAGAGTGATTAATGGTTTTCAATACCACCCTTATCAGATGGAAACTTAATGATTTGTATTCACTATAAATGTACTAGAGCAATGCCACAAAAATAATGAGATCTTGATATTTAACCATGAAACTTTCCATGAAATATTATGCATAAATGTGTAATTCACCCATTTATATCTGTACATAAAACTAGCCTGGGTCTTGCATTGGTAGAAAAAAACAAGTGCTAAGCAATAATTGTAACTATATGACATATATATATATAAGAACAGACAAAATAGCATTGTCTACAAATCAGCATAACTGCAAATCACCTACCTGTATAATGTTTACTTATGCCATAGATAACGCGAAAATAGCGACTATGACCGATGAAATAGACACAAACTGTTAATATACAGTGAAAGAGGGATGTGATTTGCAGTTATAGAGTAAATCGAATCCCTTTCTATCTAAACTTCCTTCTTCTTTCCTGATTGATTCTCTTTGAGAAACATTTAATACTTTGTATCACGAAATGAATATTCCTATACAAATATATTATGAGTATTGTCTACTCATCTAGTCCGTTTCATTTAAATCTTTATATGACCATTTTCATACTATAGAATTAATTTCAGGTGAAAGTCACATTTCCTAATTATGCGTATTAGCTTATTAATTTCCACAGAATTCTTTAACAGTCCGTATAAACTATGCTTAATTACTGATGTCCATATCTTTCAGCACCTATTTATTTCTTATCACACACTTATTTAACAGTCCATATTCAATTCACAGCACTATGTAACAGTCCATATTAGTTTACTGTATTTATTAATGTCCTTATCTTTCAGTATCTACTTAGTTCGTATCACATAATTATTTCACAGTCCATATTCTAAACACAGAACTATCTGACAGTCCATATTGATTCAGCTGAATTATGTCCTTATTTATCAATATCTATTTCCCTTCTTTTCACCGGAACAAACAGTCCATATAAGTATCACAATGTACTTCTGTTAAGGATTTCCATATTTCATTACTGTATTTTCAGCAGAATGTTTAGGTCAGCTCCCTTCCTTCTCATCTTTCTCATCATTATCGGGTCCTTTTGCCCCCGTTGTTAGTTTCCCAGTTAGGTTCCTGATTTCTGTTATTCTTTATCCTATTTATATTTCCTATATTTAAGTATCTGGATTAGTGCCATGTTCTTGTTACATTATTTTGTGGTTTATCCTTTGGAAGTTTCTCTTCAGTTCAATGTATTTATATTCATGTTAGTGTTTATTTATTATTCATTCAAACATCTACTACTTTCTGGAAAAGTCTGTCATGGTATTCTCCGTATACTTTTTACTAAGCACTGATTTAATTATTTTCGCATTCTCTTTTCCCTCTTTGTTCTTATCCTCCTTTTGCTTTTCCTTTCTGTCTCCCTTCAAATCCAGTTTTAAGCTTCTTATTTCTTCTCTTTCCTTTCTCTCTGCTTCTCTATGCCTCTCTTGCCTTCTTCTTTCCGCTTCCCGATCCTTCCTCCTTTCTTCTTCTCTCTGTTTCTCCATTTCAGCCCATCTGTCATTTCTCCTCCTCTCCTCTTTAGCGTTCTCTTCTATTGCTTTCTGCATTCTGTTGAGGGCCTCAGTTACTTTTGCTAGCGCACATGTGGTGTCATTCAGGGCTATTTCGATCTTTCTTTCCGTCTTTTCATTGCTAACAACATGTCCAGTTAGGCACTGTAAGGTTTCTGTAAGCCCATTCAGTGCAACCAAATTTATGTTGAATGTTGACTCTTCCTCGCATTTCCTTTTCGTCACCTCTGGCTCTCTATCACTGTCTGCATTCTCTGCTGTGCCCTCCTCTTCATCAGACTTCCGCTTTGGCGCCTCTATCCCCGATATTGAGGCAGCCTCTGACAGCTGATCTGTCACTTCTGTATCCATCAGCTGTGGCAGGGTGTTCTCTACCTCCTCTGTCTCCTCACTGTTTAATGCTGACACTACTGGGATCGGGTCCTCTACGGACGTCACGCCACTATCACGTGTGATGTTTAGCACCGGACTGGGGTTAGCGACAGCTGCAGGTTCCACTGGTGTCCCTTCTTCAATCTCTGACTACTTAGTTGTCCTACTCACATCTGCTTTGGTTCCGCGGACCAGGATACTTGGCGTTTGAAGTGTAGCAACTAAACTTGATGGTAGGTCCAGTCCTTGCAGGAGTGTCAGTGGGTTGGCTATCTCCGCCTGCGAGTGTATTGGAGTACTTTTGTTGTCATCAGGTATCCTAAGTGACTGGCCACGTGGTGTCAACAATGGCGTGGTTATCAATGGCCTAGGAGGAGTAGCCACTACAATGCTCTTCATCTGCTCACACCTGGTTCCAGTTGACAGAACGCTCGGCGTCAGTCCTATATTATTGGCAGGGCTCATCTGAGAACGAGGAACGACATCTAGGGCAGTCTGTAAATCACTGGTAACACCTCCGACTCTGCTAGACCCGCTGCATTACAGCTAGTGGAACTTAGAGTCTGTCCTCCAATCCACTGGGCAAAGTCCTCCCTGACACCTGCTGCAGTGTGCGATAACCCCGACGGCTGCTGTTTTGTGACTAGACTCATCAAGGCCGGTACCGCTTCAATAAACCCCTGCTGCAAAGTCTCCTCGCTTAAATTTCCCGCCAACGCATCAGTACTCAAAGCCGCCATGTGAGACACGTTCTTCTGGAGGGGGGGGGGGGGTCGTCACAGTAGCCTGTTTCTTCAAGTAGTACAGTAGGCTTTCTTCCCGTGTGAACTTCAGAAGATCTGAATCCGTAATACGATATGGGATCGGATTGACTACTTGCCACTCAGTGTGGTCCGTAACTCCTCTTATTCCTGCCATGGCAACATGTCTAGTGTAGTGGGTCACGTGGTGGTCCATCTGTTGTTTAGTCATGCATTTGAAGAGGCAGAGGCGACACTGGTATTGAATCCTGTCCCAGCTAACATGCATCTTCAGTATGTGGTCCTCCATTGGTCCCAGTTCTCCTATGCATCGCTCACTCTTCTGGTGGTGGCAAGCCAAACACATGTAGGCTCTTCCCCTCTTCTTAGCCCGGGCCACAGCCTCTTTTCCAACCAATTGCGTCAGTATATTTGTATCAATCTTTCTCTGGAAGTATAAAATAAAACAACCCTAGCCTATCTCTTAACGCTATCCTGACTGGATTGCTCGTGATCTCTGTCTATGTAAACGCATACGCTAAGATGTGGTACTTATGTAAACGACGCGAAGACTTACAAAGAATCTCTTCTTCAATTTCGGGTCGCTTTCTTTGAATACCCCTAGTTAAATATATAGCGGACCATACTTCGCATACGGGACCTCCCATCTAATGCACATATTGTTCCATTTGACTTCAGCCTATCTCCATTCCGGTTCTGTCGTCAAAACTACCGAACTGTACCTCTACCGAACACGGTGCTCTAAGCACCACCATGATAGAAGCTTGGTACTCTTTTTTCCTTACCTCCATACTTTACATCAATTTAGAAGCACCATTCTGCATTAGTTTACCTGTCCCTTCTCTTTGTCCACCTCCTTGTACTTAACTTACTCTCGTCTTCAAGTTCATCTAAGTCTTCGACTTTGTTGCCTTCGGTCGTCTACATCATTTAACCTCTTAGACCTTATAGTGCTTATATTTGCATTAATTTGTAACTATGTGACATTCCTCCCCCAAGTGTAATAACGCCTTTACTTATTGCTGACTAGTTTCAAATGGTAAGTGCTTTCTCTTAAACAGACTGATACACTTGTGAGCACCTACCATCTCACTTTGTTTTTCCTTGTTGTGAGTTATTGTTGGCTAAAAGCCGCCTTCTTGCTTTCTGTACCCACCTTGGAGGCTGATCACCTTCATATGGTTTTAGCTTGTCATGGTGAACCACCCGTTCTTTCCCATCTTCATCTAACTGGATCAGAAAGTCTACTTCACTAACCTTCTGTCTCACTAGGAAAGGACCATGGTAAGTAGGCTTCAGCTTCGGTGCCTCCCCTACCTTTCTTGTCTCTAGTAGGTACCAAACAAGATCACCCTTCTTGTATTTGTTGACTGCCGTCTTTACATCCTATAGGTTCTTACTCCTTTTAGCTGATACGCCTAAATACTTCCTTGCTATTTCATGGGCATGCTGCATGCGAGACCTGAGAATGTCCACAAAATCACCATAGGAAGTTATCTGTTCTCCTTGGTTCGAGCATGCACTCCCAAAAAGTAACTTAGCTTGAAGTCTTACCTCAGTTCTCAAAGTCAAGAGATTTGGCGTCATCTTAGTGGCTTCATGTGGCGTCGCTCTGTAGGCTCCTGCCAAACATCCCAGGTGCAGATCCCATTCATCTTGTTCATCACAGAGATATGCCCGTATCATTCTCAGAAGTGTCCTGTTAAATCTTTCCGATTGACCATTACCTTTAGGATTACTAACACTGGTTCTATTTTTTTTCTGATTTTACGCATTCGGCATAGTTCCTTGAATATCTTGCTCTCATAGGTCTTACCTTGATCGGTATGAATAGATAAGGGACATCCCCAACGAGAAATGTACTCATTCAGTACTCTGGATGCACATACTTCTGCTGTCATGTCTGGCACAGGTATGATTTCTACATACTTAGAAAAATGATCTGTGAGTAACAAAATATATCGGTTACCTCTAGTGGTTACTGGAAACTGACCTAGATAGTCAGTTGCCAAACAATCACCTGGTGCACCGGCTACTAATGAACCGAGGGAAGCTCGAAGGATCTTCTGTGGCTTTTTGTCAGCTTGGCATATATCTCATTTGTGAATATGTAGATTTACATCTTCTTTCAGAGCATACCAATAAAACTTTTGAAGGGTTTTCTGTTTTGTTTTCTTGCATCCTAAGTAACCTGCCAACAGTGAATCGTGTGCTTGATGCAACACTTGTTTCTTCAGACTGGAAGGTACCAGAAGCTGGGTGTGGTCACCTGTCCCGTCCCACTCGATAAAACGTTTGTACAGTATACCATTTCTCATCTCTAATGAGTCTCATATGATCCAATAGTGTCTACAGGCCGGACTCTTTGTCACCATCTTTTGGTTGGTTGGTTGGTTTCGCATGAGATAGCTTAGCCTTTAATATAGGGCCTACGTCGGCGTCATCATGCTGACGTTTGCTTACTTCAGCTGCTGATAGGTTGGCGATGGTAGTATAAGGTATCGTCAATTCAGGTTTCACTGCACCACTTTTACCCGCTCCTGTTGACGTACCAGGGGTCTCACCATCTTTGAAAATAGCTCTAGTAACTTCTTGACTTACTGATTCTGAAAGAGCCTTTTCGGTATCTTTCTGAGGGTTAACAGAATTTGTTCTTTCACCAGACTCTCGTGTAACATGTCCTGTACTCTTTTCATGCACTTTCTACAAGGACCACATTTGAATGGTTCGCTGGTATCCAAATTTGGGCAGTCACACTCTCTTGGGTTCTCACACCTAGACAACGCATCACAGTGTGCCTGTTTGTTTCCTGGACGGTATGCTATTGAGACGTCATAATGACTCAGAATTTCTATCCAACTTGCGATTTTACCACGCTGTTCTTTTAGCTTGAATAGCCAAATTAGCGCCTGATGGTCTGTTCTGACTAGAAACTTTCTTCCCAGTAAATATTGGCGAAAGTGCTCTATGAAAAATCTGACTGCTAACAGTTCTTTCTCTGTTATACAGTAATTGCGCTCAGCTCGATTCAAAGCTCTACTGGCATATGCTATAACTCTTTCTCTGTCGGCCTGTACTTGGTGAAGAACTGCACCGATACCTGTGTCTGATGCATCTACATCTAAAACAAACTCACTTGCATCATTCAATGGATAGCCCATTATGTCTGCACTGATTAGAGTCTTCTTAACTGTCTGAAATGCTCTGCCACACGCCTCGTCCCAAAGGAAGTGCCTACCTTTCTTTGTGAACTCTACCATGGGTCTTACTATTGAAACATAGTCTTTTACGAAGCGCCTGCAGTATGAACCTAATGCCACGAATTGGCGCTTTTGCTTAGCTGTCTTGGGTTTAGGCCAATCTACTACCTTAGCTTTGTTTGCAGGGATGGGTTTCACTCCTTCCTTTGACACGGCATGACCTAAGAAAACTGCCGATGACTGAAACATGTGCATTTTGTCAGGCTTAAACTTTAGATCTGCAGACCTCATTCTGCCTAAAACTTCCGCAACTCGGGTGATATGTTCATCAAAGCTTCTGCCATTGACGACTATATCGCCAATATATATTAAACACGTGACCCACTGGATCCCCTGTAATGCCAGCTCCATGGTCCTCTGAAATGTACTAGCCGCGCTGTTGATTCCAAACGGCATGCGTAACATTTCAAAGTGACCATATTTGCACACGAATGCGCTTTTGGGGATATCTTCACCCTTTAAAGGGACCTGGTAGTAGCCACTCGTTAGGTCAAAAAGGCTGAACCATTTTGAACCTGCCACAGCGTCCAATCAGTCCTGAATCCTTGGCTGGGGAAACCCGTCTAGGGCTTGACCAGCTCGTTTAGATTACGATAGTCCACACATAGACGCACCCCTCCATCCTTTTCAGACACCAAACAAATCGGGCTGGCCCAAGGACTAACACTGTCTCTGATAACACCCTTTGCCTTTATGTCTTCAATGGCCTGTTTTTCTTTGTCAGCATGTACTAGGGGAACGCGCCTAGGTGGCAGTCTCACTGGACCCTTACCTTCAGTTTTGATGGCATGTTCCGTCAAATGTGTTAAGCCTATATCCCACTCATGCGACTACATAGCAAGTCCGTCACACCTTCCGTCTCCACATCTGTTAGATCTGTAGTGGACCTATGATACAGGTCTTCGAGATGTTCAGGTATATCCTTACTCGGGACTTTCGTTAATTTTTCTAGTAACACCTATTTCAGGTTCTTCTTTTAATATGTCTGTCCTACTTAAAATGTGTATTCTTCTTACTTTTTGGAAGTTGGCTTCTTCCTTTTCATCTTCTTGTTGAAACAGAACATGTGGAATACCATCTATTGGCTCTGCACTGACTACTGTGGTATCCTGTTTGATTGAAACTGCGGTTGGAAAGGGATTCAATACTCTTACCTTGCAGGTGCACCCTTTGTTAATATCAACTAGTGTTGCAGCCATCTTGAGAGGATAAGTTTCTTGAAACTGCGCAGTAGCCTCTATCAGACAATTGCTTTCAGATGAGAAATCATCACTTTCATCTCTTTCAATATACACGTCTATCACCGACTCTGCTTGTGGTGGTATGACAAAATGATCTGCAGCAGTTACTCTGCGCAATCTGTTTTTCAGACCTACCTGTATTATGGGTACTTCCTTGTCTTGGACCACTAGCATTCATTTGCTAAGCAGTAAGTCAGCAGGACCACCATCTTCATTTTGGAGCACATCTATTCCTAGCAGTCCATCATCATCGATCTCTGCGACTACTGCCTCAACATCTGTGTCTATTCGTCCCAGTGTTAGTGAAAATTTGGCCTTACCTAGCTCATTTATAACAGCTCCACTTGGACCTATTAATCTGGAGGATTTAGTGAGCGCTGGTCTGTCTGTCATATCCATTGATTCATACATACGTTTTGATAGGATAGTCTTCGAGGCAACCGTATCTGCGGTGAAAAGAATGGGATACCCTTGAATAGTACCCCTTACATAAATGCCATCTTGCAGCTTTCTTGAGGTCTTAATGGACTTTAAAACTTCATTACCTTTTTCGTCTAATAATTGGTCTTTTGGTTTATCACAGGCTTCCCTGTTGCCACCAGAGATAGCCTGCTCTAGTTTAAAAATTGTCTGTCATTACTACAATTACCTGAGGTCTGACCTATGCCTCCAGTATGTCTGGCACTACTAGGTGGTTTACGATTCGCAGGTTTATCATCTTTCTTGGGACAGTCTCTGATAATATGGCCCTTTTCTTGACAGCCATAGCACACTATACTTCTTCCCCTAAATGGTCTTGGTGCTTGCTGTTGAGAGACCGTTATACCTTTGTCCTTAACAACTACTTGCATCTGATTCATGAGGGTTTGTAACATGTCTTTAGCTTCGGTCAGAATCTTTAGAGATTCTACCTCTGCAGTTGGTTTGATATTACCTTAATCTTTCTTTTCAGTCTTCTTTTTCTGATCTGTTACTTTCTTTACAGGTAATCTGCACACTCTGTCTGGGTCCTCACTTTCATCTAATGACTTGTCGCCAGAACTATCTTCCTCTACTGTTGACCTTCTTGTATACCTTTTGAATTTTCTATCAGAAGACCCTTCTGTAGGCCCTCTGTGCTTGGTTTGTAAATTGACAACATGGTACATGGCTTTATCTATATCCTCAGGTTCTTTGTTATACTCCACTTCAAAACGTGCATCACCGTCCCTGAGACCATCCAAAAACCTACGAACAAGATCTTCTTGTCTTGTGTTTTCATCGCGGTAAGTGTATGCATTCGCATACAGTCGCTTAAGCTCTGCAGAAAATTCTTCAGCTGTTTCCCCAGGACTTTGTGTTCGTTGGCTGAATTTAGCTGCAAATGTTTTCTACTACCCTAAATCTGCTATTAAGCTCTTTAATGAGTGCATCATAATCAGAAAGGAGGTGACGTGGTAACTGTGTAAACACAAACTCGCCCGCTTTACCTTGTAGCTTTGGTAACAGGTTATCAAGTTTCGTCTCCTCTGACCAGGACCTTCTTTCTGCAATGACTTCGAATCGGCTGACCCAAACTTTCCAGTCTTCCTTGCCGTTAAATGGTGGTAACTTTACCTCATTTAGCCATGGATTCGTCTGTGACTGGCGGGCCATGTAAGGCACCGTTGTGTTTTCAGGCACTCAGAATTGAACATGTCGCGAGTAAGCGCCACTGTCAAAAGACTGATTGCATATAGGATCAGATCTATAATAGTTACATCCATCTGTGTTGGTTCTATATGCCCGCTTTTCATTGGCAATTCCTCTATTATACGAAGGCTGCCACGAGGTTCGACTATATTTATCACTAGCTGAATATTGTGACTGTTATTGTGCAGGCTGTTCCATGCTTGCATCTGATGTATCGTACTGTGCCCTTTCCACTACACGATCAGTGCCTGCACCGACATGTACAGACTGCACGCTGGCTGTACTGTACATTGCAGGTTGCACGCTGCCTGTACTATACATTGCAGGTTGCACGCTGTCTGTACTGTACTCTGCTAAGGGACCTGTGCCATTATAGTCAACAGTGCTCGCACAATTATTTTGGCTATGGTTTCGCGACCTTTTAGTTAGCTCTTGTAAAATGGACAGGACATTTGTGAGGGTACCAGAAATAGAATCTTATTTGATTTCCATGTTAACTTGTTGGTGTTGTAAGCCTACCTGCTGCTGTTGCATGCTTGCGAAAGCGTTACTTAGGCCAGTTAAAGTATTCCTCACGTTAGCTTCTAAATACAGAGCAGATTCCATATTGTGGTCCCCTCTGTTGAATGTGTGTCCCCTAGATGCCTGCATAGACGGGTAGCTGTGAGAGCTAGTTATAGACCCTTGATGTAAATGACTCACTGGGTTGGGAATAGAGGACCCCCTTGTTTGAGTCTGTGATACTTCACGTAACTGCATTAGAGAAGCAGCAGCTACTGTTTGTTCATTTTCGCTAGTTAAGCTTTGACCCTGGCTTGTGTTTACTAATGTGTCATGTTGTGTCATTTCTTGGCTTTCCGTCTGCCTACTAGACCCCCTCTTATTAAAGAAAACTTCAGTCTCAGAGCCCGAATCCTCATTGTCAGCCCTAACACCTGTGGGCTCTTCATAACTGGTTTGTCTAGTGCCCATTTCAACGGGTTCGTATCACAGGATCCGTTGATTATGCTAACGAATCCCACCGCTGTCACCATAAATTGTGTTGCGTGCCGAGGGGTTCAAAGGGCCAGTAGGGCTTCTCCACAAGATATTAAACAGGGCTAAAGCTGGCTAGACAGCTAGAGCTCCAACTGCCTTGCAGAAACGCTAGTCGTAGGCTAGGCCTCTTTTGATGGGTATAGGTGAATCTCAGGAACTAAAAGGAAAAGTATATGTCAATATTCTGTTCTATTCAGTTTCAGGCGATTCAGCCCCTAACTGAAGGGTTTGAAAAGAAGAAACAAGACCTGTTGTCATTAGATAACTATATCCTTTTAATGAAGATAGATTTAATACAATTTATAGTGAAAACAATAATATCGTTGTTTTATGACTAGATATAGGAAACAGTGCTACAGGGAATGAATTAAAACCTGTGCGAACTGAGTGGACGGTTTGAAATAAAATGACACGACCGGTTTAATACGAATGACAGTGATCACGAACTAGTCAGGCTAAACAGTGCAAGTTTATGATATAAAACATCAAAAGGGCTAATGATAAATGGTGAATGCATTGAAATTTGATAACAATATGCAACGTTTCAAGAAAGAATTATTAAGGAAGCAAGAGCACGGAGTTTAAGTGCTCAGTTTTCTCTTTAAATAACCCTAAAATAACAAAAGAGCCAGGTTTCATTTATGACATAACTAGTGCTAACCCCTCTAAACAAAAGAAATAATTTTTCCAAAGTTTGCTGCTTTTTTAAAAGAATAAACTTAAAAAAATAGACCAAAAATAAAGCCAAAATGTCGCAGCAAAATAAAATGCCCCTTGCCTTAACGAAAGCTAAATCTGAGATTGACGGGATTCCCGGGAACGCTACTTATATATTCCCGAGTTCCCGCCCCCCAAAACCCGCAAGAACTTGTTCAGGCATCCCAGATCCCTGAAATAAAATGACCGGGCCCAAGATAGAATCTCCTGGGAGTCACATGACCCCATGATAAACCCGGCTGGGAAGATGATTCCCGAACCGAATACGGCAGTCCGCCATATTGGAATTGCCGATAAATAACCTGAGTACCAAGTTTTAACCGGCTAGAAAGCAGTTATTTCCAATGGAAACCCTTTAACCATTAGTACCAAAATGACGAGAAATGAATAGACTATTTGACTGTTATGACGAGAAAATTATTTATGTACCGATAACGAGCCCTGCTAGCATTCTACATAAATCTACAGCGGGCCGTTGGCGGCCCGTCAGCTACCCTGACGGGCCGCTAACGGCCCGCTGTAGATTTATGTAGAATGCTTACTGGGAGGACTTGATTGGAAACTGTGGTCTGACAGTTTGTGACACTTTGTTGTTGTTTTGACAGTTACCAGGTTACCACAATACACAACACACTCCCATAATTCAACACCGGCATAGTCAATACACACAAAAATGGAGGACAGCCAATACGAGCATGCTTTGAACTGCTCATAGTTATCATAAAACTCTTATCTACAGATATAAAATCAGGATAAAATGGCCTAAAATTTCAGGTAATCGCTTGGTTCAAACGAGCAGTTGGTGTAAAATTCGAGACAAATGAAATTGCATAGTATTATATGCAAACACATAGAAATTGCTAAACAACTGATTTGTACACATTGTAAAATTGGGTTGATGGGAGCTGAGTTGCTCCAATATCTATGGACTTTTAGTAGGCATAGGAAATGGGGTTTTGTTATACCCGCGTCTATTTGAAGGATTTACCTTCCGTTCTTCGGTATACTTTTTAATAGTCCTGTACAACAAGACCCTACTGACGTTCAGTCACTCCGTAGGGTCTTGTGTCCTTGCATACAAAAACTGGAAATTCTGAAAATCACACCAATATTCAATATTGGTGGCATGTTCAATAAAAAGGATATGATCATATGATGAATAACATACAAATCTTACGTTTGGCAAAGCAGAATTCTTGTTTTTAACCTGTAGGTGCATGTAAACGTTAACTTTTCACAAAACGCGACTCTGTACAGGGTCGCTGATGTAAACAATATGGCCTTTCATTTCCGTAATTTGTCCGGTGAATCCCGGTGATGATCGTAAAGGCAAAGATAAAACCCAGTACTTGATTCTCCGTACCGCGTATGAGAATAGAATAGAATTGTTTATTTCACCAATTTCACCAATAATGGACCCTCGCGGGTACATAAAAACTACATGCAATAAGAATTTATTGTCTGTCTGCTTGGAATACTCGGAGGGGGGCAATAATAAATGTGTTTGACCTTGATGCTGCGAATCTGCAGTTTCTAGAACTGAACATGGAGTAATTTACTGATATGAACTTTGGCACAGCCTTAATGCTGTAGTGGCAGGAGGGTTCCGGGTCGTTTCGCCGGTGGGTCGTTTCGCCGGGTCGTTTCGCCCTGAGTCGTTTCGCCCTGATTTTGGGGGTGAGTCGTTTCGCCCTTACCTGGTGAGTCGTTTCGCCCGTGGGTCGTTTCGCCGCAATTATATTTTAAGGGAGTGACAAACGGAATGGATGAGTAAATGGACAGATGGATGAATAAATAAATGAATGAATGGGTGAATGGAGTTGTGCGTTTGTAGATGGACGGACGTACGGATGAACGGACGGCATATTTAATAAACGGAAATAGATAAGTTAATGAATGAATATTTACATTTCCAGTGTAAAGTCTAATGAAAACCTTTAGAAAGCAATTGCGTGAATACTTCAATGAACGCATCGAATCACATGATTGTCAGTAACGTTAAATGACGTCATTCTAAACCATTGTTCTCTACGGGCGTTGATGACGTCAACGCTGCTCCGCTCTTTGTCGAAAAACAGCGTGTAAATGTTTTTCAGCTTTAAAAGTTTGCCCTACAAGCATTTTTTTCGCCCAGTAATGAGGGGCAAATAATGTAAATATAAAAAATAAACTTAATTTTTCTGCTTTTCATGAAAGTATGAACGACAGTGGGTCGCTAGGAAAGTTTACATGAACCCCTTCGGGGTTCATTTACTTTGCACGCGACCCACTGCGTTCATACTTCCATGAACTGCAGAAAAATAAATTTCATTTCTTAAATATTTACATTTCCAGTGTAAAGTCTAATGTAAACCTGTAGAAAACAATTGCGTTCATACTTCCACGAACGCATCGAATCACATGATTTTCAGTGACGTTAAGTGACGTCATTCTAAACCATTGTTTTCTACGGGCGTTGATGACGTCAACGCTGCTCCGCTCTTTGTAGAAAAACAGAGTGTAAATGTTTTTCAGCTTTAACAGTTTGCCCTACAGGCATTTTTACGCTCTGTGATGAGGGGCAAATACTGTAAATTTAAAAAATAAACTTAATTTTTCTGCTTTTCATGAAAGTATGAACAACAGTGGATCGCTAGCAAAGTTTACATGAACCCCTTCGGGGTTCATTTACTTTGCACGCGACCCACTGCGTTCATACTTCCATGAACTGCAGAAAAATAAATTTCATTTCTTAAATGAACGAATGAATGAATGAATGAATGAATGGAGAGTATTGGCAGCTGGACAATCGCAAATGAATGAAGTGATGCTTGTGTAGATGGACGGACCGTTTCTAACGAGCACCTGAGCAGAAATATGAAAAATATAAGAATCTTTGATCAGAACATTTTTGATTTTTTTTTTATTTGGTGGTAGAATTTTTCAGTATTTGAATAAGCATGTTTTCGTAATGCAAACTATTAAACAGACCAGTACGATAACACAGCCGTGCGACATAGTGAATGTTTTCACATCTCTAAAATGACTGCTTTTATTTTTACTTCTTTATGAAAGCTTTGGTATTTTTTCTTATCTATACTGCGAACATATGTTTAGGCGGTTCTAACGAGTACCCACAACCTTTGTCCTGTAGCAGAAATAACAAAAATAATGTATACGCCAATAAACCCCAGTTTTCGCCATATAAGGTGGGGTTTAGGGGGTGTTCATGCCAGGGACTTGTTAATGTGATGCTATAGTTTCATGTTATGCTTTGTTATATATTTATAATGTCAAATATGTGTTTTGTTACGCATAAAATTATGGGCAAAAATGATAAGAAAGTATAAAACGTAATGTTTCAATTCCTACCAAGGTTGAGCTACAGTAGAGTCTGTATAAAAATTAAACCACTTTTTTACACGTGATTCTTAATGTGTAATATTAATTATTACTCTTTAATTGACATTTTTGTTAACTTTTATTCAGACACCATTGATTAAAAATATTTTGTTTGTTCAAATTGAGGTATAACGTCCCCGTCAACACAATTAACGTAATAATGTTAACAGTTATTTCACGTCACTATTTGTGCAGAAAGAACAACTGATAAGTAAATAAAATATCATATTAGCAAGTATCACTGATCAAAGCTATATCGTGTGTTAATAACAATCTTAGGACTTGAATCTCCTCTGGGAATAATTGTACACCCAGTATTCCACTAGAATCACGTAAATAAGTCCTTGAAATGAAGACCAAACTATACCCCACTTCATCTAGAGAAAACTGAAATGGTTCTAGCGAGTACACATAACCTATGTTTGCAGTATTTATAAGAAAAATATCACGGATTTTCATCAGAAAATTAGCCATTTTGGAGATGTGAAAAATGCACTATATCGCACTGGTGTGTTACCGTAATGTTCCCAATTATTTCAGCGAAATCACTAATGAACAATGTAAGTAAAGATGGTGATAACAAACAACACTTTTCAAACCGGTAGAGCAATAGACACTCTCACTTAGTCCACCACAGGCACGTGCTTAGGAGACAACTGTATTGCAAATTGTTATTTGGGTGCTAAATCGGCGGTTTTACGGCCGGAAATTTCGTTTTACGGCGACGCGTCAGCGGAGCCGTAAAACGGAATTTGCGACCGTAAAACCGCCGATTTTCCACCCAAATTACAATTTTAATACAGTTATCCCCATTCTAATGCGCTAATTAGCTTGTTTTGTTAACTATTGAACTATTTTCTACAAAGCGACAGGCCCTGTGAGCTGCATAAAACCAAAATGCCACCCTATGAAAAGTGAAGTTACGTTATGACGTCGGGTTTCCGATAGTATATCGCAGGATATATTGTCGCAAATGTTTGACGTTATCCAATCAAACGTCGCGTTACATATACAAATACATTAGAATTTGGTTCTAACCTGTTTGTAAATCTCTGTCAACGCACTGTAAAGTTTACCTTTAAATCTTTTTTTTTTTTTTTTTTGTTTGTTTTGTAAAAAAAACCATTAGTTGTTCCTATTCGCTCTATCGAAGGCCTTTTTAAAGACAACAAAAACTAAATAGAGTTTTCGGCTTTTTCGTGAAATGTATCTGTTTATCAAATGCGTTATCTGTTGTTGAATACGGATTGTGATTCTGATAATTTATCGTTTACATCGACATAGAAAGTTAGGCGTCTATTCGGTATACTCGTATATAGCTACCTAAATATATAAAGAAGTGAAATACCCCTATAATTTGCAGGGTCATTTACATCACAACGCTTATGTAAGGGCAAAATAATAGATCAATACCAATCTTCAGGAAATTCTTCGGTTCGAAACAGACGATTAAAAAGTTCATGTAACAGCGGAAGAATCATGTATATACAATATTTAGTTGTTTTTTTTGTTTTTGTTTTGGTTTTTCGGCCCTTTCAAGATTATTTCACTCATATCGAGCCGATCGTTAATCAGAGGTGGGTGAAAACCGGAGTACCCGGAGAAAAACCACCTGACCTTCCGTCGCAGAACTTGGCGTCTCACATATGACCCGAGCGAGGCTCGAACCACAGCGGTGAGAGACCTAATGATCAAGAGTCAGCGCTCTTAACCACTAGGCCACGGAGGACCGTTACAATAAATAAATAGGCCCGGAAATATACCACCTGGTCCCGCGGAACTATTGTCTTTTAATGCTCGAAAAAGTTCCTCTTCGGTGATTTCTGAATAAAAAATCAGATCTTGTTCGTCAACCTCAAGTTCATCTTCAATGTAGTGTGAGTATTTTACTCATCGGAATCATTATCGTACCAAATAGTCTTTCCATTGATCAATATTTATATTTTATCATATGACGTCCCGTCTGAAAGTGTAATAACGCCATGTAATAAATTCCGTAATCCACTAGTGGATTAAATATGTAAATAAGTTAGAAACGCTCCGTAACGTTACGTGAACGACATCAATAGCAACGTCGCGTTTACTAATGATGGAACATTGGCATTTTTGTAAACAAATCGTGTTTTATTGTCATATGATAAATAGAATCTTGCATTCGTGCGCATGTATTATTGAATTTATTAAACTCGTTGGGGATAAGGCATAAAATGCTCGGCAAAGCCTCGCATTTTATCCCTTTTCCTCAACACGTTTAATAAATTCAATAATACATGAACACTCATGTAAGATCCTCTTTGTTTTCCCCATTAGTCTTCCTATTACACAATAATTTTAACTTTTTCAAAAATGATTTTGGGTTAATCGAAGACTCGATCAAAGATTCAAGTTTATCACATTTAAATTTGTTTTTCGACGAATTACATTCCTGTTTAAAACGATTCCTATCTTTTTTTATATTTTTGTACATTGCTGTCTGTTGTTGCCCTTCTGTAGTCCCTCAGTAACTTGCACTTAAAGTGCACATTCTTTCGCTAGAAACTGACACCTGACCTTCTTGAATCAGCGGAAGGGAGAGAATGACCGTAGAAAAGATTTCATGATCAATCTCCATGAAAGAATGTTGCCGACCCCGGCAGGTATCAAACCCGCGTCCCCCTGATCACCAGTCAGACGCGCATCCGACTGAGCTACCGAGGCCGGCTATAGCAATGGAAGAGTCCACTCGTATACAATCGGTTAATGTAATAAATATGACAATTTACTGATTTGAGCCAGTGGAGCGACAGGCCATCTTGGGCCTCTTGTTCATTTTAATGCAATAAAATATCTGTAATCTAACTAAAGTATTCATGAGTTTAATATCAAGCAGATGAAAATTAGTGTAAAGTATAAGTGAAGGCAATGATCAGGAGTCGATACTAAAGCCAAAAGAACAGTGACTTTCCCACAAAATGGCCAATCGGCATATAAAAGCGATACACACATTCAAAGAAAAAGTATAACACAAATAAACCGCGGCAGAAGAACTGCCTTAGAACGGTCATTGAAACATATTTCATCCGGGGGGGGGGGGGAGCTTAGGCCGCAATACTCGCCCTTACTTCCGTCGTGATTTGGACAAACAAGATGCCAGTGGACCACAACGCTCACCAGAGGACATGTGGGTTATACCATATACAGGCATGGTGCCCATCTTGGTTATGTGACAACTACAGGCTACCATGCAATCAGTAAAATCCACTGTATTGCCTTTTTTCCATACAAATGTCTAAGTGACTAAATTTGACAATGACGTGACCCAGTCCATACGAAGAAACTTTCGTTCCCCCTTCTCATAGAAGCTCCACATGTAATTTGGTTTCAATCAACCTAGCAGTTTGAGTAGAGAAGACGATTAAAATACTGAATCTAAGCCATCCAGGACAAAGGTCAGCAAATGACCTTGACTTTTGGAATTGATAAACTTCCATTCAGCTGATTGCAAATATCATTTCTGATGCCAATCAGAAAAAAACCCACTATTTTTCCCTTTTCCATAAAAATGTCTTGTGACCAAATTTTACCTTGACGTAAAACAGGTCAAGGTCAACCAAATGCCATCCTTTTTACAACCTTGGTAGGGTCAGGTTCCCAGATGCAGCGTACTAAGGTTCAAGGTCATCGGCCATTTGGTTCCTGAGAAGATTTGTTTTGTTTGAGTTGAGGTTTAACGTCCCCATCAACACTGTAAAGGTCATTATGGAGACGTTTCTTCCAATTTTGTGGGACTTTTACCCGACATTGAGATGAAATAACATCTCAAGCCCTGTCGCCCATGAAACCAACAGCGTTATTAGCATGGACGGTCCGCCTCACACCCCGGATCCTGGACAAGCTTAGATCCTCTAAGCGGTTTACCAGTACTATTGTGCGGGCCGGATTCAGCTCTGCGTGGAAGCATCATGCAACCCATATAATTCTTCAAGCCCCTATGGGCGGGGGCCTTGGTTCCCGAGAAGAAGAGTTTTAAATGTTTTTACCATATATGTGCATGGCGGACATTTTAGTCATGTGACCAGTCCTTACGAACAAACTTTCGTTCCCCCTTCCCAAAGAGGCTCCACACGTAATTAGGTTTCAATCGATCCAGCAGTTCAAGTTTGAGAAGAAGATAAAAAAACTGAATCTGAGCCTTCCAGACAAAGGTCAGTAAATGACCTTGACCTTTGAAATTGATAAACTTCCATTCAGCTGATTGCAAAAATAACATCTGATGCCACAGGTTACCATGCAATCAGAAAAGTCCACTGTTTTGCCCTTTTTCCATACAAATGTCAAAGGGACCAAATTTGACCTTGACGTAAAATCGGTTAACGTCAGCCAAAGGTGGTAGGGCCCGAGTCCCCGATGATGCATACCAAGTTTGAAGGACATCGGCCATTTGGTTCTTGAGAAGAAGATTTTTAAAGTTTTCTAATCATATATGGGCATGGCGGCCATATTGGTCATGTGACCAAGATCATATGAACAAACTTTCTTTCCCCCATCCCATGGTGAACCCACATGTAATTCGGTTTCAATTGGCCCAGCAGTTTCTGAGGAGAGGTCGTATAAAAAAATATTGACGCGGACGAAGGACGGCGGACCAATGCCTATACTATAAGCTCCCCGGAGCCTTTGGCTGTGGTGAAATAATAATTTGTTCAGTCCACATGAAAGCTTCCTACCACATCAGGGCAACATTTCCCAGAACACAAAAAGCAAACAACCACAGAGATAAAACAACGGTGAGGACTCGACTGCAAGAGAAAACTGAAATACTGAAGCAACAAAAAAAAAAAACAAAAAAAAAAAACAAAACAAAAAACAGCAGTTAGACTCTACCAAAGACAGAGCATCAGGTACCAACCAACATGACATAAAATCAAATTTTAATTTCATGTAAGACTTTACGCTGGAACCATCACAGAATCTGAGGCCTGACCCACCGGCGCGCTATTAAGGAGTGAAGCCAATTAAGGAGTGAAGCAAAGTTTTTAACGGTTATTGGGTTAACTACCATGCATGCTGTCTATCGTATAACATTTATGTTGAAGAATGATTTTACGAACACAACTTGGGCCTTTTGGTTAATCAAGTGCCATATGAATTTAAAGAGAATGGTTCATTAGAATTTAAAGAATAGAAACGTAACATACCGCTTTTGGTTTATCAAGGTTCATCGCTCCCTTCGACATTGGCATATGAACTGATTCTGTTCATGATGATATGCCAATTATTCAAGTTTTTTTTATTTTTAATTTCCTAAAAGTAAAATGATACAACAATTAGATGTAATGTATGATATAATGACAGAAACAAATACATTATGATACTATAATTTCGAGGCTTTTTTTATTCATGAATCAATTCACATAAATATAAAGGAGGACATCCCACAGCAACCTATGATTATGAGCATACAAGCATTAGCTTTTACCATTTTATAAATAGCAGTAATCTTTTTTTTTTTCAACTATTACTATCAATACTACTGCTGATAATACTAATATAATAGTTATAAAAATAACCGCAAGAAATATGTAGCGGAGTAGGTGTTGAAAGCTTACACTTCCAGACATGCATAGCTATTTCTATAAGCGGTGCCGAACAATTTTATATAGAGGATCTCACATGAGTGCTCATGCATTACTGAATTCATCAAACGAGCTGAGGAAAAGGGATAAAATGCGAGGCTTGCATTTTATGCCTTTTCATCAGTGAGCTTAATAAATTCAACAATACATGAGCACGAATGCAAGACTCCACCCATCATATGACATCCAAAACGCATCCCACTCACGATTGTTTACAAAAACATCAATATTCCGCCATTAGTAAACGCGACGTCGCTAAGGACGTCGTACATGTAACGCCACGGGACGTATCTAGCTAATTTGCATATTTAATCCACTAACTGGATTATCGAAAATATTACATGGCGTTATTACACTCTCAGACGCGACGTCATATGATTAAAAAGGTATCAATATCAATAAATCCTTCATTTAAATTGTACCAGTTGCCAGCCTACACGAAATCAAGACGGTGCACCCTCAAACCACCACTCCGCCCCATATCACGAAAACATGTCTATATAAATATTGTCCCTTGAAACACCACCATTATAGAGTAAGCTGAAACTTACAAGGTTATATATTATTTTTCCACGAGTCGGTACAGACGAGTGCCGATAGTCTACACCGCAATGCGTAACACTAAGTAAATTAAATTTTGTATATATTTTTGTTTCGGCGGTAATATTTTTATTATATTTATATAGGCATGTTTACGAAATAAGCTCATATTCCAGTTCTTGTTTTATTGTACTGTGTAGCTCACATCACATACATGATATTATAATCATGTGAGGCTTTCAAAGTTTCTACAGAAATACTAAAATAATAATAATAATAATAATAATAATAATAATAATAATAATAATAAACATACATTATTTCGAGTCTTAATTGCGAATCTATTCTATCTGCTTTTTTTTCGGCGTAGCCGTTATGTTTTTGGTTTTGTCCTACATTTTTCCTTTGGTCAATAAAACAACATGTTGGAGGAGAGGGCCATTTCATTGGCCAATAATTTGCATATTAAATAGTTACATTCAACAAATACGACAGTTCACCGAAATGTCCAGTATCTTCACTTTAACCTATGATTTTTTGATTTTCATTTTTATTTCTTTCATTTGTGTAATAGAGTCAGGTCAGTACCTTATTTATTTTATAGTGGTTCAATCTGCCTCAGTTTGAATGAACAAACTGAAACGGTTTTATTTTGCATGGTGAAAACACAATCAAAATTTCTACTTTCGGTTTCCATATATCTGAACGCATTGCAAGCGCTTAGTGACATTGGCTTATTTAAAGCTGTAATTGCTCCCTTTATATTACCAAAATAAGTTTAATAACACATGTGAAACTCCAAGTTCTGCAACGGATGATAATGTTTTTTTCTCCGGGTACTCCGGTTTTCGTTCACCTCTATTAAACGATTGGCTTGATTTAAATGAACTAATCTTGAAAGGCCTTAAAGCAAATGTAAAGATAAAAAAAACAGTTTTAATTGGTTTAAACAATATTTATTTCAATAAAGGTAGAACATGTTTAAATGACATAAATACAAATTTCATGACAGGATTTGAAAACAAGCCATAGGCTTATGTGAATCATTTCCTGTAAATGACTATGAGCTAGTGTGAATGACAGATCACATGTAAACATGCAATAAATGGAAAATAAATGGTTAAAAATGGTCGAAGCAAAACCGTTTGAGTGTGAAAACAACGGCAATATAATAATAATAATAATAATAATAATAATAATAATATCAATCACTGTAATAATAATAATAATAAATGGAGAATATGGTTTTAAATGCAATGGTTGTACTTGTAGTAGTAACAATGATAGTCAAAGTAATCATCTACAAAGTACATGTACCAATAGTAAATAAGATAGTAGTAGTAGTAGTAGTAGTAGTAGTAGTAGTAGTAGTAATAGAAGTTAATAAATAGTAACACGAGTAAGTGTAGTAGTAGTAGTAGTAGTAGTAGTAGAGAGAGAGAGAGAGAGAGAGAGAGAGAGAGAGAGAAGTAAAGTGTTCACGTCACGTCGTACCAAGGGGTATAGCATTAACAGCTCGAGTCAACCAGGTGTCGTGTGATTGTATGATATTTGGGACAGTAAATTGATAATGAACTGAGTGTGATGTTGTTAAAATGCAAATCGTTTAGTTTTTCTTATATATTTGTGCACTTCAGAGAAAATAAAGGAATTGTCATCCGTAGAAAGACGAGCGTCATCGCCACTTAATAGCAGTTGGGTTGTGGCTGGAAAGTGAAGCAGCTGATTTTGAATGGCAGTTAACATTTCTTTGCGAATCACATTATATCTAGAGCAGTGCAAAAGAAAGTGCGTATTGCTTTCTTTTTCTCCACAGATACAATTTGGAGACGGCACCAGACTTCGACTGACCAGATGTTGGTTTAAGGAACTGCATTCAGTTTTAAATGATTACACCCTTCTATTATAATATTTCATTTGTTATACTCTACCTTCAAAAATAATCATTTGGCCGTCTTCAAGGTGAACAGCTCTATAAAAACCTGTTGTTTTGTTTTTATAATCGTTCCCACAACGCTTGCTAAGCCAATCACTATTTTTGGCTCCCCGAGGCACCTGTGTAATGCGTAAATAACAACGGCAACCTTATTAATGAACTTCAAACCACGTTGCTTTCTCTATGATCACCATCTGATACTACCGTACGTCTATCCGCCCGTACGTCAGTTAGTCAGTTACTCAACAGGCAAGGCAAGTGATTTTCTTTGCAAGTGCTTTTAGGGAGATTTCAGTTTTTCAGCAAACCACAACAGAAAGTGATTGCAGAGTTTTCCTGCGAATCTTGGCAAAATACACCCTATTGATCTGTGACTAGACACTCTATATATACCCTAGCCCAAACTCCTCTAGTCTACTACTGTGAGACCTGAATGAAAATACATACACACCACGCAAACATGCCAATATAGTTTTTACCCCATTGTGCCGCACTTTTATATAGTAAAACTGGGGTTAACAGGGGTAAACATTATTTTCCTTATTTCTGCCCGAAAATATGGATTCTGGGTACTCGTTAGAACCGCCTCGATGAGGCGGTTCCAAAGTGTACCCATTAACTATATTCTGAGCAGAAATTTGAAAAAAAAAATGTTTCATCTGATTTTTTTTTTTTTTCATTTTTTTCGCGGTAAAATTTACAGTGTATTTGTATCGGCGTGTTTTCGTAGTGATTTTTGGCTTGCTCACCTTTGTTTCCCTTAATGACCATACAGCATATGTATAATTGTGTTTCTAGTGAATTCTGTAGATTCTAAAGTGAATAGCTCCATTTAGAGACAAGCATATCGATAGGGCCAGTGTTTTACAAACACTATTTTATAGTCCAACGTTAACAAACCTTTAACATTGAAGGCATTATTATGACAAACCTTTAACACTGAAGGCATTATTACAGTTTTCGATCGCTTGAACAACATTCACGAACAACCCATTACCTACGGGCATTGGTATCAGAAAATGTTAGAAGTTTTATGTCAAACTTTTGTCTTTTCTTAACGTTTTATGTAGGTTTACATAAGACATTATATGTTTGCACGCCTGCTTCAGCAGGGGAATAAAGGTGTGCAAGATTCCATCCGTTTGTCCATTTATCCGTTTATTCATCCGTCTGTGCACCAAAGTCTACCATAGGGACAACTCTAAATGTTGACCCTAGAATTTGTTATAAAAGCTAAAAAAAAACAGTAGGGATAAAGTGTTCATTAATATTTGTTATGCATATACTTAAGATCACATGCTCTTCAAATTAGGTTGAATTTGAATTATGACCTCTGACTTTGAACTTAGCGACACCGCGATCTGCAATGTTATTTTTACCTCACATGACAGCTCAATTTTTTAATACAGTAAACCACTTCAGAGCTCGACTCCCCCAGGTATTAGACTTTCTGCCTTGCCGTGGACCTGGGGGCTCAATTCCCACTGGGCACATTGCCGCTGTGGTCTCTGTACCCACTGGGAAGAGCTAAAGGAAGTACCACCCGTTTGCCGTGGGTGGCGTCCTGTAAGCCGGATGGAGGGATACTGGAGGTTGAGGGTTAGCTGAGGTGGCGGTGCTTCAGGTACCCAACACGCCTCTTTGGCCTGGCTTTTCGGTGTAGACGCGTAGCCGTGCGGTCAGGCACGGTCAACCGGTTGGTCACGCCGATCCCTCGAGATACTGCTTTGCTTTCTCGTCAACTCTTTTTTATCTTTCCTGATACCAACCATATGTCCATTTACCTTACCTTTTTCTGTCTTTTTATCTCTAGAAGGCGGTGGCTAAACGGATCAATCGTGTAGGCATTTTGTTTATACGAGTATATATCATGCGTATCTCTAACACATGCGAGTTGGATAACCACTCCATTATGGTGTTCCCTTGTAGGGCTCCACGGAGGGCGGAGAGCACTTGGGACGAAACTAGGATTTTTTCCTTATGGCAAATGGAAAAAAATAACCGCAACGCACCTAACCGGAACGCATCTAAACGTAAAAAATCCGAATCGGATGAACACAGTCAAAAATCCAGTCAGCAGTCAAGTCAACAATCTAGTCAGCAGTCTGCTGAACAAAATTTTGACAATTTTCCGCGTTTCTTGGTCGTCACGTCGCTTGACGATACACGAACTGTATCAAGCCTTTCCCCCTTTGTTATCGAGAAAAGTATTGTCATCATAGCCGGACAACCAAAAAGAATAAAAACACTCAAATCAGGTGACCTTCTTTTGGAACTCGAGAGAATTCAGCAAGTCCTAAGCCTGCTCGCCACCAAAAAAAACTCTTTGATCTTCCAATCAAAATATCTCTTCACAATACGCTAAACTCATCTAAGGGAGTGATTCGCAGTCCAGAACTGCGTCCTTGTACAGATGAATAGATCATTGGGAACTTGAAAGATCAAGGCGTTATTGGTGTTCGTAACATCAACGTCCGTAGAAATGGTGTACTAAAACCAACAGCTACTTATGTGTTGACTTTTAATACACCAATTCTACCAAAGAAAATCAAAGTAGCATATCTTTCCATTAACGTAGAGGTATACATCCCAAACCCTCTTAGATGTTACTCTTGTCACTTTTATTACTTATTTCGTCATTAAACCCATCGGTTTTTTGTTTGCAAGAAACTTTTTTTAAAAACTGATGACAACAAAGATGCCAGGGGTTTCAATACAAATAACTATATCTATTCTGATGGTAACAAACCATCTTGTGGCAGACTTTTCGTTAAATCATGTTTACCACAAAGAGAGATCAAATTAAAAACAGACCTACAAGCTGTAGCAGTATCGGTTTCTCTGGATAAAGAAACTACAATTTGCTCTATATCCCACCCTCATTTTCTTTAAAGCCCGAATATCTTAACTCATTGCTGAGTCAACGTCCATCGCCATATCTTTAAGTTGGAGACTTCAATGGTCACAACATACTATGGGGCTGTAAAGATATCAATCACAGAGGAGCACTTGTTGAAGATTTTATTGCAAAGATTTGTTTGTTTGATTTTGTTTGATTTGAGGTTTAACGTCCCCGTCAACACTGTAAAGGTCATTTTGGAGACGTTGCTTCCAACTTTGTGGGACTTTTACCCGACATTGAGATGAAATGACATCTCAAGCCCTGTCGCCCAATGAAACCAATGGGGTTTATTAGCATGGACGGTCCGCCTCGCACCGCGGTTCCTGGACAGGCTTAGATCCTCTAAACGGTTAACCAGTACTGGTGTGCGGGCCGGATTCAGCTCTGCGTGGAAGCATCATGCAGCCCATATATTTCTTCAAGCCCCTAAGGGCGGGGGCGAAATTGCAAAGAGCGATCTTTGCTTGATGAATGATAAATCTTATACTTACCTTCACCCTGCAACAGGCAATTTGTCTTCTTTAGATCTCTCTTTGTGTCACCCATCTATCTCCTTGGATTATGACGATCAGTGCGGGAGTGATCACTTCCCTGTTATAACTGAAAGCGTAAACGAACCAGATGAGAACTGTAACCAGAAATGGAAAATGAATAAAGTCGACTGGGAATTATTCCATAGTTTATGAGAAGAAAAGTTATCAGTTGATCACTTTAATGAATCATCTGACATTGTTTCTGATTTCACAGATACACTTATTAATATATCAAAACAATGCATTCCAAATACCTCCACAAGTACTAAGAAAAGCAAGCCTTGGTTTAATAATGACTGTAAAGAAGCTATTCAAAAGCGGAAACAGGCTCTAAATAAGTTCTGCAAAAGTCCCACTTCAGAAAAGCTAAACGACGTAAAAGTTTTTAGAGCTAAAGCTCGGCGAACAATCCGAGATTCAAAACGAAAGTCATGGAGAGAATATGTCTCTAAATTGAACTACAAAACCCCCATTAAAAAGGTATTGGATATGGCACGAAAGATTTCAGGAAAAATAAAGTACCCTAGTTTTACACATTTAAATACTGGTTTTGACACAATAGCTTCTGTCAACAAAAAAGATATTTCAGATTCTTGGTAACACATTCTTGAGTAATTCACCACCGCGAAATTATTCTGACACTTTGAGAAATTTCAAAAAGGACCAAGAGAAAAGAAATCTAAACTTCAAATCCCTCAATCACGAAGAATACATCAAACCTTTTAACTTATCCGAACTGATTGAAGCCATTGAAAAATCACACGATACGGCAACCGGCCCCGATGAAATTCATTATCAGAAGCTTAAGCATCTGCCAAAAAGTTCTCTTTCAACACTTTTAGATATCTTTAATAATATTTGGGAAACGGGGATCTATCCTGAGAGCTGGAGTTTTGCTACAGTTGTACCAATTCCAAAACCAGGGAAAGATCATACAGAACCTACGAATTATCGACAGATAGCTTCGACAAGCTGTTTATGTAAAACATTGGAGAGAATGATAAACAAGAGATTAGTCTGGTACTTAGAGTTCAACAACCTTATTTCAGAATATCAGTCGGGTTTTCGTTCGGAACGTAGTACCAACGACAATTTAATAAGACAAGAAACATTTCTACGAAATGCTTTGATTAACAAATAACACGTAGTAGCTGTCTTTTTGACTTGGAGAAAGCATATGATACCATCTGGCGTTATGGAATATTGAGAGATCTCCATAACTTAGGCTTAAGGGGAAAACTTCCCAGTTTTATCCAAAGTTTTTTAGGCGAGCGTGTATTTCAAGTGTACGTTGGATCTACCCTGTCAGATCTCTATGAACAAGAGCAGGGTGTCCCACAAGGTAGTATTCTCTCAACTACGCTGTTTAACATCAAAATAAATAATAGTGTACAATGTTTGGACGACAAAACAGACTGTTCATTATATGATGATGATTTTTGTATATGTTACCGTTCAAAAAATATGAAAACAATTGAACGAAATTTACATCAAAATTTAAAAAGAATAGAATAATGGACTGATAAAAATGGTTTCGAGTTCTCCAAGTCGAAAACGCAGTGTGTTCATTTTTGTAAGCTACGGAAGAAAAACGAACATCCTTTCTTGTTCTTATACGGATCACAAATTCCTGGTGTAAAAGAAGCCAAATTTCTTGGGGTTATATTTGATCAAAATTTATCTTTTATTCCCCATATTAAATATAATACAGCGAAATGCTTAAAAGCTTTGAATCTTTTGAAAGTTTTAGCTCATACAAGTTGGGGAGCAGATCGGTACACTTTATTACATCTTTACGAATCTCTGAAAGGATCTAAATTAGATTATGGGTCTGTTGTTTATGGTTCTGTCAGAAAGTCTTATTTAAAATCTTTGGATGATATTCATCACCAAGGCCTTCGTCTTGCTATGGGAGCCTTCCATACTTCTCCCGTATTAAGCCTTTATGTAGAAGCAGGTGAACCATCCTAACTTCGCGAAGAGAGAAACTTTCTCTTCAGTATGCTATCAGACTTGGTGTTATTCCATCTAACCCAGCATTCCAAATTTCATTTCCACCTGAATTTGTAGATAAGTATGAAAGTAAACCCACAGCAATCAAACCTGTTGGATTACGAATTTCACCACTGCTAGAAAATTAAGGTATCGACCTTAAAATATTCATAAACATGAGAACGCCGAAGTTCCATCTTGGTGTATTAAACAACCCTCTATTCTGTTCGGCTTACATGATGGCAAAAAATCCGAATCAAATCCAATACTACTCAAACAAACTTTTCAGGTACTGCAGTCACGTTATGATGATTATCAGCAAGTCTATACCGATTGTTCCAAAGAATGAGAAAAAGTTGGTTGTGCGTGTGTTTCTAAGGATACGCACCAAACCTTGCGCCTTCCAGATGGTTCATCCATTTTTACAGCTGAAACCAAAGCAAAACCTCGCTTTAGATTTTATCAGTTCTTCATCATTTCAAAACGCAATTTTATTTTCTGATTCACTTTCTGTGCTTAAGGCTTTAGACCATTCATCATCTAAAAATCATCAAATACAAAAACTGACCGTAAAACATCATGAAATTTATAAATGCACCAAATCTAATTTTGTTGGCTTCCGAGCCTTATTGGCATTGTCGGCAATGAATATGCTGACAAGAAAGCAAAGGGATCGCTCAATTTTGATCCGTCTGTTTTTAAAATGCCTTTTTATAATTTTAAACCATTTATCAACAGATACAGCTTGTCGGAATGGCAAGGCGAATGGGACATTACAATAAATAACAAACTCCATGCCATTAAACCTGTCGTTGGAACAAAATGCTCTCCTCCACAGTTTTCTAGGAAAGAGGATGTAGTTTTATCGCGACTGCGCATTGGCCATACTAGAATTACTCATTCTTATATTTGTAATGGTGATGATCAGTCGTCTTGTGTAGGATGTGATCAGCCATTCACTGTTAAACACATCTAAATTGAATGTGTAGACTTTTCCCAGTCTCGTAACCTATACTTCAAAGCTGACACTTTGCAACAATTGTTTCAAGATGTACTTGTTGATAATATTATTTTAGTCTTGGAAGAAATTGGACTTTTTCATAAGATTTAACTGTTTCAGATTTTTATACATATCATACTAACATTTTTACTTTTAATAGCCTCATAATTATTCATGCCGTTTAACCATTAACCGCTTGACGCTTATGACCCACAAAGAGGGTTGACGCGTCGTTAAACACGAAATCATCATCATCATCATCATAGCTAGACAATTGTTGCTTGATCACATTTCAAAATAACCTTCCAATTAAATCTAAGCCGCATATCTTTTTAAAGATATGTCTTGTTCGTAATTTTACAGGAGGAGGAAAAAACTGAAATTCTTTACTGCTTTGACTTCTATACCAATTCTGAAGGAGTGCTTGGATTTAAAATGTGAATCGTAAACATTGTGGACACGTTTTATTGAATATATCTATAAAATGATATGAAAATCAACACATGGACTGGTTACGCGCTGAAATTCAACAATTTAGGCCATGATTGTTGGTGCGAAACTAGTCTATCTTTTCGATAAAGCTGGTTTTCTGGTTTTGAAGCAGATTGAAGCCAAAAAAGTGTTGCATTGGATAGAAAGTGAATAATTATGATATAATTATTTGTTTCTGCAGAATCTTAAAAATTAGCTTTTATTCTCAAATTTACACTAATCATTTACACTCATACCACAGAATGACTGAGAGTTGTTAAAGACATATCAAGCACTGATGGTCATTTTGAATTAAGGGAGAAAATACCCTTTCATTTTACTTCTCTTGCATAAAATATGAAGTTTGATTATAAGATTTTATAAGGAATCATGGATATCAGTTATTCTTATCTCCTCATCTATCTATAATTTCGACAGCTCCAGTACTTTTGGAGGTTCTAATACCATGGTACACAAATATGAGAGGGCATGTCATGTGCAAGAACCACAACTCTAGTTGCTTTTGTATTTAAGATACCTCCCCAACAATATAATCTTGTAACTGCCATTATTCCAACACCATTTATGATATATTGATTAGACATATTCTACGATAGTTCTCATCAGTTATATGATGCGGCTCTCTTAACTAGAGGCTATACTCAGCATACTCTCCGTCCTTACATTGATTCTGAAATTGATCATAAACGCCATTTCTTCAAAATATCCTTCATTAATAAGGGTATGGATTTTATAGATTTGCCAAGTATCTTCCGTGAGAGATCGGTGCTTTCTTCCATTCCTGCTTATTTTCAAAATACTGAAACACCTATAATTTGCTATAAATATATCAAACCTGTAAGATCTATCATTTTTAATTTCAATAAACTTGTTTCAGATCTAGATATTGATACTAATACTCCTGATTCATGTGATTGTAAAGACTCAGTGTATTGCTATCCTGCTGCTGGTCATGTAATTACTGGCAATTTGAAAATTATTCCTGATTCTAGGATAAGGAATATAATTTCTAAAGGACCGAAATATCGGTTTCCTTCTAAAGTTGATTTCATTAAATGTAGAGATGAAATCGCTGCTTCCTTGAATGAATTCGGTAATCGATGGTGTAAGCGAGAGTATGTTGAGCATAAAGCCCTTATGGACTGGAAACTTAACATTTTAAAACTAGTGAACAAACGCATTTCTTTCTATTCTTAAAATACTAACTTATTACCTCCTAAGCCCAAGACGTCTTTACGTCATCTTAAACTATGTATTCAAGAATTTCATAAGAAGTTTGTTTTGGCCCCTGCAGACAAGGCCGCTAACAACGTCGTCGTTGTGTGACGGCTCCACTATGTTAACACGTTTAAGCAGGAACTTGGTGGTACTAAGGCCTATGAACTTCAGCCTTTAGCTGAAGAGAGAGCTATAGTAGATAAACATGTTTGTCATTCAGCCACCAAGTTTGCTGTGTGTGTTACCGAAGGCCAAGACAAGCTTCCTACGCTATACTGGTTACCAAAACTTCATAAAAGACCTTACAAAGCAAGGTTTATTGCAAATTCTAGCTCTTGCACTACCACTGAACTTTCTAAACTATTAACTTCCTGTCTTACTGCTATTAAAACTCATGTGATTAAATATTGTGATAAAGTCTTTGAAAGATCAGGAAGAAATCTTTTTGGGTCTATAAAAAATTCGAATGAGGTTTTATTAAATTGAAAGCCAGACATTTTCTTGCTTAAAGTCTGTCTACTTACGATTTTTCCACTCTTTACACTACACTTCCTCATAATGTTATCAAAGAAAAGCTTAATGATTTAATTGAATGGGCTTTTCACAGAGAAGATTATCTCTATCTTACATGTAATATCAGAAATGCATTTTTCACTTCTAAAGAGCATAAGAATTATACAATTTGGTCATGTCAGAAAGTGTGTGATGCCCTCACCTTTCTACTTGACAATATTTATATTAGATTCGGTACTAAGTTGTTAAGACAAATTGAGGGTATTCCGATGGGTACGAATTGCGCACCTCTTGTGGCTGATCTGATTTTGTATTGTTATGAAAGAGACTTCATGTTGTCGCTTTCCATTGATAACCAATCTGAAATTATTGAAGCTTTTAGCTCCACTTCTAGATATTTAGATGATTTATTAAATATTGATAACGGGCCTCCGTGGCCTAATGGATAAGAGCGCTGATTCTTAGTCATTAGGTCTCTCACCGCCGTGGGTTCCATGCTCGCTGGGGTCACGTGTGAGACGCCAAGTTCTGCAACGGAAGGTCAGGTGGTTTTTCTCCGGGTACTCCGGTTTTCGCCCACATATGATTAACGATCGGCTCGATATGAGTGAAATAATCTTGAAAGGGCCGTAAAACCCAAACCCCCCAAAAAATTAAATACATAAATAAATATTGATAATACCTATTTCGATGGTTTGATCAGTCAGATTTACCACCCAGAACTTCAGTTAAATAAAGCAAATTCTTCTGATACCGAGGCCCCTTTTTTGGATTTACATCTATCTATTGTAGATGGGTTTGTTTCGTGCAAAATTTTTGATAAACGCGATGACTTTGATTTTGAGATTGTAAATTTTCCTTTTTTTGGATGGTGATGTTCCTCGTGCGCCATCCTATGGCGTTTATATTTCGCAATTAATTCGATTTGCTAGAGTGTGAAGTCATGTAACTGACTTCAACACTCGTAATAAATTATTAACGGCTAAACTCCTTAATCAGGGTTATCGGTACCATAAACTACGCAAAGCCTTTTCAAAATTTTATAGACGCCATTCTGATTTAATTTCAAAATTCAATATTGGACTTAAATCTCTTCTGCTACAAGGTCTATCGGAACCCGAATTTTATGGTGACTTAGTATATAAATTCAGAAAACTATATAACCGCAATGACTTCAGCACCCAATTTCGTAAAATCATTCTTCGATATAAAAAGAATTGGTACAACATGGATGTTATACGACAGACTGCATGCATGGTAGTTAACCCAATCACGGTTGCCAACTTTGCTTCCCACTTTAATTGCACGCCGGTGGGTCAGGCCTCAATTTCTATGACGGCTCCAACGTAAAGGCTTATTGAGAGTTAGAGAGATCTTATTCAAGGTAATGTTGGTTGGTGCCTGATGCTCTGTCTCTGGTCGGGCCAATCGGAGTCTAACTGTTGGTTTTCTTTTGCTCCAGCATTTCAGTGGTTTCTTGCTGTCGAGTCCTCACCGTTGTCTCACCTTTGTGGTTCTTTGATTTTTTTTTGTGTTCACGGCGATGTTGCACTGTTGGGTTAGGAGGCCTTCATGCGGACTGAACAAATTATTTGTCTAAATCGCGACGGAAGTAAGGGCGAGGATTGTGGCCACGTAAAATCGATTTAAGCCCCCCCCCCCCCCCCCCACTGGAAATCTTTCCACTGACCGTTCCAAGGCGGTTCTTCTGTGGCGGTTTGTTTATGTCGTTGTTTGTTACTTACTGTGTGTATCACTTGTGTCTTTTTATTTTGAACGGCCATATGGCCATTTTGTGGGAAAGTAACTGTCCTTATGGCCTTCCTTTGGTTAGGTTTCCATTATGGTCTGGTCGCTTAATGTTAGTCTTTCTTTCCCTTTGGTGTCTTTGATGGGTGGAGTAAGTAAATTGTATCGATTCCTGATCTTTGTCTTACTTCTACTTTCCATTAGGTATAGTTGTTTAATGTTTGTGTTTCGTTCCCATTGGTGTCTCTGATGGGGGCTGTGGGTTAAATGTATCGATTCCTGATCATTGTCTTCACTTCTATTTTGCATATAAGGGCTGTTCTGTTTGTGCCTTGTGTTGGCTGTAAAAGGTCTCCCCGTACATGCATTTACTGCTCTTTTTTTCCAATCCTCAGGAATTGAATTTGCAATTGCTTTTCACTGTTCCTTAATTGACATCCTTTAGATACTGGTTGAAGGTCTTAATTAGACCGATATTTGTACCTCGTTGTATCATAATTGCTTGTTTGATATTGTTGCGTGCCGAGGGGTTCACAGGGCCAGTAGGGCTTCTCCACAAGATATTAAACAGGGCTGAAACTTAAGCTGGCTAGACAGCTAGAGCTCCAACTGCCTTGCAGAAACGCTAGACGTAGTCTAGGCCTCTTTTGAGGGGTATAGGTGAATCTCAGGAACTAAAAGGAAAATTATATGTCAATATTCTGTTCTATTCAGTTTGAGGCGATTCAGCCCCTAATTGAAGGGATTGAAAAGAAGAAACAAGACACGTTGTCATTAGATAACTATATCCTTTTAATGAAGATAGATTTAATAAAATTTATAGTGCAAACAATAAGATCGTTGTTTTATGACTAGATATATGAAACAGTGCTACAGGGAATGAAATAAAACCTGTGCGAACTGAGTGGACGGTTTGAAATAAAATGACACGACCGGTTTTATACGAATGACAGTGATCACGAACTAGTCAGGCTAAACAATGCAAGTTAATGATATAAAACATGAAAAGGGCTAATGATAAATGGTGAATGCATTGATATTTGATACCAAAATGCAAAGTTTCAAGACAGAATTATTAAGGAAGCAAGAGCACGGAGTTTAACTGCTCAGCTTTCTCTTTAAATAACCCTTAAATAACAAAAGAGCCAAGTTTTATTTATGACATAACTAGTGCTAACCCCTCTAAACAAAAGAAATATTTTTTTCCAAAGTTTGCTGTTTTTTTTTAAAGAATAAACTTATAAAAATAGACCAAAAATAAAGCCAAAATGTCGCAGCGAAATAAAATGCGTCTTGCCTTAACGAAAGCTAAATCTGAGATTGACGGGATTCCCGGGAACGCTCCTTATATACCCCCGAGTTCCCATCCCCAAACACCCGCAAGATCTTGTTCAGGCATCCCAGATCCCTGAAATAAAATGACGGGGCCAAAGATAGAATCTCCTGGGAGTCACATGACCCCATGATAAACCCGGCTGGGAAGATGATTTCCGAACCGAATACGGCGGTCCGCCATATTGGAATTGCCGATAAATAACTTGAGTACCAAGTTTTAACCGGCTAGAAAGCAGTTATTTCCAATGGAAACCCTTCAACCATTGGTACCAAAATGACGAGAAATGAATAGACTATTTGACTGTTATGACGAGAAAATTATATTATGTACCGATTACGAGGACTTGATGGGAAACTGTGGTCTGACAGTTTGTGACACTTTGTTGTTGTTTTGACAGTTACCAGGTTACCACAATACACAACACACTCCCATAATTCAACACCGGCATAGTCAATACACACAAAAATGGAGGACAGACAATACGAGCATGCCTTGAACTGCTCATATTTATCATAAAAATCTTATCTACAGATATAAAACCAGAATAAAATGGCCTAAAATTTCAGGTAATCACTTGGTTCAAACGAGCAGTTAGTGTAAAATTCGAGACAAATGGAATGGCATAGTATTATATGCAAACACATAGAAATTGCTAAACAACTGATTTGTAAACATTGTAAAATTGGGTTGATGGGAGCTGGGTTTCTACATTAACCCCCTCCAGGGTCGTTTAAGTTCCATCTAACAATCCTGAATGACAGGATAGATAACAATCCAGCCTCCTAAAACACAATTTTCAAAAATTAAATGACAAGACAACTTGCGCAATATCCTGGTCACGGCACCAATATGGATTACAATAATTAACAAAGAAATGTGTGCCATAACATGGAAGAACTACTCTTTAAACAACAATGCATAGCTTTAAATAAACATCCATATTACCAAATGAACATAAGGACAATTGGTTAAAGAGTGATTATCTGATAAGCATTTAACAACATTGAGAGTGATTAATGGTTTTCAATACCACCCTTATCAGATGGAAACTTAATGATTTGTATTCACATAAATGTACTAGAGCAATGCCACAAAAATAATGAGATCTTGATATTTAACCATGAAACTTTCCATGAAATATTATGCATAAATGTGTAATTCACCCATTTATATCTGTACATAAAACTAGCCTGGGTCTTGCATTGGTAGAAAAAAACAAGTGCTAAGCAATAATTGTAACTATATGACATATATATATATAAGAACAGACAAAATAGCATTGTCTACAAATCAGCATAACTGCAAATCACCTACCTGTATAATGTTTACTTATGCCATAGATAACGCGAAAATAGCGACTATGACCGATGAAATAGACACAAACTGTTAATATACAGTGAAAGAGGGATGTGATTTGCAGTTATAGAGTAAATCGAATCCCTTTCTATCTAAACTTCCTTCTTCTTTCCTGATTGATTCTCTTTGAGAAACATTTAATACTTTGTATCACGAAATGAATATTCCTATACAATTATATTATGAGTATTGTCTACTCATCTAGTCCGTTTCATTTAAATCTTTATATGACCATTTTCATACTATAGAATTAATTTCAGGTGAAAGTCACATTTCCTAATTATGCGTATTAGCTTATTAATTTCCACAGAATTCTTTAACAGTCCGTATAAACTATGCTTAATTACTGATGTCCATATCTTTCAGCACCTATTTATTTCTTATCACACACTTATTTAACAGTCCATATTCAATTCACAGCACTATGTAACAGTCCATATTAGTTTACTGTATTTATTAATGTCCTTATCTTTCAGTATCTACTTAGTTCGTATCACATAATTATTTCACAGTCCATATTCTAAACACAGAACTATCTGACAGTCCATATTGATTCAGCTGAATTATGTCCTTATTTATCAATATCTATTTCCCTTCTTTTCACCGGAACAAACAGTCCATATAAGTATCACAATGTACTTCTGTTAAGGATTTCCATATTTCATTACTGTATTTTCAGCAGAATGTTTAGGTCAGCTCCCTTCCTTCTCATCTTTCTCATCATTATCGGGTCCTTTTGCCCCCGTTGTTAGTTTCCCAGTTAGGTTCCTGATTTCTGTTATTCTTTATCCTATTTATATTTCCTATATTTAAGTATCTGGATTAGTGCCATGTTCTTGTTACATTATTTTGTGGTTTATCCTTTGGAAGTTTCTCTTCAGTTCAATGTATTTATATTCATGTTAGTGTTTATTTATTATTCATTCAAACATCTACTTCTTTCTGGAAAAGTCTGTCATGGTATTCTCCGTATACTTTTTACTAAGCACTGATTTAATTATTTTCGCATTCTCTTTTCCCTCTTTGTTCTTATCCTCCTTTTGCTTTTCCTTTCTGTCTCCCTTCAAATCCAGTTTTAAGCTTCTTATTTCTTCTCTTTCCTTTCTCTCTGCTTCTCTATGCCTCTCTTGCCTTCTTCTTTCCGCTTCCCGATCCTTCCTCCTTTCTTCTTCTCTCTGTTTCTCCATTTCAGCCCATCTGTCATTTCTCCTCCTCTCCTCTTTAGCGTTCTCTTCTATTGCTTTCTGCATTCTGTTGAGGGCCTCAGTTACTTTTGCTAGCGCACATGTGGTGTCATTCAGGGCTATTTCGATCTTTCTTTCCGTCTTTTCATTGCTAACAACATGTCCAGTTAGGCACTGTAAGGTTTCTGTAAGCCCATTCAGTGCAACCAAATTTATGTTGAATGTTGACTCTTCCTCGCATTTCCTTTTCGTCACCTCTGGCTCTCTATCACTGTCTGCATTCTCTGCTGTGCCCTCCTCTTCATCAGACTTCCGCTTTGGCGCCTCTATCCCCGATATTGAGGCAGCCTCTGACAGCTGATCTGTCACTTCTGTATCCATCAGCTGTGGCAGGGTGTTCTCTACCTCCTCTGTCTCCTCACTGTTTAATGCTGACACTACTGGGATCGGGTCCTCTACGGACGTCACGCCACTATCACGTGTGATGTTTAGCACCGGACTGGGGTTAGCGACAGCTGCAGGTTCCACTGGTGTCCCTTCTTCAATCTCTGACTACTTAGTTGTCCTACTCACATCTGCTTTGGTTCCGCGGACCAGGATACTTGGCGTTTGAAGTGTAGCAACTAAACTTGATGGTAGGTCCAGTCCTTGCAGGAGTGTCAGTGGGTTGGCTATCTCCGCCTGCGAGTGTATTGGAGTACTTTTGTTGTCATCAGGTATCCTAAGTGACTGGCCACGTGGTGTCAACAATGGCGTGGTTATCAATGGCCTAGGAGGAGTAGCCACTACAATGCTCTTCATCTGCTCACACCTGGTTCCAGTTGACAGAACGCTCGGCGTCAGTCCTATATTATTGGCAGGGCTCATCTGAGAACGAGGAACGACATCTAGGGCAGTCTGTAAATCACTGGTAACACCTCCGACTCTGCTAGACCCGCTGCATTACAGCTAGTGGAACTTAGAGTCTGTCCTCCAATCCACTGGGCAAAGTCCTCCCTGACACCTGCTGCAGTGTGCGATAACCCCGACGGCTGCTGTTTTGTGACTAGACTCATCAAGGCCGGTACCGCTTCAATAAACCCCTGCTGCAAAGTCTCCTCGCTTAAATTTCCCGCCAACGCATCAGTACTCAAAGCCGCCATGTGAGACACGTTCTTCTGGAGGGGGGGGGGGGGGTCGTCACAGTAGCCTGTTTCTTCAAGTAGTACAGTAGGCTTTCTTCCCGTGTGAACTTCAGAAGATCTGAATCCGTAATACGATATGGGATCGGATTGACTACTTGCCACTCAGTGTGGTCCGTAACTCCTCTTATTCCTGCCATGGCAACATGTCTAGTGTAGTGGGTCACGTGGTGGTCCATCTGTTGTTTAGTCATGCATTTGAAGAGGCAGAGGCGACACTGGTATTGAATCCTGTCCCAGCTAACATGCATCTTCAGTATGTGGTCCTCCATTGGTCCCAGTTCTCCTATGCATCGCTCACTCTTCTGGTGGTGGCAAGCCAAACACATGTAGGCTCTTCCCCTCTTCTTAGCCCGGGCCACAGCCTCTTTTCCAACCAATTGCGTCAGTATATTTGTATCAATCTTTCTCTGGAAGTATAAAATAAAACAACCCTAGCCTATCTCTTAACGCTATCCTGACTGGATTGCTCGTGATCTCTGTCTATGTAAACGCATACGCTAAGATGTGGTACTTATGTAAACGACGCGAAGACTTACAAAGAATCTCTTCTTCAATTTCGGGTCGCTTTCTTTGAATACCCCTAGTTAAATATATAGCGGACCATACTTCGCATACGGGACCTCCCATCTAATGCACATATTGTTCCATTTGACTTCAGCCTATCTCCATTCCGGTTCTGTCGTCAAAACTACCGAACTGTACCTCTACCGAACACGGTGCTCTAAGCACCACCATGATAGAAGCTTGGTACTCTTTTTTCCTTACCTCCATACTTTACATCAATTTAGAAGCACCATTCTGCATTAGTTTACCTGTCCCTTCTCTTTGTCCACCTCCTTGTACTTAACTTACTCTCGTCTTCAAGTTCATCTAAGTCTTCGACTTTGTTGCCTTCGGTCGTCTACATCATTTAACCTCTTAGACCTTATAGTGCTTATATTTGCATTAATTTGTAACTATGTGACATTCCTCCCCCAAGTGTAATAACGCCTTTACTTATTGCTGACTAGTTTCAAATGGTAAGTGCTTTCTCTTAAACAGACTGATACACTTGTGAGCACCTACCATCTCACTTTGTTTTTCCTTGTTGTGAGTTATTGTTGGCTAAAAGCCGCCTTCTTGCTTTCTGTACCCACCTTGGAGGCTGATCACCTTCATATGGTTTTAGCTTGTCATGGTGAACCACCCGTTCTTTCCCATCTTCATCTAACTGGATCAGAAAGTCTACTTCACTAACCTTCTGTCTCACTAGGAAAGGACCATGGTAAGTAGGCTTCAGCTTCGGTGCCTCCCCTACCTTTCTTGTCTCTAGTAGGTACCAAACAAGATCACCCTTCTTGTATTTGTTGACTGCCGTCTTTACATCCTATAGGTTCTTACTCCTTTTAGCTGATACGCCTAAATACTTCCTTGCTATTTCATGGGCATGCTGCATGCGAGACCTGAGAATGTCCACAAAATCACGATAGGAAGTTATCTGTTCTCCTTGGTTCGAGCATGCAGTCCCAAAAAGTAACTTAGCTTGAAGTCTTACCTCAGTTCTCAAAGTCAAGAGATTTGGCGTCATCTTAGTGGCTTCATGTGGCGTCGCTCTGTAGGCTCCTGCCAAACATCCCAGTTGCAGATCCCATTCATCTTGTTCATCACAGAGATATGCCCGTATCATTCTCAGAAGTGTCCTGTTAAATCTTTCCGATTGACCATTACCTTTAGGATTACTAACACTGGTTCTATTTTTTTCTGATTTTACGCATTCGGCATAGTTCCTTGAATATCTTGCTCTCATAGGTCTTACCTTGATCGGTATGAATAGATAAGGGACATCCCCAACGAGAAATGTACTCATTCAGTACTCTGGATGCACATACTTCTGCTGTCATGTCTGGCACAGGTATGATTTCTACATACTTAGAAAAATGATCTGTGAGTAACAAAATATATCGGTTACCTCTAGTGGTTACTGGAAACTGACCTAGATAGTCAGTTGCCAAACAATCACCTGGTGCACCGGCTACTAATGAACCGAGGGAAGCTCGAAGGATCTTCTGTGGCTTTTTGTCAGCTTGGCATATATCTCATTTGTGAATATGTAGATTTACATCTTCTTTCAGAGCATACCAATAAAACTTTTGAAGGGTTTTCTGTTTTGTTTTCTTGCATCCTAAGTAACCTGCCAACAGTGAATCGTGTGCTTGATGCAACACTTGTTTCTTCAGACTGGAAGGTACCAGAAGCTGGGTGTGGTCACCTGTCCCGTCCCACTCGATAAAACGTTTGTACAGTATACCATTTCTCATCTCTAATGAGTCTCATATGATCCAATAGTGTCTACAGGCCGGACTCTTTGTCACCATCTTTTGGTTGGTTGGTTGGTTTCGCATGAGATAGCTTAGCCTTTAATATAGGGCCTACGTCGGCGTCATCATGCTGACGTTTGCTTACTTCAGCTGCTGATAGGTTGGCGATGGTAGTATAAGGTATCGTCAATTCAGGTTTCACTGCACCACTTTTACCCGCTCCTGTTGACGTACCAGGGGTCTCACCATCTTTGAAAATAGCTCTAGTAACTTCTTGACTTACTGATTCTGACGGAGCCTTTTCGGTATCTTTCTGAGGGTTAACAGAATTTGTTCTTTCCCCAGACTCTCGTGTAACATGTCCTGTACTCTTTTCATGCACTTTCTACAAGGACCACATTTGAATGGTTCGCTGGTATCCAAATTTGGGCAGTCACACTCTCTTGGGTTCTCACACCTAGACAACGCATCACAGTGTGCCTGTTTGTTTCCTGGACGGTATGCTATTGAGACGTCATAATGACTCAGAATTTCTATCCAACTTGCGATTTTACCACGCTGTTCTTTTAGCTTGAATAGCCAAATTAGCGCCTGATGGTCTGTTCTGACTAGAAACTTTCTTCCCAGTAAATATTGGCGAAAGTGCTCTATGAAAAATCTGACTGCTAACAGCTCTTTCTCTGTTATACAGTAATTGCGCTCAGCTCGATTCAAAGCTCTACTGGCATATGCTATAACCCTTTCTCTGTCGGCCTGTACTTGGTGAAGAACTGCACCGATACCTGTGTCTGATGCATCTACATCTAAAACAAACTCACTTGCATCATTCAATGGATAGCCCATTATGTCTGCACTGATTAGAGTCTTCTTAACTGTCTGAAATGCTCTGCCACACGCCTCGTCCCAAAGGAAGTGCCTACCTTTCTTTGTGAACTCTACCATGGGTCTTACTATTGAAACATAGTCTTTTACGAAGCGCCTGCAGTATGAACCTAATGCCACGAATTGGCGCTTTTGCTTAGCTGTCTTGGGTTTAGGCCAATCTACTACCTTAGCTTTGTTTGCAGGGATGGGTTTCACTCCTTCCTTTGACACGACATGACCTAAGAAAACTGCCGATGACTGAAACATGTGCATTTTGTCAGGCTTAAACTTTAGATCTGCAGACCTCATTCTGCCTAAAACTTCCGCAACTCGGGTGATATGTTCATCAAAGCTTCTGCCATTGACGACTATACCTCCATGGTCCTCTGAAATGTACTAGCCGCGCTGTTGATTCCAAACGGCATGCGTAACATTTCAAAGTGACCATATTTGCACACGAATGCGCTTTTGGGGATATCTTCACCCTTTAAAGGGACCTGGTAGTAGCCACTCGTTAGGTCAAAAAGGCTGAACCGTTTTGAACCTGCCACAGCGTCCAATCAGTCCTGAATCCTTGGCTGGGGAAACCCGTCTAGGGCTTGACCAGCTCGTTTAGATTACGATAGTCCACACATAGACGCACCCCTCCATCCTTTTCAGACACCAAACAAATCGGGCTGGCCCAAGGACTAACACTGTCTCTGATAACACCCTTTGCCTTTATGTCTTCAATGGCCTGTTTTTCTTTGTCAGCATGTACTAGGGGAACGCGCCTAGGTGGCAGTCTCACTGGACCCTTACCTTCAGTTTTGATGGCATGTTCCGTCAAATGTGTTAAGCCTATATCCCACTCATGCGACTACATAGCAAGTCCGTCACACCTTCCGTCTCCACATCTGTTAGATCTGTAGTGGACCTATGATACAGGTCTTCGAGATGTTCAGGTATATCCTTACTCGGGACTTTCGTTAATTTTTCTAGTAACACCTATTTCAGGTTCTTCTTTTAATATGTCTGTCCTACTTAAAATGTCTATTCTTCTTACTTTTTGGAAGTTGGCTTCTTCCTTTTCATCTTCTTGTTGAAACAGAACATGTGGAATACCATCTATTGGCTCTGCACTGACTACTGTGGTATCCTGTTTGATTGAAACTGCGGTTGGAAAGGGATTCAATACTCTTACCTTGCAGGTGCACCCTTTGTTAATATCAACTAGTGTTGCAGCCATCTTGAGAGGATAAGTTTCTTGAAACTGCGCAGTAGCCTCTATCAGACAATTGCTTTCAGATGAGAAATCATCACTTTCATCTCTTTCAATATACACGTCTATCACCGACTCTGCTTGTGGTGGTATGACAAAATGATCTGCAGCAGTTACTCTGCGCAATCTGTTTTTCAGACCTACCTGTATTATGGGTACTTCCTTGTCTTGGACCACTAGCATTCATTTGCTAAGCAGTAAGTCAGCAGGACCACCATCTTCATTTTGGAGCACATCTATTCCTAGCAGTCCATCATCATCGATCTCTGCGACTACTGCCTCAACATCTGTGTCTATTCGTCCCAGTGTTAGTGAAAATTTGGCCTTACCTAGCTCATTTATAACAGCTCCACTTGGACCTATTAATCTGGAGGATTTAGTGAGCGCTGGTCTGTCTGTCATATCCATTGAGTCATACATACGTTTTGATAGGATAGTCTTCGAGGCAACCGTATCTGCGGTGAAAAGAATGGGATACCCTTGAATAGTACCCCTTACATAAATGCCATCTTGCAGCTTTCTTGAGGTCTTAATGGACTTTAAAACTTCATTACCTTTTTCGTCTAATAATTGGTCTTTTGGTTTATCACAGGCTTCCCTGTTGCCACCAGAGATAGCCTGCTCTAGTTTAAAAATTGTCTGTCATTACTACAATTACCTGAGGTCTGACCTATGCCTCCAGTATGTCTGGCACTACTAGGTGGTTTACGATTCGCAGGTTTATCATCTTTCTTGGGACAGTCTCTGATAATATGGCCCTTTTCTTGACAGCCATAGCACACTATACTTCTTCCCCTAAATGGTCTTGGTGCTTGCTGTTGAGAGACCGTTATACCTTTGTCCTTAACAACTACTTGCATCTGATTCATGAGGGTTTGTAACATGTCTTTAGCTTCGGTCAGAATCTTTAGAGATTCTACCTCTGCAGTTGGTTTGATATTACCTTAATCTTTCTTTTCAGTCTTCTTTTTCTGATCTGTTACTTTCTTTACAGGTAATCTGCACACTCTGTCTGGGTCCTCACTTTCATCTAATGACTCGTCGCCAGAACTATCTTCCTCTACTGTTGACCTTCTTGTATACCTTTTGAATTTTCTATCAGAAGACCCTTCTGTAGGCCCTCTGTGCTTGGTTTGTAAATTGACAACATGGTACATGGCTTTATCTATATCCTCAGGTTCTTTGTTACACTCCACTTCAAAACGTGCATCACCGTCCCTGAGACCATCCAAAAACCTACGAACAAGATCTTCTTGTCTTGTGTTTTCATCGCGGTAAGTGTATGCATTCGCATACAGTCGCTTAAGCTCTGCAGAAAATTCTTCAGCTGTTTCCCCAGGACTTTGTGTTCGTTGGCTGAATTTAGCTGCAAATGTTTTCTACTACCCTAAATCTGCTATTAAGCTCTTTAATGAGTGCATCATAATCAGAAAGGAGGTGACGTGGTAACTGTGTAAACACAAACTCGCCCGCTTTACCTTGTAGCTTTGGTAACAGGTTATCAAGTTTCGTCTCCTCTGACCAGGACCTTCTTTCTGCAATGACTTCGAATCGGCTGACCCAAACTTTCCAGTCTTCCTTGCCGTTAAATGGTGGTAACTTTACCTCATTTAGCCATGGATTCGTCTGTGACTGGCGGGCCATGTAAGGCACCGTTGTGTTTTCAGGCACTCAGAATTGAACATGTCGCGAGTAAGCGCCACTGTCAAAAGACTGATTGCATATAGGATCAGATCTATAATAGTTACATCCATCTGTGTTGGTTCTATATGCCCGCTTTTCATTGGCAATTCCTCTATTATACGAAGGCTGCCACGAGGTTCGACTATATTTATCACTAGCTGAATATTGTGACTGTTATTGTGCAGGCTGTTCCATGCTTGCATCTGATGTATCGTACTGTGCCCTTTCCACTACACGATCAGTGCCTGCACCGACATGTACAGACTGCACGCTGGCTGTACTGTACATTGCAGGTTGCACGCTGCCTGTACTATACATTGCAGGTTGCACGCTGTCTGTACTGTACTCTGCTAAGGGACCTGTGCCATTATAGTCAACAGTGCTCGCACAATTATTTTGACTATGGTTTCGCGACCTTTTAGTTAGCTCTTGTAAAATGGACAGGACATTTGTGAGGGTACCAGAAATAGAATCTTATTTGATTTCCATGTTAACTTGTTGGTGTTGTAAGCCTACCTGCTGCTGTTGCATGCTTGCGAAAGCGTTACTTAGGCCAGTTAAAGTATTCCTCACGTTAGCTTCTAAATACAGAGCAGATTCCATATTGTGGTCCCCTCTGTTGAATGTGTGTCCCCTAGATGCCTGCATAGACGGGTAGCTGTGAGAGCTAGTTATAGACCCTTGATGTAAATGACTCACTGGGTTGGGAATAGAGGACCCCCTTGTTTGAGTCTGTGATACTTCACGTAACTGCATTAGAGAAGCAGCAGCTACTGTTTGTTCATTTTCGCTAGTTAAGCTTTGACCCTGGCTTGTGTTTACTAATGTGTCATGTTGTGTCATTTCTTGGCTTTCCGTCTGCCTACTAGACCCCCTCTTATTAAAGAAAACTTCAGTCTCAGAGCCCGAATCCTCATTGTCAGCCCTAACACCTGTGGGCTCTTCATAACTGGTTTGTCTAGTGCCCATTTCAACGGGTTCGTATCACAGGATCCGTTGATTATGCTAACGAATCCCACCGCTGTCACCATAAATTGTGTTGCGTGCCGAGGGGTTCAAAGGGCCAGTAGGGCTTCTTCACAAGATATTAAACAGGGCTAAAGCTGGCTAGACAGCTAGAGCTCCAACTGCCTTGCAGAAACGCTAGTCGTAGGCTAGGCCTCTTTTGATGGGTATAGGTGAATCTCAGGAACTAAAAGGAAAAGTATATGTCAATATTCTGTTCTATTCAGTTTCAGGCGATTCAGCCCCTAACTGAAGGGTTTGAAAAGAAGAAACAAGACCTGTTGTCATTAGATAACTATATCCTTTTAATGAAGATAGATTTAATACAATTTATAGTGAAAACAATAATATCGTTGTTTTATGACTAGATATATGAAACAGTGCTACAGGGAATGAATTAAAACCTGTGCGAACTGAGTGGACGGTTTGAAATAAAATGACACGACCGGTTTAATACGAATGACAGTGATCACGAACTAGTCAGGCTAAACAGTGCAAGTTTATGATATAAAACATCAAAAGGGCTAATGATAAATGGTGAATGCATTGATATTTGATAACAATATGCAACGTTTCAAGAAAGAATTATTAAGGAAGCAAGAGCACGGAGTTTAAGTGCTCAGTTTTCTCTTTAAATAACCCTAAAATAACAAAAGAGCCAGGTTTCATTTATGACATAACTAGTGCTAACCCCTCTAAACAAAAGAAATAATTTTTCCAAAGTTTGCTGCTTTTTTAAAAGAATAAACTTAAAAAAATAGACCAAAAATAAAGCCAAAATGTCGCAGCAAAATAAAATGCCCCTTGCCTTAACGAAAGCTAAATCTGAGATTGACGGGATTCCCGGGAACGCTACTTATATATTCCCGAGTTCCCGCCCCCCAAAACCCGCAAGAACTTGTTCAGGCATCCCAGATCCCTGAAATAAAATGACCGGGCCCAAGATAGAATCTCCTGGGAGTCACATGACCCCATGATAAACCCGGCTGGGAAGATGATTCCCGAACCGAATACGGCAGTCCGCCATATTGGAATTGCCGATAAATAACCTGAGTACCAAGTTTTAACCGGCTAGAAAGCAGTTATTTCCAATGGAAACCCTTTAACCATTAGTACCAAAATGACGAGAAATGAATAGACTATTTGACTGTTATGACGAGAAAATTATTTATGTACCGATAACGAGCCCTGCTAGCATTCTACATAAATCTACAGCGGGCCGTTGGCGGCCCGTCAGCTACCCTGACGGGCCGCTAACGGCCCGCTGTAGATTTATGTAGAATGCTTACTGGGAGGACTTGATTGGAAACTGTGGTCTGACAGTTTGTGACACTTTGTTGTTGTTTTGACAGTTACCAGGTTACCACAATACACAACACACTCCCATAATTCAACACCGGCATAGTCAATACACACAAAAATGGAGGACAGCCAATACGAGCATGCTTTGAACTGCTCATAGTTATCATAAAACTCTTATCTACAGATATAAAATCAGGATAAAATGGCCTAAAATTTCAGGTAATCGCTTGGTTCAAACGAGCAGTTGGTGTAAAATTCGAGACAAATGAAATTGCATAGTATTATATGCAAACACATAGAAATTGCTAAACAACTGATTTGTACACATTGTAAAATTGGGTTGATGGGAGCTGAGTTGCTCCAATATCTATGGACTTTTAGTAGGCATAGGAAATGGGGTTTTGTTATACCCGCGTCTATTTGAAGGATTTACCTTCCGTTCTTCGGTATACTTTTTAATAGTCCTGTACAACAAGACCCTACTGACGTTCAGTCACTCCGTAGGGTCTTGTGTCCTTGCATACAAAAACTGGAAATTCTGAAAATCACACCAATATTCAATATTGGTGGCATGTTCAATAAAAAGGATATGATCATATGATGAATAACATACAAATCTTACGTTTGGCAAAGCAGAATTCTTGTTTTTAACCTGTAGGTGCATGTAAACGTTAACTTTTCACAAAACGCGACTCTGTACAGGGTCGCTGATGTAAACAATATGGCCTTTCATTTCCGTAATTTGTCCGGTGAATCCCGGTGATGATCGTAAAGGCAAAGATAAAACCCAGTACTTGATTCTCCGTACCGCGTATGAGAATAGAATAGAATTGTTTATTTCACCAATTTCACCAATAATGGACCCTCGCGGGTACATAAAAACTACATGCAATAAGAATTTATTGTCTGTCTGCTTGGAATACTCGGAGGGGGCAATAATAAATGTGTTTGACCTTGATGCTGCGAATCTGCAGTTTCTAGAACTGAACATGGAGTAATTTACTGATATGAACTTTGGCACAGCCTTAATGCTGTAGTGGCAGGAGGGTTCCGGGTCGTTTCGCCGGTGGGTCGTTTCGCCGGGTCGTTTCGCCCTGAGTCGTTTCGCCCTGATTTTGGGGGTGAGTCGTTTCGCCCTTACCTGGTGAGTCGTTTCGCCCGTGGGTCGTTTCGCCGCAATTATATTTTAAGGGAGTGACAAACGGAATGGATGAGTAAATGGACAGATGGATGAATAAATAAATGAATGAATGGGTGAATGGAGTTGTGCGTTTGTAGATGGACGGACGTACGGATGAACGGACGGCATATTTAATAAACGGAAATAGATAAGTTAATGAATGAATATTTACATTTCCAGTGTAAAGTCTAATGAAAACCTTTAGAAAGCAATTGCGTGAATACTTCAATGAACGCATCGAATCACATGATTGTCAGTAACGTTAAATGACGTCATTCTAAACCATTGTTCTCTACGGGCGTTGATGACGTCAACGCTGCTCCGCTCTTTGTCGAAAAACAGCGTGTAAATGTTTTTCAGCTTTAAAAGTTTGCCCTACAAGCATTTTTTTCGCCCAGTAATGAGGGGCAAATAATGTAAATATAAAAAATAAACTTAATTTTTCTGCTTTTCATGAAAGTATGAACGACAGTGGGTCGCTAGCAAAGTTTACATGAACCCCTTCGGGGTTCATTTACTTTGCACGCGACCCACTGCGTTCATACTTCCATGAACTGCAGAAAAATAAATTTCATTTCTTAAATATTTACATTTCCAGTGTAAAGTCTAATGTAAACCTGTAGAAAACAATTGCGTTCATACTTCCACGAACGCATCGAATCACATGATTTTCAGTGACGTTAAGTGACGTCATTCTAAACCATTGTTTTCTACGGGCGTTGATGACGTCAACGCTGCTCCGCTCTTTGTAGAAAAACAGCGTGTAAATGTTTTTCAGCTTTAACAGTTTGCCCTACAGGCATTTTTACGCTCTGTGATGAGGGGCAAATACTGTAAATTTAAAAAATAAACTTAATTTTTCTGCTTTTCATGAAAGTATGAACAACAGTGGATCGCTAGCAAAGTTTACATGAACCCCGAAGGGGTTCATTTACTTTGCACGCGACCCACTGCGTTCATACTTCCATGAACTGCAGAAAAATAAATTTCATTTCTTAAATGAACGAATGAATGAATGAATGAATGAATGGAGAGTATTGGCAGCTGGACAATCGCAAATGAATGAAGTGATGCTTGTGTAGATGGACGGACCGTTTCTAACGAGCACCTGAGCAGAAATATGAAAAATATAAGAATCTTTGATCAGAACATTTTTGATTTTTTTTTTTATTTGGTGGTAGAATTTTTCAGTATTTGAATAAGCATGTTTTCGTAATGCAAACTATTAAACAGACCAGTACGATAACACAGCCGTGCGACATAGTGAATGTTTTCACATCTCTAAAATGACTGCTTTTATTTTTACTTCTTTATGAAAGCTTTGGTATTTTTTCTTATCTATACTGCGAACATATGTTTAGGCGGTTCTAACGAGTACCCACAACCTTTGTCCTGTAGCAGAAATAACAAAAATAATGTATACGCCAATAAACCCCAGTTTTCGCCATATAAGGTGGGGTTTAGGGGGTGTTCATGCCAGGGACTTGTTAATGTGATGCTATAGTTTCATGTTATGCTTTGTTATATATTTATAATGTCAAATATGTGTTTTGTTACGCATAAAATTATGGGCAAAAATGATAAGAAAGTATAAAACGTAATGTTTCAATTCCTACCAAGGTTGAGCTACAGTAGAGTCTGTATAAAAATTAAACCACTTTTTTACACGTGATTCTTAATGTGTAATATTAATTATTACTCTTTAATTGACATTTTTGTTAACTTTTATTCAGACACCATTGATTAAAAATATTTTGTTTGTTCAAATTGAGGTATAACGTCCCCGTCAACACAATTAACGTAATAATGTTAACAGTTATTTCACGTCACTATTTGTGCAGAAAGAACAACTGATAAGTAAATAAAATATCATATTAGCAAGTATATGCAATAACGTCCCCCTAAACCCAACTTTATACAGTGAAAAATGGGTTTTCGCATATACTTTATTTCTCTTATTTCTGATTCTAGAACATAGACAATTAGACGGTTCTAATCCAAAACCTACGTTTGGAGCAGAAAGAAAAATATGTCAGATTTTTGAAATATAAACAGTCATTTTCACAACCATAAATCCCATTTTATTGCAAAGACTTGTTAACCTTATGTGAGCTCGAATATCTTTCTCAAATAGGTGGTAGCGCAGTTGCTCAAACCTGAAGTAGAAGCCGTCAGAAGGTCGTCCAGCTGCACCAAACGAGGGCAAAACCATGTTTTCCGGAACTCCCAATACCCCATCAATCCCTTTACATACCGAAAACAAACATAACCTCAATCAATAGAGCTTGAAAAATTAAGGGCGAAACGACCCACCTAATCAGGGCGAAACGACCCACGGGCGAAACGACCCAGGGCGAAACGACTCGGGGCGAACCGACCCACGGGCGAAACGACTCATGGGCGAAACGACTCTCGGACGAAACGACCCGAGACCGGCAGGATAGGGAAGGGGAGGATAGGAGTAAGAGTAAGGTAGCAGTAGGGGCAGGGGTGGGGTAGAGGTTACTGTTAGGGTAAGGTAGTGGGTAGGGTGGGTTAGGATAGGGGTAAGGGTATGGGGTAGTTAGGGGTATGGTAGCGGAAGAGGTAGGTGCGAGGGAAAGGGGATGGGTATGGGAATGGATAGGGTTGGGGTAGGGGTATGATAGGGGAAGGGGGTAGGGGTAAGGGCTGTGGTATGGTAAGGGGTAGGGTTTATATGCATGGACAGTCCGACTCGCACCACTTTGCCTGGACAGGCTTAGATTTCTAAGAGGTTTACCAGTGCTCGTGTGGGTCAGCATGATGCTCCCAATCTATTTTTCAAAGCCCCCATGGGCGAGGGCCGACAGTAGGGTTGGGTGGGGTAGGTGGTCTGGTAGTGGTAAGGGGTAGTGTAGTGGTAAGGGGTAGGATAGGGTAGTGTAAGGTTAAGGGGTAGGAATGGGTTAGGCTTTAGGGCAGGGGTATGATAGAGGTAAGGGGTAGGGGCTGGGATATGCGAAAGGGTAAGGATATTGGGTGGGAAGGTAGGGTAAGGGGTAGGGGAATGTGGTAGGATGGGGTTGGGTAGGGGTATGGTTTGGGTAGGCAAGGGTATTGCAATGGAAGGGGTAGGGGTAAGAGGTAGGGGCTGGGGTATGGGATGTGGGTAGGTATGGGGTGGGGTAGGGTAAGTGTAGGGGTAGGGGGCGTGGTAGGGTATGGGTAGCCGCAGGGGTAGGGGTAAGAGGTAGGGGCTGGGGTATGAGATGTTGGTAGGTTAGGGGTGGGGTAGGGTAGGGTAAGTGTAGGGGGCGTGGTAGGGTATGGGTAGCGGAAGGGGTAGGGGTAAGAGGTAGGGGCTGTGGTATGGGATGGGGGTAGGGTAGGGGTATGGGGCATGGTAGGGGAAGTGATAGGGTATGGGTAAGAGGTAGTGGCTAGGGTATGGATATTGGTATGGTAACGGGTGGGTAGGTAGAGGTAAGGGGTATGGTTGGGGTATGGTAGCAGAAGGGGTAGGTGTGAGGGAAAGGGGATGTGTATGAGGTAGGGTATGGGAATGGATAGGGTTGGGGGATGGTAGCGGAAGGGAAAGGGGGTAGGGGTAAGGGCTGGGGTATGGTAAGGGGTAGGGGCTGGGGTATGGGTAGGGGTGAGGTAGGTGTAGGGTTAGTGGGATGGTGTATCGTAGGGGAAAGGGTTAGGGGTATTGTAGGGGAAGAGGATAGGGTAGGGTAGGAGAAGGGGTATGACAGGGGTGAGTAGAGGCTAGGGGGTGGTATGAGGAGGGTGTGTATAGGGTAGGGTATAATTGGATAGGGTGTCCCCTTGCTTGATTTTTTCCTTGAAGAAATTGCCTTTCCTTTTACAACTACGCAGACAAAGCAAAACCATGTGATATAGTCGAAACCACTACAGCTTCTAATTTCAAATGAGTGACAGAATGCTTAAAACCTCTGTTTCTCTTTAAAAAAAATCCCTGGCAACACGCAACGCAAACAACAGCTATGTTTGATGTTGTTCTATTCAGATCAGTTTTTCCGCGAACAGTGACGTCACTGGTTTCGGCAGGAATCGAAACATCCCGAAGTGAAATCCAATATGGTGGACGGATAAAAAACAGTACCTAACGCTTCTTGGATATTTTTTGGATAATATTGAATATTTTTGGGCTTATTTTGAACAGAGAACGACACAGAACAATACAGTTCTGTGACTTATATCGGATGACATTATAAAACCAGTGAGTTTTCCGTTTCTTAACGGAATTTCCAGTTTTTCGGGGTTGGGACTCATGACCTTACCGGAAAGCAGCGTAGCGTAATGTATGGAAGGTCATGAGTTCAGGACTAACTTTTTAACTGAATGACCGGTATGAATATCGCTTTAGTGTTGCCGGTATCGCCTTTTTACACACACGTGAGTATCTTAAATAGATTTAAACTTACAATCTCTCCCCTTAGGTTACATTCTGTGCGGATTCCCCATTCTATTAATACCTTTAGAGCTCTGTTCCGTCGGTATTGGTCAGACCTACAATTCTGTTTTCTTCCGCTTCCGTTAATTAGATCATCTCCTATCTTATCGCCAATTCTACGAAAATACACCAATCCTTTCAAAATAATTGGAATGTATCCTAGTATTTCTTTGTGCAATGCTGAGAGGTGAAGGTGCTGTTCTCATTCATGCACTGCGTCTACCTTATCGTTCATTCATCTGTAAACGGTAGAGGCTTTTCTGTAGTTAACATGTCCGCTTTAACATGTAAATCTACGCATTTGATAAGTGTATATGTGATAACTAACATACTGTAAATTATTATACGTCTGGCAAATTAATCGCATGTTGAATACAAGATTTAACGAACACTATCGTAGAATGAGTAAGCTTAAAAACTGACACTTTCTTGTACCGTCATTTCAAACGTACAGGTCATTCTGTAAATGATATTTCAATACAACTTGTGGAAAAAAAGTTACTATGATATAAAAGTCTGCAGCTATATTTAAAATTATAAAAAAGATATGAAAATGAATTAAAATGGATTAAAATGTTATAGACACCTTTTCCACCTTTTGGGCTTTAATGACAACATTTTGTCATGACGGTAATATATCTAAAATGCCAGTTTATGATATGTTCTCGCTGCCGGACTGTCGCAAGCGTAAAACTAGATTGCACGGCACCAGAAACAAAAGGCAATTAAAAAAGAAACAATACCAGGCTGAAGTGAATATCCATAATATAATTGAACCATCGACGCCACTCAATGCTTGCTTTTCTAAGTTCATTACCCATTTCTGTATTACGTATTCTGGGCACCGAGGCAAATAAATTCTACGATAATTTTAATCAGTTATACTTTACTGCTCGTTTAACTAGAGGTGATACTCAACATGCTCTTCGTCCTTTCATCGATTCTGAAATTAATCCTAAACGTCATTACATCAAACTGTCCTTCTTTAATAAGGGTTTGGATTTTATGGATTAATATAAAATCTCCTGGACATTTCGGTGTTTTCATCCATTCCTGCTTATTTTCAAAATTCTGAAACACCCGTAATTTGCTATAAATACAATAAATCTGTTAGCCTGTTAGATATATCATTTTTCATTTCAATAAACTTGTTTCTGATCTTGATATTGAAACTAACACTTCTGATAACTGTGATTGTTACAATTCAGTGCATTGATATCCTGCTGCTGGTCATATTATTACCGGAAATTTAAAAATTATTCCTGATTCTAGGACATGAAATATAATTTCTAAAGGACCGAAATATCGATGTCCTTCTAAAATTGATTTCAATAAGTGTAGAGATGAAATCGTTGCTACCGTGAACGAATTTGGTAATCAATGGTGTAAACAAGAGTATGTTGAGCATACAGCCCTCCAAAATGAAAACGTAGAATTCTGAAAAGTAGAAGTAAAACCCAGATCAGGAATCGATACAATTAACTTACTCCACCCATCAAAGACACCAAAGAGAAAGAAACACAAACATTAAGCGACCAGACCATAATGGAAACCTAAACTAAGGAAGGCCATAAGGACAGTTACTTTCCCAAAAAATGGCCATATGGCCATCCAAAATAAAAAGACACAAGTGATACACACAGTAAGTATCAAACAACAGCATAAATAAATCGCCACAGAAGAACCGCCTTGTAACGGTCAGTGGAAAGATTTCCACTGGGGGGCTTTAATCAATTTTATGTGGCCACAATCCTCGCCCTTACTTCCGTCGCGATTTAGACAAATAATTTATTCAGTCCGCATGAAGGCCTCCTAACTCATCAGTGCAACATCTTCGTGAACACAAATAATCAAAGAACCACAGAGGTGCGACAACGGTGAGGACTCGACAGCAAGAAACCACTGAAATGCTGGGGCAAAAGAAAACCAACAGTTAGACTCCGATGGAGTGAAATCAGTGAGGCCTTTAGCTCGAGAAGTTGTGGGTTTTCCGAAGGGGACGAATTGTGCACCCCTTGTGGTTGATCTGTTCGTGTTTTATTATGAAAGAGACTTGTTATGAAAGTGATCATTGCTTTCACTTATATTTTTCATGAAGTCCCTTTCCGCTGAAAACCAATCTGAAATCATAGAAAAATAGAATTGGAGACAATGATCAGGAATCGATAGATCAACCCACAGCTCCCATCAGATACATCAAAGGGAAAGAAACACAAACATGAAACAACAGACCTAATGGAAGCATCAATAGCGGAAAGCCAAAAGGGCAGTTACTTTCCCACAAAATGGCCAATAGGCTGTCCAAAATAAAATAATATAAGGGACACAAACACCCAAAGACAAACCATAACGAAAATAAACCGCGACAGAAGCCTTAAACTCGACTTTTAGATATGTAAATGATTTATAAAATATTAACAATACCTATTTCGATTGGTTTGATCAGTCAAATGTACCCCCTTCCCCCCACCGCCCCCCAAACTTCAGTTAAATAAAGCAAATTCTTGTGATACTTATATCCAGGTTTTGCATTTACATCTATCTATTGCAGATGGATTTGTTTCTTGCAAAATTTATGAGAAACGCGATGATTTTGATTTTGCCAGAGTGTCTAGTCGTGTAACTGACTTCAACACGCGTAATAACGTGTTAACTGCTAAACTTATTAATCAGGATTATCGGTATCATTAATAACGTAAAGCCTTTTCAAAATTTATAGACGTCATTCCGATTTAATTTAAAAATTCAATGATAGATGTAAATCTCTTCTGCAACAAGGTCTGTCAGAGCCCGAATTTTATGGTGACTTAGTATATAAATTCAGAAGAGTATATACATGTAATTGCAATGACTTTAGCATCCAATTTCGTAAAGTCATTCTTCGATATAAAAAGATTGGGTACAGCATGAATGTTATACGACAAACTGCACGAATGGCAGTTAACCAAATCACAGTTGACAACGTTGCTTCCCTCTTTAATTGCACGCCGGTGGGTCAAACCTCAGATTCTATGACGGTTCCAGGGTAAAGCTTACTGAGAATTAGGGAGAATCTAATTTTATGTAATGTTGGTTAGAGCCTGATGTTCTGTCTCCGGTTGGGCCCATCGGAGTGTAACTGTTGGTTGTTTTGCTCCAGCATTTCCGTGGTTTCTTGCTGTCGAGACCGAACCGTTGTTTCATCTCTGTGGTTGTTTGATTTTTGTGTTCACGGAGATGTTGCACTGATGAGTTAGGAGGACTTCATGTGGACTTAACAAATTATTTGTATAAATCGCGACGGAAGTAAGGGCGAGGATTGTGACCACGTTAAATAGATTTAAGCCCCCACTCCACCCCCCCCCCCCCACACACACACACCCCGTGGTATTCTTTTCACTGAACGGGCATCCGTGGCCTAGTGGATAAGAGCGCTGACTCTTAGTCATTAGGTCTCTCACCGCCGTAGGTTCGAGCCTCGCTCGGGATACGTGTGAGACGCCAAGTTCTGCAACGGAAGGTCAGGTGGTTTTTCTCCGGGTACTCCGGTTTTCGCCCACCTCTGATTAACGATCGGCTCGATATGAGTGAAATAATCTTGAAAGGGCCGTAAAACCCAAACCATAAAAAAAAATTCCTTTCACTGACCGTTCCAATGCGGTTCTTCGGTCGCGGTTTAATTTTCTTATGGCTTGTCTTTAAGTGTATATTGCTTATTTTATTTTGTTTTGGATAGCCAAAAGGCCATTTTGTGGGAACTTTACTGTCCTTTTGGCTTTACGCTGTTAATGTTTCTATTAGGGTCTAGTTGTTTCATGTTTGTGTTCCGTTCCCTTTGGTGTCTCTTATGGAAGTTGTGGGTTAATTGTATCGATTCATGATCATTGCCTTCAACTCTATTTTGGTAAGTGACACATAAGGTTAAAAAGGCATGCCATGGACAAGAATCACAACTCTGAATGCCATGGCCTCAATACCCCTTGAGAACTGCGTATATTATACCCAAGGAACGTCAAAGAGATGAAGTCGTGTCATGAGAAAAAACTCACAACTCTTGCTGTTATTGCATTTTGGTTAGCTTCCTTGACAATATCATCTTTTGATTGCTATAACTTATCCCGATTGAGATAATAGACAGTTAGGAGGACATTATCTCACATGGGCCTATCAATTAAATGTAATGAGGCATAACCTTGCCATAAAATCAAGTCAGTCATTCCATTCCATACATGTAGATGTTGTTGAGTATTGAAAGGGCACCACATGTCGAGATAAACCAGAAGGTTCGATAGTGGGTGGCACGGCTACAATATATATGTGGGCTCTACCTGGGTCATAGACAATTCCTTGTAAAAATGAATACCGCCAGCCATTATTTAAATTCATAACTTTTATTATCTTTTTCTCTGAACAATAATTATAATAATTATAATAATAATAATTCTGAATAGGTAGATCCTTTGGAAGCAAAGAATACACCAAATAAACAAAAAAAGCAGACTCGGGTTTGCTGAGTCTGTTCACGACAAGTACTGAAATGTGCAACACCGACCACGCCCTCTAGCACAGGGTTAAGCAGAACTCTATTTTCAAAATGATTCTAAATAAATCAATGATCCCAAAGGACCAGAATATATAATCTGCACTATAATGGGTGTACGGGGAGACTTTTTTCGGCCGACACACGGCACAGCACCAGCTGCAGTGAAGATAAATAAGTTCTGAATAGTTAGATCCTTTGGAAGCAAAGAATACACCAGATAAACGAAAATAGCAGACTCGGTTTTATTGAGTCTGTTCATGACCAGTACTGAAAAGTGCAACACCGGCAACGCCCTCTAGCAACGGCTAAAGCAGAACTCTATTTTCAAAATGATTCAAAATGAACTCAATGATCCCAAAGGACCAGAAAATATAATCTGCACTATGATGGATGTACGGGGAGGCTTTTTACGGCCGCCACACGGCACAGCACCAGCTGCAGTGAAGATAAATAAGTTCTGAATAGTTAGATCCTTTGGAAGCAAAAAATACACCAAATAAACGAAAAAAAAACAGACTCGGTTTTATTGAGTCTGTTCATGACCAGTACTGAAATGTACAACACCGGCCACGCCCTCTAGCACCGGCTTAAACAGAACTCTATTTTCAAAATGATTCTAAATGAACTTTTTACGGCCGCCACACGGCACAGCACCAGCTGCAGTGAAGATAAATACGTTCTGAATAGTTAGATCCTTTGGAAGCAAAGAATACACCAAATAAACGAAAATGGCAGACCTGGGGTTTATTGAGTCTGTTCTTGACCAGTACTGAAATATGCAACACCGGCCACGCCCTCTAGCACCCACTTATGCAGAACTCTATTTTCAAAATGATTCTTAATAAACTCATTGATCCCAAAGGACCAGAAAATATAATCTGCATTATGATGGATGTTCGGGGAGACTTTTTACGGTCGCCACACGACACAGCACCAGCTGCAGTGAATTTAAATAAGTTCTGAATAGTTAGATCCTTCGGAAGCAAAGAATACACCAAATAAACGAAATGGCAGACTCGGTTATATTGGGACTCACGGTCATTTCATTTTCTGAGTAAAATTACAGTGCACTATTTGACGCAGGCTAAATCGCAATTACAGTAATACTTTATGCAAACAAAATTAAAATGCTTATAAACTAACATCAACAAACATGACCAGTACTTGCTGCAGAATACACTAATACCAATCAAAACATGCAGTTACACCTGTATTCGTAGTTCCAGCAACAGAAACGAACACATGAATATAGAGTCACAACATTTATTTCGTATATAATCATTAAAAGTGATGATTATTCAAATGACTTTAAATGATACTTGACTTGCAGTTTTTTAATTAATTCATATACTAAAACTGGTGTTGTTTTCCCTCGTCCACCAGGGCTTGGAGAAATATACGAGGCTGCATGGTGTATGTACTTCAGTGCTACGCTGAAACAACCGAACATTTCAGTACTGGTAAATTAAATGCTACGTTTTTCTCGTAAGCGTGAGGTAAAGGTAACATAGGCAGAACCATTCTTTTTCTTTTTTTTTTTTTCTTTTTTTTTTGGGGGGGGGGGGGGGGGCTGGGCTGGGGGGATTTTAGGTTTTTTTTTCAATATTATTTCACATATCGAGCCTATCGTTAATCAATGGTGGGCGAAAACTGGAGTATCCGGAGAACAAAAACTGACCTTCCGTTGCAGAGCTTGGTGTCTCAAATGTGAATAGAGCCGGACTCGAACACAGTACCATATTTACTTTATGTTATGTAAGACAAAATCTCCATTTTAAAATCTGTCAGCCTGGAGTCTTCAATGTACCCACCTACATTACTCAATACATCCAAGTTATGGGTGTATAGAATTCAAAGTAACTGTTTGTGCAACCCTTGAATTGAAAGTGGTGCCTAGTAACATTTATTATTGCCAAAGGACACGACATTTCCGCAATCCCTTCCTTAAGAAATCAACATATTATGTATTATTTGATTAACCAAACGCTCTCATGAACTTATCCGTAGGCATTCTTTGACATAATGTGGTCATACATGGTGCTTGGATTGATGGCCACTATACGGCTAGCCTTTTGCATGCTAATCAGAAATTATACCTGGATAGAGGTGGCTGAAAAGGAGGGGCATACTCGTGTGCTATTTAGTTTACAAATTATTTGATATCAAGGAGGCAAATTAGATTTCGTGTGTCCTGAAATGCCAAAGTGTATTTTGGAGATCTGCTGTTGTTGCCATCATGGACCCTTTGTATAAAACCTTCTGAATCAAGGGATCTATTAAAACCGAACCGTGAGCAAGTGCAAATTCATTACGTTAACACGCCTATACAAATACATTGCCACCTTATCGCAGAGAAAATGAAAATTTTATGATGAAAAATTGTGATATTTTTCTTACTTCTGCTCAAAATATAGATTGTGGGCACTCGTTAGACCCGCCTCATCGAGGCGGTTCTAACGAGTACCAACAATCTATATTTTGGAGCAGAAATAAGAAAAAATAAAGTATACCCCCGGAAACCCCAGTTTTACTATATAAAAGTGGGGTTCAAGGGGGTCAAATTTATATGGGCATGTTTTCATGATGCTATCAGGGTTTATCGGGAGGTCGCGGGTTCGATAGTTGCCGGTGTCGGCAACATTCTTGCGTGGAGATTCATCATGAAATCTTTTCTACGGTCATTCTCTCCCTCCCGCTTATTCAAGAAGGACAGGTGTCAGTTTCTGGCGAAAAATGCGCACTGTACCAGTTAACTGGAAAAGTGTAGATATGTGAACTGACCGGCTCCAAATGATCTAGTTAGTGTTGACTGGGTCGTTAAACTCCAATACAAACGAACGAACAGTTATCAGATAAATACTGTTTTCGCACTTTGAACTTTTGGTGACCATGTATATGGTGTTCATGGCATGCAGTTGTCGCAACAATCCTACAAAATTCATTTAAAAAAAAAAAAAGCTGAAAAAATAGTGACCAGGACCGGACTAGAACCAGCAATCCCATTATCAGAGGGGAGGTGCTCTGCCGACTGCGAAACTGGCGTTGTGACAATATGGGCGAATAATAACTATATACCCAATTACCGGTCAAAAAATCTTTTTCGTCAAATCTTCCAAGTAACGTATTTTTATTTTTTGCTGATAAATCCTTTGAAAGCTGTATAATTTACAAAATAAAGGCTCTTGTTTAAGGTATTATTAGCAACAGGTGGGCCATAAGTTAGCTACGTCAACTATGACGTTGCGATATATTCACGTTTTCTCGGAATGATGGGCACAAAATCGCATAACGCATCAGATATTTTGATGCCACATGATACAAAAGTTGACGAGGAGGTTGAGGCGTGTAAAATGTGCAAGGATCCGAACTCTGGATATCATAGTATTTTATTTATCTCCCATGACAATATAACCTTGTGTTCGCCATAGATTCCGCATACTTTGAGATATATTGATGGCACTTGGTACACTTATACTCAGTGTTAAGAAGGCCATGAACACCATATATAAACTTATCATGTATTTCCCCATCTCAAATAGGAATATTTCTGTTGCGGTTTCCAACATCTTTTTATATGAGACTGTACAGTGTACAACCATGTTCCATTTAAGGCTATTCAATTTCAATTTTGTGGGACTTTTACCCGACATTGAGATGAAATGACTTCCCAAGCCCTGCCGTCCAATTAAACCAGTAGGGTTTATATGCAAAGACGGTCCAACTCGCATCAGTCCTGGGCATGCCTAGAACCTCTGTGCGGCTTACCAGTACTCATATGCGGTTGGTTTCAGCTCTGCGTGGAAGCATCGTGCAGCCCAGTCTGTTTCTTCTAGCCCCGATGGGCGGGGGCCGACAGTCACGAACAGTGAACTGTCTGATAAGATTGTGTTGATGTACAGACTGATCCGACAATGAACAAAGTTTAGACAAACATTGAAGGCCACGACCAGATGCCTCAGTGAGCGGCCCCTTCAAGCGTGCCAATTTATGTACATGTGTGTGACAGCATATCAAACCGAGAAATCGTTAATCAATTCTATGAAGATTATGCTGTTTTTCGGGCCAGAAATTCCCACCATTTAGTCTTGGCTTTGAGTATGTCATACACTGCTGCACAAATAAATAGAGGATCTTATTAATTGATTATCCTGTATTACACATGGTCAACCAATATTCAAAAATCATAAATCATGTTTTTAATTGCGTCAATTAATAAAATTGTCATTAATCAAGTAATTTCGTATTGGCCCAGTTACAGGTACTCGGTCAGCTGTATTGGCCTCGGCCTTCGGCCTCGTGCCAATACAGCAGACCTCGCACCAGTAATTGGTCCAATACGAAATTATTTGATTAATAACATTATATTACATGAGGGTTCATGCATTATTGAATTTATTAAACGAGTTGAGGGAAAAGGATAAAATGCGGGGATTTGCCGAGCATTTTATCCCTTTTCCTCAACGAGTTTAATAAATTCAATATTACATGAGCACGAATGCAAGATCTTATTTATCATAAGACATTTAAATCGCATTTTATTCACGAGTGTATACAAAAATATCAATATTCCGCCATTAGTAAACGCGACGTCAATAAGGACGTCGTACATGTAACGTTACGAGACGTATCTAGCCAATTTGCATATTTAATCCTCTAGTGGAGTATCGGAAATATTACATAGAGGATATTGTGTGGTAAAGGTGTGCCTCTAAGTCATATTGGCACCGGTATGTCATATTGGCCCGAGAGCTTTAGCCGGCCGAGGGCCAATATGACTTCCGGTGCCAATATGACTTAGAGGCACACCTTCACCATATCATAACCTCTTTATTACATCATTTTAGCATAGCTATATTGCAACGTGAAGGAATGAAGGCACAGATAATATTTACTTTTTAAAGGTGCATTATTGAGCTATCTGGAAAAAATGCTTCCAAAAAAAAAATAGATATAGCCGGTATTTTTTTTTAAAACAATACAAATGAATGCATTTTATGCAAAAATGCGAACAATTATGATGACAGGTAAACGAGTTTGAGAGGGGTTCCCTAACTAGGTTTCGAACACTAGTTAGATCTATTTTAGTTCGTGACAAAAATAGAATCCCCATATATGACGTTATGCGACGTTCATTTTTGGCCTTGTTTGCTTAGGCCATGCCTGAATCGGAAAAAGTATGACGCTGAATACCATGCCATAAGTAACGGCACTCAGAGACGATACTGTTGCCATGTATGTGTAAAGTGACAGATTTATTTTTAGAACAGAAATTCCGAACACATGTTCAGAGCTAAGGGTAAACACGAATGGAAACGACCATTTTCACAAAGTTCTGAATCTGTACTTGGCTCCAAAAGTGTACACATGACAAAGGAGTATGCATTGAAGATAAAAACTAGAAAAAAAAAATTTGAGGCCCGGTAGCTCAATAATGCACCTTTAAAGGTTGATGCCCAGAACGTTTCATCGAGTGTGTTGAGGATATATTTTCGGTATCCGCCGAAAAAAAAGCAATTCCTTTTTAAATTATATAACTGATTAGTAGGCCTACACTAATCATGCTCACGGTAATACAGTAGCATAGTAGTGCGCAGCAAATTACGTCACCAGTGACGTCGCAACTGTAAGTTTAAAAACAAAAACAAATCGCCATTTTAAATACAGAATTTCTGCAGTTCAAAGAATTTTTAAGTATTTTACAGAATGTTTTGTGCTTATTTGAAGAGCATTTTAATTTTAAAGGCTCTAAGTGTCATTCATCAGGCTACTGCATAATCGATTCCATGTGTAGCAGTCGGTCGCGGTGGTTGTTTACATTAAAATACAAGACAATTTTTTGGATTTTTGGGGACATTTTTTCCCTCCCACAGATTTCTTCCGCACAATTTCCAGCTTCTTAAGTGAAGGGATCTGTTCGTTTAAGGTTGTTGGCAAGACCTTATTGTTTCAAATGTTGGGACATCCCTGATGTGCTTGAAAGCAATGTCCTTCACAATGCTTCCCAATCGTGAGTGAACTTCTTTTAAAAAGTATTTTGTTTTTCATTTTTCATGCTTGCCACGCAATATCGGACTTTTCTCAAGTCCAGTTAACGTCCCGATCCGAAGGACGGTGCACTTTATGACATTCATCACTGCAAATGATGCCAAAGGGGCGTGTTCAGACACCGAAATTTTATCGCCGCTGCCGGGGATCGAACCCGGGACCTCTAGCATCAGAGGCGAGTGCACTAACCACTGAGCTATCACGCTCCTCATATAGCTCATTTTTATAGGTCAAGAAGTCGGGTTGACATTGCTTCGAGTGATTTTTCTGCGGCCATTTTGAAACTAATGGAGTACGGCATTAACGTTCTATTGCTATAGTAACAGAGTGGAGCAGTGCCAATATGGAAAGGCAGTGCCAAAAATCCATATTATATGGATTTTGGGCCCCGTCACGTGACTGTGCCACCAAAATAGCGAAAAATGGGACTGTATTGAAAGATTCTAATGTAATTTTCCTATAGTAGGTATGTAATAAATGGCGTTATTACACTGTCAGACGCGACGTCTTATGATAAAGGTACTTACAGCACAACAAACACAAATGATCGTTTTCCTGTTCGGGCACGTTTGTGCTTACAATGATATGTAACAATATAAGAATCTTATATGGGTGTGAGGGGTGGATGGAAAAATCCGTCCCAAGGGTCACGGTCCGGCATCGCTCGGCTTGTCGAGTGATGTTTGACAGTGATCCCGAGGGACGGATTTTTCTATCCACCCCTCACACCCATATAGGATTCTTTTTCTTGCATACCTTCCATTTCTTAGCGCAGATTTTTAAAGCTGCTTCAGTTTTACGTCCCACCCAAAATTAAGGTCATGCGGAGACGGGACCTCGGTCTAAAGACTCATCCGAAAGTCTGGAGAAGCTGACCGATCTTGCAATCTCTGGTTTATCAAGCGAGTAGCATAGCAACTTCACCACAGAGGCTTCTGCGTGTTATAAGGAAGCAGATACAGTTAAGATTGCGATAAACTTGTCCATTTACGCGTATTGTCCGCGTGACACACGCGCATTGCGTGCGTGTGAAATTATCGCGTTTCAATGCGCGGTTCATCGCGTTCACACGCGATTTCAACGCGTTAAATATCAGCCAATAAAAGTGATCATTCGCGTTAGGTAAATTCGATACGCGTTTCTGTGCGAGAGAATTTCAACCAATAAGAATAAAACAGGTATGTGACGATAAAACGAGTGATTGCGAGAGAACACGGGCCAATCAAAATATTCGTTGCTTATATGTTTACCCTTATATATATATATATATATTTTAAATTCGTTCGTGAATTAATGACAGTATACAAATTGGTCTTTCTTATCAGTTGTGATTCCTTCGGATACACAAACACACAGGTCTACATTTTGGATTGCATAACACCTTTAGAGATAAAACTCACTTGGGGGTATTCTGAAGAATGTCATATAGGTATGGGACCAGAAGAGGGTAATTATTTACCCTGGGATATGTAATTTACAAGCCACCGCTATTTACTGGTTAATGGCGGCTCATCAGAACCGCCTTGTCATGGTGTTGATGGCTGTTTCTAACTAGTACCCACAATCTATGTTTGGAGCAGAAATAGGAAAAATATTGTAGACGCCTGAAAAACACATTTTTAAACCCATATGACAATGTAATCTTCTACCTTACACGTTTGGAGTGGTTCAGTTTCAATTATAAGGGTGTCAGGTATGTGCTGTTTGATGTAAGTTGTACCAAAATGTATGTTCTTTGAGCAAACAGTGTAGACCCAGATCAGACGCCACGTTCGAGACGTCTTATCTGGGCTTACACTGTTTGTCAATGTCCCAAAAAGGGCCGCTAGGAATATATGGGTGAAAGTTATTATCTCGACGCACACTTGTCATACTTATTTAGTATACAATGTTATCCATAGCACCAGCCACTTCGGCCAGGCCCTTAGGTGTGTGTGTGTGTGTGTGTGTGTGGTGGGGTGGGAGGGGAGGGGGGCAATAGTAAGGTTACACTAAAAGTTTTGCAACAAAATTCCTTTATTACCACTGGCCAGTACTCGAAAATTCTTAACAAAGTAAGTTGTTGTTTTTTTTCCTATGTTTTTTTTTTTTTTTTTTTTTTTTTTTTGAAATTACCTTGCAGGATTATTTCCCTTATTTCGGGCCGATCGTTATTGAGAGTAGTACCCTGAGAAAAAAAATCCACCTGACTCGTTGTTGCAGTTCACATGTGGTCCGAGTGATTTTGTTCACTTTCTATAAAACTGCGTGTGTGAGAGTTACTTTTACATCCCACCAGCAACTGAGGTCATATGGAGACAGGACTTCGGTGTAAATACTCATTTGAAAGTCTGGAGAAGCCGGGAATCGATTCAACGACCCTTGCTTTGCGAGGCATTATAAATCTGAGACACTGCACCTGAATAAATATGGAAATCCACTCGCATATGCAGGCATCACATTAAGGGCTGTCATCAGAATGTTCCATCAGACTGCATAGCTCGACTGGAAAAGTGTTTTTTGGATAATGCGCGTGGACGGGCATCACAGAAGCACGCCTATTCAGATATATTGAAGTTTCTTAAATTAAAAAAAAAAAAAAAAAAACTGAAAATTTTCAGATCAAGAATCTTATATTTTTCATATCTATGCTCAAAATCAATATTTGGGTACTCGTTATAACCGCCTCGACGTTCGGTTCGGTTCTAACCAGCATCAAGACTCTATGTTTTGAGCAAAAATAAGAAAAAATATACATACCCTTGTAAGCCCCAGTTTTGCGATATAAAAGTGGGGTTAACATCACGAAAATATGCCTATATAATTTGACCCCTTGAACCCCAACTTGATATAGAAAAACTGGGGCTTACTGGGGTATATCTTATTTTCTTATTTCTGCTCTAAATATAGATTGTGGTACTCGTTAGAACCGCCTCGATGAGGCGGTTCTAACGAGTACCAACAATCTATATTTTGCGCACTCGAGGTGGTTCTAACGAGTACCTACAATCTATTTTTGAGCAAAAATAAGAAAACTATCACAATTTTTCATCTTGAAATTTTCGTGTTTCCGGTGGTAAAGTTTACAATGTATTTGAATAGGCGGGTTTTCGTTCATGGACGTGTTTCCGTGTTCAATACCCCGTAAACCCAACTTTTCTCTAAATAAAGTGGGGTTTAGAGGGTGTTCATTAATAGGCTTGTTGACCCGATGGTAAATAATTTAAGAAAAAGGCAATAAATAAATAAATAAAGAAATAAATAAATGAGCCCTTCTGTGAGTGAGTGAGTGAGTGAGTGAACGAAAAAAGTTTATTTCTGGTCTTGACATCTTGAATAAGTGAAGATAATGACGTGTTATTTTAACCCATTGTATGCGGGAAAGCACTTAATGGGTACCTTGGCAAACAGTGCAGGCCCAAATCAGACGCCACAGGACGCGGCGTCTGATCAGGGCCTGCACCATTTGCTAACAGAATTTTCAATCAAAAATTGAATGAAAACGTAAAAATGGGCCTGACACCCCTTATATCAAAAATGGAATTGTCCAACATATAGCAATGGAAGAGTCCACTAGCATACAATGGGTTAAATAACTAGCTTTATAGCTCCCAGGTGCACCTGGGTGTCATAAAACTGTTGATCAATAAACATCCTGCTTTTTTGGCAGTCAACTTCGTCAACTTCAATCACTATGCCGTACCTATATTTAAGCATTTACCCCGAGGCAAATTGCACAGTTTTACTGCAACTGAATAACTGTCTTGTCCATTTACCTTTATTTTCTCTGTTTCAATTTATTCTGTTTCTGGTTTTGGAAGTAATCAGATAATAATAAAAAAAACTTAAACAACCTAAATTGGAAGAACAGATAATGCCGAAATAGTTACGCGGTATTGATTGGTTGCTTTGGACACGCAGAGAAGGTTGTGTCTGCGTTATCGACACGCAGGCCTGATTGGCTGATCGGAAATCGCGATTTATGTGCAGTATCGCGTTTTTCATAAAGAAAATTCATTGGCTAAAATGTAATTCGCAGTTGAAACGCGTGAACTGCGGGTGCGTATCTCACGCGTTAAAAAACGCGAGACAAGTGAGTGTGCGCTGACAAGATAATCGCAAGCGTACATATATGTTAAGGATATTTGCTATACAAACCTTATGGTATCGACCTTAAATGTGACCTTTTAGTTCACCATTATGGGATATCCAGTGGTCCGTCATCCGTCGTCGCATGCGTCTACGTCGTCCGCTTTGTCTATCATCTGCGTCGTCAAACTTTTCAAAACATCTTCTCCTCTGTAACCACTGGACCGATTGCGGCGAAATTTCATGTAGAACATCATTAGGATTTGGGAACGAAAGTTTGTTCGCAGGTTCCAGATTGCTACCATGCCGATTTAAGGAAAAAAACAAGAGGTCCATGGGCCACTACGCTCACCAGAGTTCATGTGGTTTATACCACATACAGACATGGCGCCCATCTTGGTCATTTGAGCCCCGCCAAGCGAATTTGTGTCTTCGAGCATTCCTTCATGACAAATTTTAACTGCGCATGCCCAGCCATTCAGAGGGGCCAGGGATATGGCTTTCTGTCTGAGGGTTCCTCTTGATTCACTGCCAGTATGAGCGAGCAGCGAAGGTTCTGGCGAGACTGCGCGGATGCGCAGGCTCGCCTGAACCTTCGCTGCTCGCATAGGCGATAAGTACCAAAATCGCTTGACGGGGCCCATTTGAAAACAGTCCCACAAACAAAGTTTTCATTGTGTCATCCCATAGAGGTTTTTCATGTAATTTGGTTTCATGTAGCACAGCAGTTTTAGTGGTGAAGAAGATAAAATGTTGAATCTAAGCCATCCAAGACAAAGGTCAGTAATGACCTTGACCTTTGGAACTAATTAACTCCATTCAGCTGATTGTAAATAATATTTCTGATGTGACAGGCTACCAGGCAATCAGTAAAATCAACTGTCTTGCCTTCTTTCTTGCAAGTGTCTAAGTGACCAAATTTGACCTTGATGTAAAACTGGTCAAGGTCAACCAAAGGTAATAATTTGAACAAATTTGGTAGGGCCCCGTGTCCCCGATGCTACATACCAAATTTATTTCAAGGTCATCGGCCATTTGGTTCCTGATAATGTTTTTATTTTATATTTTTTTTTTTACATATTTGAGCATTACGAACAAATTTGATTCTCCCTACCCATTGAGGCTCCACATGTAATTTGGTTTCAGTCAACCCACCAGTTTAAGTGGAGAAGAGACTTAAAAAACAGAATCTGAGGACAAAGATAAGTAAATGACCTTGACATTTGGAATTGATAACTCCCATTCAGCTGACTGCAAATATCATTTATGATGCCAAACGCTACCCGGCAATCAGAAATATCCATGTTGTGCTTTTTCCAATACAAATGTCTAAGTGACCAAATTTAAACTTGACATAAAAAGGACAAGGTCAACCAAAGCTCATCATTTGAACAAACTTAGTTTCAAGGTCATCGGATATTTGGTTCTTGAGAAGAAGGTTTTTAAAGGATTTTACCATATATGGACATGGTGGCCATACTGGTCATGTGACCCAGTCCTTACGAACAAATTTTCGTTCCCCACTTCCCATAGTGGTTCGTCATGTAATCAATCCAGCAGTTTAAGTGAAAAAGAAGATAAAAAAAACTAGTTCCTCTTATCCATCCAAGACAATGGTCAGTAAATGGCCTTGATCTTTGAAATAAATAATCTTGGATTCAGCTGATTGCAAATATCATTTCTGATGCCACAAGCTACTAGCTGCCATGTATTAAACGCATCCACTGTTTTGCCTTTTTTTACCATACAAACGTCTAAGTAACATAATTTCACCTTGCGGTGAAACAGGTCAAGGTCAACCAAAAGGTCATCATTTGAACAAACTTGCTAGGGCCCAAATCCCCGGTGCAGCATACCAAGTTTCAAGGCCATCGCCCGTTCGGTTCCTGAGAAGAAGATTTTTAAACGTTTTTACCATATTTGGGCATGGCGGCCATATTGGTAATGTGACCCAGTCCTCACAAATTTTATGCCCTCTTACGGTAGAGGCTCCACATTTAATTTAGTTAAAATTAGCCGTGTCGTTTCAGAGGAGATGTCGTCTGAAACTGTTGATAACGCAGAAGCAGACACAGACGTAGAGGCAGACGACGACGACGACGGACGACGGACCACTTGCTATTCTATAAGCTCCCTCGGAGCCTTCGGCTCTGGTGAGCTGAAGAAAAACTTCAAAAATCCTCTTCTCGAGAACTGTTGGGCCGAATGAAATAAAATTTCATATGGAGCACCCATTGTACGGGGAACGAATGTTTGTTTGCAGGGCGATGTGACCAAGATTGCCGCCATTCCCAAATAAGGTAAAAACCCTTTAAAAATCTTCCTCTCGAGAAGCAGGGGGAATGTCGTGGAACTTGGTATGTGGCATTGGGTACTCGAGCCAATCGTGGGTTAGTGAAATGATGATTCCTGGATGGCCTTGACCATTTTTTATGTCAAGGTCAAACTTAGTCACATGGGTTTTATCGCATGGTAAAAAAGTCAAAATTGAGTTGTTTGTTTTTCAGAAATCATGGCAGCCTATGATCAGAAAATGTGTAGATACAATTAGTTAAATGAGAAAATAAAAGTATATGAGTATTCAAGGTCAAGGTCATTCCTTGACATTGGCCCACGGTCATTCAGATACAGAAAATTATCCTTTTTTCTTTGGTCAGAAACCGGGCTTGAGATGTCATTTCATCTCAATGTCGGGTAAAAGTCCCGCAAAACTGGAAGCAACGTCTCCAAAATGACATTTACAGTGTTGACGGGGACGTTAAACCTCAAATCAAACAAAACAAATCAGAAACGTCTGGGCCATATGTAACCGAATTTCATAAGGAAGCTCTTAGAAACGAAGAAATGAAAAAAAAATGAGTAATATCAGTTTGAAATGAAATAAATTAACCCTTCTCTTGCTGAATATTCAGTTTAGCCATACCCATCTCTGACTTTGAATCAATCAGATTACTTGAGAAGCCATCTGATCTGGATCTACACTGTTTCCAAAGATAGAGGTTGTCGTAAACAGCATGATAAGAGTTAAGTATGCTACTTATCATCGCAAAATGTAATGTTTTATTTCATTTTGATCAAACCTCTCAGTAGCGACACATAATGAAGTAAAAACTACATTTTATTTCATTTCGCATCGCCTAAGCTAACGCAAAATTAAATAAAAAGTTTAAACTTCATTTTTGCGTTGTGTCAGGCGCTCCCTTGGCTGACGCTCGCATTATCGGGGGTAGTCCTAGGAAGATAAATGAAGGCCCCGACAGTTTAGTGGTAGAGCGTCGGCTTCGGAAATGGGAGGTCGCGGGTTCGATCAAAGGCCGCGCCATACCAAAGGCGTAAAAAATGGTACTAGGAGCTCCCTTGGCTGACGCTCGCATTATCAGGGGTAGTCCTAGGAAGATAAATGAAGGCAGGTAAGTATTTGTTAATTGTTAATGGATACTTTGTTTGTCGCAATAAAAGCTCTATAGAGCTTATGTTATTTGTTTCTAATATGCGACGTTAAATAAAGCTTCTTTATCTTATCTTTATCTTTATCTTTATAGGTAAGTGTTCGTTAAAGGATGCTTGCAATGAAAGCTCTATAGAGCTTATGTTTGTTTGTTTCTTTCTTTGATTTGATGTTTAACTTCCCAGTCAACACTATATAGATCATTTTGGAAACGTTGCTTCCAATTGTGTGGGACTCTTACCCGACATTGAGAAGAAATGACATCTCAAGCCCTGTCGCCCAATGAAACCAATAGGGTTTATAAGCATGCACCGTCTCGCACCGCTTTGCCTGGGCAGGCTTAGATCCTCTAAGCGGCTTACAAGTACATGTGTGCGGTCGGATTCAGCTGTGCGTGGAAGCATCATGGGCGGGGGCCGACAGAGCTTATGTTATTTTCGTTAATCTTTATCCATTACGAAAACACGCCTATACAAATACATTGTTAAAACTTTACCGCCAAAAACAAAAATTTTAAGATGAGAAATTGTGATATTTTCCTTATTTCTGCTCAAAATATAGATTCTGGGTACTTGTGAGATTCGCCTCATCGAGGCGGTTCTAACGAGTACCCATAATCTATATTTTAGAGCAGAAAAACGAAAAATAAGGTTTATCCCTACAAACCTCAATTTTACTATATAAAAGAGGGGTTCAAGGGGTCAAAATTATATAGGCGTGTTTTTGCGATGTTTATCAGTGTTCCAGCCATTGAAATTCATCACGAAATCACGCCTATATAATTCTGAGCCCCACCCCCACCCTTTGAACCCCACTTTTATAAAGTAAAACTGGGGTCTACAGGGGTAAACCTTATTTTTTCTTATTTCTGCCCTAAAATATAGATTGGGAATACTCGTTAGAACCGCCTCGATGAGGCGGTTCTAACGTGTACCCACAATCTTTATTTTGAGCAGAAATAAGAAATGAGGCGGTTCTAACGTGTACCCACAATCTTTATTTTGAGCAGAAATAAGAAAAATATCAAAATTTTGTAATATTTTTTTTTTCGGCGGCAAAATTTACAATGTGTTTGCATAGGCATGTTTTCGTAATGTTACTGCACATACACGTATATTCTGCACACATTGATGGTCCTGATAAGACGCCGCGATTTTTGGAGGCTGATTTGGGCCTGCTGTGTTTGCTAATATCCCAGTCATGTTCACAAGTCCGTTAAATGAACACCCCCTCTAAACCCCACATGATATAGAGAAACTAGGGTTTATGGGGTAAACATTATTATTGTTTTGCTATTTCTGCTCCAAGCTTGAGTGAGGCTCAATTCCTTCCTGCTGATATGGTGCCTTGCTGCTGATATGGTGCCTTCCTGCTGATATGGTGCCAGCAGTTGCAGTTATAAATATTTTGTTAAGAGTTGCCTAAAATCGTACTTCACGGTGTTTAACCGTGCATGTTTCTCGGATTACGACCGACTTAGTTGCATAAGAGGATTTGTTTGTTTGATTTGAGGTTGTTTGGCCCTTTCAAGATTATTTCCCTCATGTCGAGCCGATCGTTAATCATAGGTGGGCGAAACCCGGAGTACCCGGAGTACCCGGAGTACCCGGAGAAGGACCACCTGACCCTCCCTTGCAGAACTTGGCGTCTCGCATGTGACCCGAGTCAGGCTCGAACCACAGCGGTGGGAGACCAAATTATTAAGAGTTTGCGCTCTTACCCACTAGGCCGCGGAGGCCCGTGTTTGATTTGAGGTTTAACGTCCCCGTCAACACTGTAAAGGGCTTTTTTGAGACGTTGCTTCAAATTTTGTTGGACTTTTACTCGACATTGAGATGAAATCTCAAGCCCTGCCGCCCATGAAACCAATAAGGGTTATAAGCATGGGCGGGTCCGACTCGCACCGCTTTGCCTGGGCAGGCTTAGATCCTCTAAGCGGTTTACCAGTACTCGTGTGCGGGTCGGTTTCAACTCTGCGTGGAAACATCATACAGCCCATCTATTTCTTCAAGCCCCGATGGGCGGGGGCCGTTTATCAAGAGGAGGTAAAACTGTTAACAAACGTGTCATAACAGAAACATTCTTTATTACATTGAGTAATCCGTACATGACTAGACCGATTTATTTACTTGAAAGCCCTTTCCGGACCAAGTCTTTTCAATGTTAAATACTGGCCCCAGTTACATTTTAAAGCATTCTGGCCTGCAACTGGGACCTTTTGCTGATAATTGCTAATATAACTGAGTATGTCTTCTTTGTCTGTTTGTTTGATTGTGGTTTAACGTCCCCGTCAACACTATTTAGTACATTTTGGAGATGTTATTCCAATTTGGTGGGACTTTTACCTGGCATTGAGATGAAATGACATCTCAAGCCGTGCTGCCCAATGAAACCAATAGGGCTTATCCAAACGGTCTGGCTCTCATTACTTTGCCTGGGCAGGATTAATCTGTCTAAGCGGTTAGCCAGTACTCATATGCGGTCAATATCAGCTCTGCGGGGAAGCACCATGCAACCTAATCTATTCCTCCAAGCCCCGATAGGCGGGGGCTCTTGGTTTGACTCCTGTGCTACGAAGCATCAAAGCCAAGTTACATGAGTTAAGAGTCTGAGAAAATAATTGTTCAAGTGATACTTAATTTGTAGACTCTGCAACGGAAGGTCAGGTGTGTTTTTCCATGGTTACTGCGGTTTTGGCCCACATCTTAGCAACGATTGGCTCGAAATAATTGAAATGGACATATATCTAAAAAAAAATAACAGCAAAAAACATGCTTCATTTGTTGTTTTTTTTTGTACAATGCTCAACAGTCTTAAACACGTCATTGCCGCCCCCGCCCATAGGGGCTTGAAGAAATATATGGGCTGCACGATGCTTCCACGCAGAGCTGAATCCAGCCAGCACACTAGCACTGGTAAACCGCTTAGAGGATCTAAGCCTGTCCAGGAACCGCGGTGCGAGGCGGACCGTCCATGCTAATAAACCCTATTGGTTTCATAGGGCGACAGGGCTTGAGATGTCATTTCATCTCAATGTCGGGTAAAAGTCCCAAAAAATTGGAAGCAACCTCTCCAAAATGACCTTTACAGTGTTGACGGAGACGTTAAACCTCAAATCAAACAAAACAAACAAAACCCGTCAGTGACCAATAGAACCAGCAGAGAACCATCCATCTTATAGCTTTGGACAAGTACATACACAATTTAAGGAATGTAAAGATATTTTTATTTGTTGTAAGTTTTACACCAGTTTCCCTACCGTTTAAGCAAACAGTAAATGACCTGATCATACGCGGAGTCTGATCAGGATCTTCATTGTCAATGTCCCATTTTGAGACGCTAGCCATAAATGGGATAATTTAACTTCTTTCTTTCTTTCGTTCTTTCTTTCGTTCTTCTTTCTTTAATTTGTGAACCTGGCTCGGGTCCGTCATGTATGAAATATAGATGCCGGACTCGGTAGCTCAATCGGATGCGCGTCTGATTGGTGACCAGGAGTACGCGGCTTCTATACCTGCCGGGGTCGGCAACATTCTTTCGTTGCGATTGATCATGAATTTTTTTATGCGGTCATTATTTCCCTTCCGCTGATTCAAGAAGGGCAGTTGTCATTTTCTGGCGAAAGAATGTGCACTATACTGGTTAGCCACTTACGAATAGCCTGTCCACGCAAAGTGTGAATATGTGAACAGACGGGCTGAAATGACCTAAATAGTGTTGAAGGGGCCGTCAAACCCCAATAAAAACAAACAGACAATGAAATATAGGTTTATCTAGTTGACCTGAACGATTTTTTTTTTCAATCATGGCCCTGGGGTGAAATGCCCCTGTCCCTAGCATGCTCAGTTACACAGACTCAAGAGTAAAACTGGAATGTCCAGGCCTTTGATATTTTGTGTACTTACAACTTTAACCTCTAACAGCGTGGTTTAAAATTATCACGATAGGGTCAAAAGTGATCACTTGTTTTTTGTCGGAAATTTGAAAAATCTTCTCATTATAAACCACACTAGTTATCTATATAGAAGCATCGTCGCACTCTTGAACATACACTTTATACAATGCTGTTAAAGCAATACATCTGCTTGTTTGAAATTTCAGTATTAACTTATGATTTCTTCAGTTGTAGTTGAAATGGAGCTTTTTCTTCTTCAAACACAGTTTGCATGTGTTGGTTATAACATATCCTGAGTCGGCTGGGAGAGGCAAATGTGTCGTGTAGCTTTCGACATTAAAGAACCAAACAATATTTGAAAACGCCTGTTGTCCTTGCAACAGGGTAAGGTATGGGGGGATGCTATGAAATCTACCCACTTTAATTCTCCTTTCTCCTTAATTTCCCATCGCGTGAACAAGTCCGTGAAATGAAGACCCTCTATAACCCACTTTATATAGAGAAAATGGGGTTTACGGGGGTATACACTATTTTTCTTATTTTTGTTCCATGACATAGATTGTGGGTACATGGTAGAACCGTCTCAATGAGGCGGTTCTAACGAGCACCCACAACCTATGTTTGAAGTATTTATAAGAAACATATCAAGGATTTTCATCATAAAAATGGCCATCTTGGAGGTGTGAAAAATACACTATGTCGCACGGGTGTGTTACCGTAATGCTTACATGTTTTAGCGATCTTATAGTCGTATAATATTTATGTTGTACCCAATCGAGATATTTTTATATCGAATAATGATTTTAAGAAATTGGGCGAATCATTGCGCGTACATGTATATATTTTTCTCTGAATTTATATACTAAGCCACCATAAAATTCGGGTTCCGATAGACCTTGTTGCAGTATAGAATTAAGTCCAACATTGAAATTAGAAATTTAATCGGTATGACATCTATAAAATTTAGAAAAGGCTTTGCGTAGTTTACGATATCGATAACCCTGATTTAGAAGTTTAGCAGTATACATTTTATTACGAGTGTTGAAGTCAGTTACATGATTAGACACTCTGGCAAATTTAATTAATTGCGAAATATAAACGCCAAAGGATGCCGCACGAGGAACACCATCCAAGAAAGGAAGATATATAATCTCAAATTCATCGCGTTTATCACATTTTTGCTGGAAACGAACCCGTCTACAATAGAAAGATGTAAATCCCTAAACGGGGCCTGGTATCGGAAGAAATTTTTTTATTTAACTGAAGTTCTGGGTGGGTGGGGGTGGGGGGGGGTTGTTTGACTGATCAAACCATCGAAATAGGTGTTGTCAATATTGAATACATAATCCAAATATCTAGAAGTCGAGTTTAAGGCTTTGGTTTTCAACGGAAAGCATCATGAAGCCTCTTTCATAACAAAACAAGAACAGATCAGCCACAAGGGGAGCGCAGGCAAAGTGGTGTGACTCAGACCGCGCAATGCATATACTCATTTTGGTTTCATTGAGCGACAGGGCTTGAGATGTCATTTCAACCCAATGTCGGTTAAAAGTCCCACAAAATTGGAAGCAATGTCTCCAAAATGACATAAATAGCATTGCCGCGGATGTTAAACATCAATTCAAACAAAATGCAACTGGACAGGACTTGCTGTTATGGTCCCTGTAGGCATGTAAGTGGATAGAGCTTGCTGTGATGGTCCCTCCAGGGATGCAAATAGATAGGACTTGTTGTACGTATGTAGCAGGATACGATTTGCTGTTATTCTGCCTGCATTTATGTACTGAAAATGACCTGCTGTTGCTGTTGCGGTCCCTGTAGATATGTAACTGGATATGACTGGCTGTTATGGTCCCTGTGGGTATGTAACCTGAGCGGAACTGCTGTTATGGGCCTTGTACGTTTGTAACTGGATAGCATCCGCTGTTATTCTCCCTGCAGGTATGTAATCTGAGCGGACCTCTTGTTACAGTAACTGTGGGAATGTTATCTTAGCGTACCTGCTGTTATGGTCCCTGTAGCGGTGTAACTTGATCGGCACTGCTGTTATCGTCACTGATGATATGTAACTCTAGTGGACCTGCTGTTATGATCCCTGTAGGTATGCAACTCGATAGGACGTGTTGTTATGGTAACTGCTGGTAAGTAACCGGATAGGAATTGCTGCTAAGGTCCCTGTAGATATGTAATAGGATAGGGCTTGCTGTTATTCTCCTATAGGTAAGTAACCTGAGCGAACTGTTGTTACAGTTTATGTAGGTATGTAACTTAATTGGACCGGCAGTTATTCTCCCAGTAAGTATGTAACCTTAGTGGACCTGCTGTTATGGTCCCTGTAGGTATGTAACTGGATAGGACTTGCTGTTACGGTCCCTGTATGTATGTAACCTGAGCGTTCCGACTGGTATGGTCCGTGTGCGTATGTAGCTAGATAAGACCGGTTGGCATGGTTCTTGAAGTTATGTAACTGAATAGGACCCCCTGTTATGGTCCCTATAGGTATGTATCCTGTTCAGACCGCATGTTATGGTCCCTTTAAGTATGGTACGGGAAAGGACCTGCTGTTTATTTGTTTGATTTGAGGTTTAAAGTCCCAATATATAGGTCATTTTGGAGACGTTGCTTCCATTTTTGTGGGACTTATACCCGACATTGAGATGAAATGACATCCCAAGACCTGCCACCCAAGGAAACCCAAAGGGTTTATAAGAATGAACGGTCCGACTCGCAGCACTTTGCCTGGGCAGGCTTACATGTACACTCCATATTTTTCAGTTCTGTGGTGTATTCTTTGCTTCCAAAGGATAGCCATGAATATATTTGATGTCACTACAGTTGATGTCTGGGAATGTGTGGGGCCGTAAAATGTCTCCCTGCCCTACACCATAGTTTAGTTTATATTTCCTTGTCGCTTTGGATCATTGATTCCATTTCTGAATTGTGCAAATATTTTAGGGTCACTGATGAGGCCTAAGTGTCCGAAACTAATCTGGTAAAGAAAACATGTATATACATATACATAAATACCTTAAGGTACGTTATTGGATAGGACCTGCTGAAATTGCCCTGTAGGTATGTAACCCCGGCGAGCCTGCTGTTATGGTCCCTGTATGTATGTAACGGGAAAAGACATTCTGTTGTGATCCCTGTACTTATGTAAATGAATACAACCTGCTGTTATTCTCCCTGCAGGTATGTAACCTATGGAGACCTGCTGTTACAGTCGACCTTTGCAAACCTGCTGTTAATGTCCCTGTAGCATTTTAACTGGATTGACCCTGCTGTTCTGTTCCCTGTGTAAGACTTTTTATTGCCCCTGAAGGTATGTATCCTGTACAGACCTGCTGTCATGGTCCCTATAGGTAGATAGACCCTGACGTTATGGTCCCTATAGGTATGTAACTGGATAGGACCAGCTGTTATGGTCCCTGTTGGTATGTAACTGGATAGGATCTTCTGTTATGGTCCCTGTAGGTAATTAAGTAGATAGGACCTGCTTTCATGGTCCCTGTAAGTATGTAATCTGAGTGGACCTGCTTTTTTGTCCCTGTAGGTGTGCAAAAGGATAGAACTTGCTGTCATGTTGCCTTTGGGTATGTAGCCTGAGCGGTCTAGCTGTAAGTGGATAGAACCTGTTGTTATAGTCCCGTAGGTACATGTATCTGACTGGATAACACATTCTGATATTTTCCCTGCTATATATGACTGGAACAGACCTGTTGTTATGCTCCCTGTACGTATGTTACGGGATAGGGCTTGCTGTTGTTGTCCCGGTTGGTAAGTAACTGGATGGAACCTGCTGGTATGGTCCCTGCAGGTATTTAACTGGATAGGACTTGCTGTTAATGGCCCTGTAGGTATGTTACCTGAAAGGACCTGCTGTTCTTGTAACCGTAGGTATGTAACTGGATAGGACCTGCTGTTATGGTACCTGAAATTATGAAAGCTGAACGGATCCGCTTTTTCTGTCCCTGTAAGTATGTATGCTGAGTGGACATGCTCTTATGGTCCTTGTAGGTATGTAACCTGAGCGGACCAGCTGTTATGACCTTGTTGGTATATAACAAGAACGGACCTGGTGGTATGGCTACTGTATGTATGTTACTGGATAGAATTGCTGTCATGGTGCAGAAATGTAACTGGAAAGGACTTGCTGTTATGGTCCTGTAATAGGATAAGACTTGCTCTTATTGTCCTTTACGGTATGTTAGTCAATATGACCTGCTGTAATTGTCGCTATAGGTATATTGCAGTATATGACCAGATGTTATGGTCCCTGTTTGTATGTAACCTGAGCGGACCTGCTGTTATGATCCCGGTAGATATTTAACTGGATAGGACCGGTGGGTAAGTATAATAGCTGATCGAATTTGCTGGTTTGGTCCCTGAAGTTATGTAACCTGAGGAGACATGCTGTTATGGTACCTGTAGGCATGCAACCTGAGCGGATCTATGTATGTAACTGCATAAACCCTGCTTTTATGGTCCCTGTCACTATTTAAGCTGACCGGACATGCTGTTATGGTCCATGTAGGTATTAACATGTTAGGACCGCCTGTTACGGTCCTTCAGGTGTGTTACTGGACAGGACCTACGTTGATTGTCTCTGTAGGTGTGTATTCTGCGCGGACCTGCTCTTATTAGCCTTGTTGGTATCTAACTTGATAAGACTTGCTGCAATGGTTGCTGTAGGTATGTCAATGGTTAGGACATGCTGTTATGATCCCTGCACGTTTGTAACTGGAAAGAACCAGCTGTTATCTCCCTGTAGGTATGTTACCTTAGCGGACCTGCTGTTATAAACCCTCTAGTAATGTTACTTTTGCACACCTGCTGTTATGGTCCCTGTAGCAATGTTACTCGATTGGACCTGCTTTTATGTTCCCTATAGGTATGTAACCTGGATGGATCTGATGTTATGTAGACAGGACCTGCCCATATGGTCCCTGTGGGTATGACCATGTTCGGACCGCCTGTTACGGTCCTTTTAGGCGCGTTACTGGATAGGACCTGCTGTAATTGTCCCTGTAGGTATGTAGCCCTGGCGAACCTGCTGTTATGTAGCTTGAAAGGACTTGCTGTAATGGTCGCTTTAGGCATGTAACGGAAAAGGACATGCTGTTATGATATCTGTACGTATGTAACTGAACAGAACATGCTGTTGTTCTCCCTGCAGGTATGTTACCTATGGGAACCTTCTGCTACAGTCCCTCTAATAATGTTACCTTTGCAAACTTGCTGCTAATGTCGCTGTAGCATTTTAACTGGATGACACCTTCTGTTGTATTCCCTGTGGGAATGTATCTGAATAGGACTTTTTATTGTCCCTGTAGGTATGTATCCTGGACAGACCTGCTCTCATTGTCCCTATAGGTAGATAGGACCTGACGTTATGGTCCCGTTAGGTATCGAGCTGGATAGGACCTGCTGTTATGATCCCTGTTGGTATGTAACTGGATATTATCTACTGTTATGGTCCCTGTAGGTAATTAAGTGGATAGGACCTGCTATTATGGTCCCTGTACGTATGTTATCTGAGGGGACCTGCTTTATTGGTCCCTGTAGGTATGAAACTGGATAGAACTTGCTGTCATGTTGCCTGTGTTACTGGATAGGGCTTGCTGTTGTTGTCCCCGTAGGTATGTTACTGGATACGACCTGCTGGTATGGTCCCTGTAGGTATGCAACCTGAGCGGATCTAGAGTTTTTTAGGCCCCTGTGAGTATATAACTGCATAGACCCTGCTATTATGGTCCCTGTCATTATTTAAGCTGGCCGGACATGCTGTTATGGTCCCTGTAGGTATTAACATGTTCGGACCGCCTGTTACGGTCCCTTTAAGTGCGTTACTGGACAGGACCTACGTTGATTGTCTCTGTAGGTATGTATCCTGCGCGGACCTGCTCTTATGAGCCCTGTTGGTATCTTACTGGATAGGACTTGCTGTAATGGTTGCTGTACGTATGTTAATGGTTAGGACATGCTGTTATGATCCCTGTACGTTTGTAACTGGATAGAACCTGCTGTTATTCTCCCTGTTATGGTCCCTGTAGCAGTGTTACTTGATTTGCCCTGCTGTTATGTTCCCTGTAGGTATGTAACCTGGATGGATCTGCTATTATGGTCCTTGTAGGTAGTAAGGACCTGCCCATATGGTCCCTGTAGCTATTACCATGTTTGGACCGCCTGTTACGGTATGTAACGTATGGGAACCTTCTGCTACAGTCCCTCTAGTAATGTAACCTTTGCAAACCAGCTGCTTATGTCCCAGCAGCATTTTAACTGGATGGCACCTGCTGTTGTATTCCCTGTGGGAATGTATCTGAATAGGACTTTTTATTGTCCCTGTAGGTATGTATCCTGGACAGACCTGTTGTCATTGTCCCTATAGGTAGATAGGACCTGACGTTATGGTCCCTATAGATATGGAACTGGATAGGACCTGCTGTTAAGGTCCCTGTTGGTATGTAACTGGATATTATCTGCTGTTATGGCCCCTGTAGGTAATTAAGTGGATAGGACCTGCTATTATGGTCCCTGTACGTATGTAATCTGAGGGGACCTGCTTTATTGGTCCAAATAGGTATGAAGCTGGATAGAACTTGCTGTCATGTTGCCTGTGTTATTGGATAGGGCTTGCTGTTGTTCTCCCCGTAGGTATGTAACTGGATACAACTGCTGGTATGGTCCCTGTAGGTATGCAACCTGAGCGGATCTAAAGCTTTTAGGCCCATGTGGGTATGTAACTGCATAGACCCTGCTATTATGGTCTTTGCCATTAGTTAAGCTGGCCGGACCTGCTGTTATGGTCCCTGTAGGTATTAACATGTTCGGAACGCCTGTTACGGTCCCTTTAGGTTACTGGACAGGACCTACGTTGATTGTCTCTGTAGGTATGTATCCTGCGCGGACCTGCTCTTATTAGCCCTGTTGGTATCTAACCGAACAGGACTTGATGTAATGGTTGTTGTAGGTATGTTAATGGTAAGGACATGCTGTTATGATCCCTGTACGTATCTAACTGGATAGAACCTGCTGTTATGTTCCCTGTAGGTATGTAGCTGGAATGGCCATTCTTGCACACCAGACAAGGAAATCCGTGATTTTACCCTGGGATAGAAATTTATGTTCTGACCCTGGTGTTCCGACCCATAATCGAATAAAATCGCGTGTTTGATAAGTGTACTGGTTGATTACAACCTCATTCGCGGCGTCGTCATGCGTGACGTCACTAAACATTCCTGTTGTGCAATCACAAAATGGCGGACGTCGGTAACCGAAGTGACAGCAGCATTAAAAATTCGCAATAGAAATGGAAGGTATGCAAGAAAAAGAATCCTATATGGGTGTGAGGGGTGGATAGAAAAATCCGTCCCTCGGGATCACTGTCCGGCATCACTCGGCAAGCCTCGTGATGCCGGACAGTGACCCTCGGGATGGAGTTTTCCATCCACCCCTCACACCCATATAAGATTCTTATATGCTGTAATGGTCGTTGTAGGCATGTAACGGAAAAGGACATGCTGTTATGATCCCTGTACGTATGTAACTGAACAGAACTTGCTGTTGTTCTCCCTGCAGGTATGTAACCATGGGAACCTTCTGCTACAGTCCCTCTAGTTATGTTACCTTTGCAAACCTGCTGCTTATGTCCCTGTAGCATTTTAACTGATTGGCACCTGTTGTTGTATTCCCTGTGGGAATGTATCTGAATAGGACTTTTTATTGTCCCTGTAGGTATGTGTCCTGGACAGACCTTCTGTCGTTGTCCCTATAGGTAGATAGGACCTGACGTTATGGTCCCTATAGGTATGGAACTGGATAGGACCTGCTGTTATGGTCCCTGTTGGTATGTTAATGGATATTATCTGCTGCTATGGCCGCTGTAGGTAATTAAGTGGATAGGACCTGCTATTATGGTCCCTGTACGTATGTAATCTGAGGGGACCTGCTTTATTGGTCCCTGTACGTATGGATCTGGATATAATTTGCTGTCATGTTGCCTGTGTTATTTGATAGGGCTTGCTGTTGTTCTCCCCGTAGGTATGTAACTGGATACAACCTGCTGGTATGTTCCCTGTAGGTATGCAAGCTGAGCGGATCTAAAGTTTTTAAGGCCCCTGTAGGTATGTAACTGCATAGACCCTGCTTTAAATGGTCCTTGTCATAATTTAAGCTGGCCGGATATGCTGTTATGGTCCCTGTAGGTATTAACATGTTCGGAACGCCTGTTACGGTCCCTTTAGGTGCGTTACTGGACAGGACCTACGTTGATTGTCTCTGTAGGTATGTATCCTACGCGGACTTAATCTTATGAGCCCTGCTGGTATCTAACTGTACAGGACTTGATGTAATGGTTGCTATAGGTATGTTAATGGTTAAGACACGCTGTTATGATCCCTGTACGTTTGTAACTGGATAGAACCTGCTGTTATTCTCCCTGTAGGTATGTTACCTTAGCGGACCTGCTGTTATAGACCCTCTAGTAAAGTTACTTTTGCACACCTGCTGTTATGATCCCTGTAGCAGTGTAACTGGATTGGACCTGCTGTTATGTTGCCTGTAGGTATGTAACCTGGATGGATCTGCTGTAGTGGTCCTTGTAGGTAGATAGGACCTGCCCATTTGGTCCCTGTGGTTACTACCATGTTCGGACCGCCTGTTACGGTCCCTTTAGGCACGTTACGGGATAGGACCTGCTGTAATTGTCCCTGTAGGTATGTAACCACGGCGAACCTGTTGTTATGGTCCCTGTAGGTCTGTAGCTGGAAAGAACATGCTGTTATGGTCGCTGTAGGCATGTAACGGAAAAGGACATGCTGTTATGATCCCTGTACGTATGTAACTGAACAGAACTTGCTGTTGTTCTCCCTGCATGTATGTAACCTATGGGAACCTTCTGCTACAGTCCCTCTAGTAATGTTACCTTTGCGAACCTGCTGCTAATGTCACTGTAGCATTTTAACTGGATTGGACCTCATGGTGTGTTCCCTGTGGGAATGTATCTGAATAGGACATTTTATTGTCCTTGTAGGTATGTATCCTGGACAGACCTGCTCTCATTGTCCCTATAGGTAGATAGGACCTTACATTATGGTCCCGTTAGGTATCGAACTGGATAGGACCTGCTGTTATGGTCTCTGTTGGTATGTTACTGGATATTATCTGCTGTTATGGTCCCTGTAGGTAATTTAGTGGAGAGGACCTGCTATAATAGTCCCTGTACGTATATAATCTGACGGGACCTGCTTTATCTGGACCCTGTAGGTATGAAACTGGATAGAACTTGCTGTCATGTTGTCTGTGTTACTGCATAGGGTTTGCTGTTGTTATCCCCGTAGGTATGTATCTGGATACGACCTGCTGGTATGGTCCCTGTAATCTGGATTCAGCTATATGTGGCTGAAAAACTGCTAGTATGCTCCGTGTACATATTTATCTGGACAGGACTTGTTGTAAATGTCCTTGTAGGTATGTTACCTGAGCGGACCTGTTGTTCTGGTACCCGTAGGTATGTTACTGGATAGGGCCTGCTGTTATGGTACCTGAAATTATGTAAGCTGAACCGACCCGCTTTTTCTGTTCCTGTAAGTGTGTAACCTGAGTAGACATGCTGTTATGGTCCCTGTAGGTATATAACCGGAGCGGACCAGCTGTTATGGCCTTGTTGGTATTTAACTAGAGTGGACCTGGTGTTATGGCCCCTGTAGGTATGTGAATGGATAGGACTTGCTGTGATGATGCAGAAATGTAACTGGATAGGACTTGCTGTTATGGTCCTGAAGGTATGTAATAGGATAGGACATGTTGTTATTGTCCTTTTCTGTATGTAAGTCAATAGGACCTGCTGAAATTGTCGCTGTAGATATGTTACAATATAGCACCAGATGTTATGGTACCTGTAGGTATGTAACCTGAGCGGACCTTCTGTTTTGATCCCGGTTGATATTTAACTGGATAGGACATGTGGATAGTTATATAAGCTGATCGAACTTGCTGGTTTGGTCCCTATAGGTATCTAGCCTGAAGAGACATGCTATTATGGTACCTGTAGGTATGCAACCTAAGCGGATCTAAAGTTTTCAGGTCCCTGTGGGTATGTAACTGCATAGACCCTCCTATTATGGTCCCTTTCATTATGTAAGCTGGCCGGAAATGCTGTTATGGTCCCTATAGGTGTTAACATGTTCGGACCGCCTGTTACGGTCTCTTTAGGGGCGTTACTGGATAGGACCTACGGTGATTGTCTCTATAGGACTTGCTGTAATGGTTACTGTAAGTTTGTTAATTGATAGGACCTGCTGTTATGATCCCTGTACGTATGTAACTGAATAGAACATGCTGTTATTCCCCCTGTATGTAGGTTACCTGTTGCTACAGACCCTCTAGTAATGTTGCCTTTGCACACCTGCTTTTATGGTCCATGTAGCAATATTACTGGGTTGGACCTGCTGTTATGTTCCCTGTAGGTATGTAACTTGGATGGATCTGCTGTAATGATCCTTGTAGGTAGATAGGATCTGCCGTTATGGTCCTTGTAGGTATGTTACTGGATAGGACCTTCAGTGATGGTCCCTGTTGGTTTGTTACTGGATAGGACCTGCTGTTATGGTCCTTGTAGGTATGTAACTGGATAGAACCTGCAATTATTGTCTCTGTACGTCTGTAACCTGAGCGGACCTGCTGCATTGGCCCCTGTAGGTATGTAACTGGATAGAACTTGCTTTCATCTTCGCTGTAGGTATTTAGCCTAAGCGGTTTTGCTTTTATGGTACCTGTATGTATGTAATTGGATAGGACCTTTTGTTATAGTCCCATAGCTATCTGACTGGACATTCTGATAGGTTCCCTGCTATATGTGACTGAAAAAAACTGCTGGTATGCTCCCTGTACGTATGTAACTGGATAGGTCTTGCTGTTGTTGTCCCCGTAGGTATCAAACTGGATAGGACCCACTGTCATGGTTCCTTCCGTTATGTTAGCTGAGCGGACCTGCTGTTACGCTCCTTGTACGTATATCACCTGTTCGGAACACCTGTTATGGTCCCTGTTGGTATGTAACTGGATAGGATCTGCTGTTATGGTCCCTGTAGGTAATTAGGTGGATAGGACCTGCTATAATGGTCCCTGTACGTATGCAATCTGAGCGGACCTGCATTATTGGTCCCTGTAACTGTGAAACTGGATAGAACTTGCTGTCATGTTGCCTGTGCTTAAGTAGTCTGAGCGGTCTTGCTGTTATGGTACCTGTAGGTATGTAAGTGGATAGTGCCTGTTGTTATAGTCCCGTAGGTACATGTATCTGGCCGGATAAGACATTCTGATATGTTCCCTGCTATATATGACGTGACAAGACCTGCTTTTATGCTCCCTGTACGTATGTTACTGGATCGGGCTTGCTGTTGTTGTCCCCGTAGGTATATAACTGGATAGGACCTGCTGGTATGGTCCCTGTAGGTATTTAATTGGATAGGACTTGCTGTTAATGTCCCTGTACGTGGTTAAGATGGCGGTGGTAGGATGTGTTTTTGTATCTCGGAGATAAATTTTGGCTAGCATGTAGCATGTAGCATTTTAAGACTTTTGGAGGACAAAACTTTGCTTGAGTCACAATGTGTTTTGTGTTCTGTGATTTCTGATTCCTGACATTCGGATATCAGTCGCCTTTGATATGTAATGTGTAAAAACAATGGATCATAAGGGATCATAATACTGACTGAGTATGTATTCACACAACTATTTGATTATCTAACAATGTCATTACTCTTTACTCAAGTGTAAATCACATTCCTGCTTAAGCAGTCTAACGGTTTAACGGTATTCTCTCCCACGCGGATGGATTTAAGGCTACAGTGACTTCCCAAATGTAAGGAATGAGCTTTGATGAGAAGACACCAGTGGTACAATATAACAAGAATCGTGAATTGACGTCGCCAGAATTTGTTATAGACACAAAAAAGAACAGACTAGAATTTGGGTTAATTGATCCAGCTGACTTACCACCATTACCCGTCTCACCTGGTTCGCCAAAATCAACAATAGACATGGCTACAGACCCAACAACTCAAATCGTCATCCCGCCGACTGAAATGGTTAAACTTTCTGAAATGCTGAAGGTCACATTTCGGGATGAGATTGGAACTATGGTCACCACGATTGTAAATGGTGTCCTGCACGGCCTGCACGACAGAATCAGCAGTCTCGAGAAGAAGAATAACGAGCTAAAGACAGAAAACACTGCGCTGACAGCTCGAGTGATACCCTGGAATCCCAGGCAGACAAGGCTGAACATGAACAGTACAGTCGGAGAAATTGCCTCCGTATCTCAGGCCATGTTGAGCGAAAGGATGAAGATACCGACGGGATTGTTATGAAAATAGCATCTGATATAGGCTCAAACATCCGAATACAGGACATCGACCGTTGCCACAGGCTGGGTAATCCTAATCAACCCAGGAGGTCAAAACCACGAGAAATTATAGTGAAATTCTCGACGTACCGCACTCGTACCGAGTTCTATAAAATGCGTACAAAGCTTAAAGAGAAAGGCTACGAGGGTGTTTTTGTTAATGAGGACCTTACGAAGACGAGAAGTAAATTTCTCTATGAGGCACGTGTGCTTGTGAAGGCAAACCATATTAAGGGAGCCTGGTCGTCGGACGGAACTGTACTTATAAAGGATAAACATGACAAAGTTCATCGACTCAGCTCATTAAATGACTTGGTGCCTTTTAGTTATGTACCATCTTCTGAAAGGTCCAATGATCTTCAAGGTTCTATTGGTGGCGCTACGGCAATGGACTAGGTTTATCTAGCTATTTGACAATATTTGCCAACGTACTGTAGATTACAGTAGGGTTCTACTATTGAGGCCACCTGAAATAAACACAAATTGAATGTGCTTCTTAAAAGTTGATATTGAGGGACCTTAGCTCTTTAGCATTGCGTAGGCCCATTGTCCTTTAGTGGGTGACCACATTTGGGATTGCTCGAAGGTGGTCTTAGACCACCTTTGAGCAGTCTTAGGGGTGGTCTAAATGTGTGAACAGTGCTGTATATACCGAACTCAGCCCATCGGCTCAGTTTGATCTAGGTCTGCACTTTGTGTTAGTAATTTTATCTTGGTGATCACTGGTGATTTTAGACTGTTCAAGGGTGGTCTTCTAGACCACCTTTGATCAGTTTCAGTGGTGGTCTTGATATGGGAACTCAGCTGCAAATCCTCAGAGTGTAAATAACTCGTATGACTTATGAATGGCAAATATTTATAGTATTTACAGTATTTGATATAATTGATTACAAATAACCCATAAAATACCAATCACGACAATTGTCGTCTGCTTTATCGTCTGTCGGATTTTTTGCAGACGGTTTGGTCCCTGATCGGGCTGCTCCTCAGGGAGCAGTCTAATCAGGATCCAAACTGTTTGCATTTATGCTTAACATACATAAATATATTATATTTAAAGTTCGCAAAAATGTTCAACAGACGATGGGGCGGACCGCACTTTCGGGTGTGGTATTTTCTTGGCGTCCTAAGGGTTAAGAGCATATGTGCTCCATTATATACTTTCAGAATTTTCGATTATTGCTTAAAATGCTTGGTGTAGGGTCGTTGTAGCCTCGAATCTAGATGTTGCATCATATATGGGTAGCAAATCGAATAATTTTTCTGCATACGATCCACTGCACCCAAGCGCCTATTCACTGGCAATGGGCTCATCAAGAAAATAAGCCTTTATGATTTTGTCTTCCTTGAACCCCATTTTTATATAGTGAAACTGGGGTTTGCATGGGTGAACTTTATTTCACTTGTCTCTGTCCTGGGTCATGCATTTTGGTCCGTGCTCGTCGACAGTGCTTTTTATTGACTCATCAAGTAAAAACACATGCATCGACGTCCCATTGGTATCGCTCCGACCTTCAATGTCATACCGACGTTGGGTGGACATTATTTCAGATTTGCTTGGCTTAGTTCATGGTTTTCGCCCACCTATGATTAACGATCGGCTCGATATGAGTGAATTATTCTTGAAGGGGCCGTAAAACCCGTACCAAAGAAAAAAAATAGTTCATGGTGAACAAGTGTAGCGTTACGATATTGTAGTTGAGTTTTCTCCCTTAGCTTATTTGTGTAATGGATTTGCTAAGACTACCAATGCACTTCTTAGTACTATGAACAAATAATTTTTATTGTTACGGAACTAAATGCTTTGCTAGACACTTTCATTATTTAGATGGTTGTATTCTTAGAATGTAAGAGTTCAAACCGAAAACATGCCTATACAATTTGACAGTCATTAACCCTTTTTTACACAGTATATTTTTTTTTCGTCTGCTTAGGGGTATGGATTGTGGGTACTTGATAGAACCGCAGTTCTATCGAGTCCCCGCAATCTGTGTTTTGGGCGGATATGGGAAGAACTTCAGAACTTGTATCTGGAAAATACCTTTTTGATGGTAAACAAATCTTTCAATAGTTCCCAATTTACATGTTTTCGTTAGGTTCTTTTGTATTTAGATTGTTGACGACAGGTAATAGATTCGAGCCTGGATCGGGTCACATGTGAGTCGCCAAGTTCTACAACGGAAGGTCAGGGGGTTTATCCCCAGATACACCGGTTTTCGACCACCTCTGAGTAATTAATGATCGGCTCAACATGAGCGAAAAAATCTTGAACGGGCCACAAAAAAAAAAAAAAAAAGATGACAGGAGTGTTAGATAATTCATGTAGCTGACTATAACCGCATTGAACGGGCACGGGAGGTGCAAGCAGTACAGTCTCATACCGAGCTTAGCCTACTGGCTCAGTTCGATCTGGGTCTGCAATTTTATATCAGTGTATGTTGGTTAATTTTGGTGTCGTAGCATCAGGAAAGCATGCCTATTTAATTTTGACGCCCTCATACCACACCTTTATTCAGTGAGCTGGGGTTGACAGGTTTTTATTATATCTGCTTAGAGACATGGGTTGTAGGTACTCGATAGAACCGCCTCGTTGAGATGGTTCTATGGAGACTCCGTGGTCTGTGGTTTGGGTTTGGGCTGAGGGGGGAGAAACATCACATATTTTTCAACTTAAAACCTTCTCTCTTTTTGCCGAATAAAATGACAATTTTACTTGAATAGGCATGTTTTCGTAATGGTGTGTGACGGCGTAACTACAACAACCCCCTAGTGGTCTTCAGTGGAAATCTTCCACTGACCGTTCCAAGGCGGCTCTTCTGTGGCGATTTATTTATGTTGTTGTTTGTTACTTACTGTGTGTATCACTTGTGTCTTTTAATTTTGGATGGCCATATGGCCATTTTGTGGGAAAGTAACTGTCCATATGGCCTTCCTTTGTTTAGGTTTCCATTATGGTCTGGTCGCTTAATGTTTGTATTTCTTTCCCTTTGGTGTCTTTTATGGATGGAGTAAGTTAATTGTATCAATTCCTGATCTTTGTTTTACTTCTACTTTAAAGGTTGACCACATATTACGTTACTTCTTCTGCCGTTTTGTCTTGATTTATACGTTAATTGTTGCATCTATTATTATTATTATTATTATTATTATTATCGTATATATTTTTATGGAAACAATGCGTGCAATAACGACGCCATTGTTGCCACATTTTTCCTGTAGGTCTTATCGCCTCTACCAACTTGATTGCTTAGCTACAAACTATTTTGTCGCTGAGGTTATTCTCATTTTGCACATGTCATAATATTCTACTTTACCCTTCACTCTTAAGCAAGAAGTTTATTATCTGGTTTAAAGCTTTTTCGTATATACCCCTATTATCTATTGTTGCTTGGTAACCTTTGGCCTGCTGAATATTCAATTAAGCCACACCCATTTCTGACTTTAAACTAATCAAATTACTTGACGCAATTTATTTCTACATATTGATAAACTAAATGTCAAACAGTGTAGATCCTGATCAGATGGCTTCTTCATAAGCCATCTGGTCTGGATCTACACTGTTTGCAAAGATAGGGCTTGTCGCCAACAGCAGGCTAGGGGTTAATATTCATTTTTTGATTCTTGCAGTTGACTGCAATCGTTAACACCCCCACAGACACGTCCATATGCATGCATGCGCGCAAGCGCATGCATGCGCGTGTTCATGTTCGTGCACCCTCGTGTGCGCGTATGCGCACACGCGTGTGCGTCCGGCGTGCGCGCGCGCTTATATAAAAATTACATACTTAAATGAACATAACATGTAATTTGACTTTCATTGAAGTTCATTTAAAACATACGACACGATTTGGTACAATTTACCTACAGGTCGACGAATGTTTGTTGGGCGCTGTGTCGCGCGGGGCGGTCCGTCTGATGCCGTTGTGTAGGGCTGATAATATCATTAATATAGCTAACTTATATAATAAGAAGCTGAAACGCATTTCTGAACTGATGCAAAACAGAAAGATGCAAAAGCGAGGGGAAAGTCGATTACTCTACACGGCGGTGTCTGTGTGGCGTAGTGTTCGGCAGATAGACGTCGACCTGCAAATATGATGTTTTGCCTCCATATTTACATTCATTTCTTTTGACTATGTCTATTATGTTTTTCAGTTTTATTCTTTTGGTATCTACTCTATTTTTTTCTATTCTTGATTATGTTGGGGAGGTTCTGGAGGGGGATCGGGCCCACACGTGTCTTGACTCATTATCAATGCAACTCGCTTTGTCTGGCATCACGACTTCATTACTTTTCACTCAACTTGTTAGTGGGATTACATGACTCTCAAGCGAGGCCAAACATTTGACGTCGTTTTGCCAGTATATCGCCGCATGCACACATTCAACCTATGCATCCATCTGTTATTACTGATATCGTTTCAACGTAAACCGGCACACTCTTACATTATGACCTCATGTCTGTGCAGTAATGCCTCCATTTATAAGCATATTAAGCCACTAAGATTTTTCAAATTCCTAGAACCTGGTCACAATGCTACGGAAAACAAACAATTTACTGTTGTATGTGTTCTTGTATTATCTGCAGTTGACATTACACTATGGCTAGGTATTCTTCTCCTCTGCTCCGGTGACATCCATCCTAACCCAGGACCGGCGTCAACGACATCGTCGGGTAGTCAGAGCAGTTCCTCTAGCATGTCTACGAATATTTTTAATTCTCTACATCTTAACCACCATCTGTCCTTCGTTCAATATAATATTCAGAGTATTTCAAACAAATTAGACGTCTTACATGCCGAACTCTTCGATTTTGATATTTTAGCATTTACTGAGACATGGCTTAGCCAAACCATTAACACCGATGCTTTGCTCCTTCAGTCTTATAGTACTCCAGAACGAAAGGACCGTCTGGGCGACGCACATGGGGGTGTCATTGTCTACGTCAAAGAAGGAATTCGATATAGACGTCGTAATGATCTAGAAATTGGAGGTCTGGAATGCATTTGGATTGAAGTGGCAAATAACAAGAAAAAAATTCTCTTTGGTCTTTTTTATAGGGCCCCAAATTCTGACGCGAACTGTCACAGCAACATAGAGGACTCTATTGCTCTAGCTATTGATACTGGTATTGCAGATATTATAATCACTGGCGACCTCAATTTCAACTACCTTGACCTACAAACGCGTAGGAAAATTGACTCATTCTGTACTCGTTTCTCTCTCCACCAGACCATCGGTCAGCCAACACACTATACAGAGCATTCTTCTTCTCTTATCGATATTATTCTAGTTAGCAATAAGGAACATATTATTCTTAGTGGGGTTGGAGATCCATTTCTAAATCAACAATTACGATATCACTGTCCCATTTATGGTGTTCTTAAATTTGCAAAACCAAAGTTGAAACTTTTTGACCGACAAATATGGGATTATAAAAAAGGCAATTATGACCTGCTACGGGAAAAAGCTTCTGCTATTGACTGGACCTCTCTGGCACATGAAAATATTGATATATATTCCAATAACTTGAAGAACTCCATAATTACTATTGCAAAAGAATGTATACCACAATCCATACCCCTAATGTACAATAAAAGTCAAACCCTCGGAACCCCCTTGGCTTACATCCTTCCTCAAACGTCATATACGCAAACGCAAACGAGCATACAGGAAGGCGCTTCGCAGTAATCTAGAAAGGCATTGGACCAAGTTTAGAACATTACGAAATCAAGTCACAAGCATCATACGCGATTCCAAACAAAAATATTTTGACAGAATAGCAGACAAATTAAAATCAGATACTCTTACATCAAAGGACTGGTGGGCAACGCTAAAGACATTTATTACTCCTAACTTCAAATCAGTAATACCACCACTCGAATCGGAAGGTCAGATTTTTACAGATGAAACAGACAAAGCAACTATTCTCAATAAATTCTTTCAAGGACAATCTCAGCTAAATGACACAAACTCCTATCTTCCCGACTTGCCCCAACCTTCTTATCAATCCCAGTTAAGTACCATAACTCTTACACCACTAGAAGTACAGTCAACCATTCAGACTCTGAAAGTAGGAAAAGCCTCCGGCCCAGACGGTATAAGCAACCGTATTCTGAAGGAACTGTCGAGCGAGCTTTCTGCACCTTTCTGCAATCTGTTCAACCAATCTTTGCGTTATGGGATATTCCCAACGACTTACAAATACGCTAATGTTTCTCCTGTTCCCCAAAAAGGTGATTTATCTATTGTTTCTAACTATCGCCCAATTTCCTTACTGAACGCTGAAGCCAAACTTTTCGAGAGACTAGTTTTCAAGCACCTATATAATCACCTTCAAAACAATAACACTCTGTCATCTCTTCAGTCCGGTTTTATTCCGGGTGATTCTACAGTTAACCAGCTTACATTTTTATATCACACTTTCTGCGAAGCACTCGATGCTGGCAAAGAAGTAAGGGCAGTTTTTTGTGACATCAGCAAAGCATTCGATCGTGTCTGGCACACAGGTCTAGTGTACAAACTAAAAGTTGCTGGTGTCACAGGCTCTGTTCTTCATTGGTTTAAAAACTATCTTTCAGATAGAAGACAGCGTGTCGTTTTACCAGGCGGTACCTCGGACTGGGCATTCATAAGGGCAGGTGTACCTCAGGGGTCAATTCTAGGGCCCCTACTCTTCTTATTTTACATTAACGACATCGTCACCGACATCGGTTCAAATATTCGTCTATTTGCTGATGACACTAGCCTTTTCATAGTTGTAGACGATCCTGTCTCAGCTGCTACCTGTCTCAACTCTGACCTCGATAAAATTTCCAAATGGGCTGCTACCTGGCTCGTAGCTTTTAACCCGTCGAAGAGTGCATCTTTCCTCATGTCACGTAAGTTAATCAAACCAAATCACCCACCTCTATTTATGCAAAACATTCAGATTGACGAAGTAGACTTCCACAAACATCTGGGCTTATATTTTTCTCAAGATTGTTCTTGGCACAAACAGATTGATTATATAAAAGAGAAGGCATGGTTCAGAATAAATGTAATGCGGAAACTGAAATTCAAACTTGACAGAAAATCACTAGAAACCATTTATACAGCTTTTATAAGGCCAATTTTGGAATATGCTGATGTTATTTGGGACAACTGTTCACAATACGAAAAAAATGAACTCGAGAAAATTCAGGTTGAAGCAGCAAGGATAGTCACAGGCTCAACTATACTAGTCTCCTTGAATAAACTGTACCAAGAAGTCTGTTGGGATACACTTCAACAAAGGCGACACAAACATAAACTGACATTATTTTACAAAATGTTTAACAACTTAGCACCTACCTATCTTTCTTCCCTTCTTCCACGACAAGTTAGCACAATATCTCGTTATAACCTGAGAAACTCTAGCGATCTTCAAACCATCAGAACTAAAACAAGCCCCTATTACAATTCTTTTTTGCCGTCAACGCTCAGAGAATGGAATAATCTACCAGTAGAAGTTAGACAACTCCCAACTCTCAATTCGTTTAAATACCATCTAAGCAAAGACAAGCGTAAGGTACCCAAACATTACTACCACGGAAAAAGGAAGGCTCAGATACTACACACACGACTACGTACTGGATGTAGCTCACTAAATTTAGAACTGTTTATGAAAAACATAATAGAGTCACCACTGTGTCTTTGCGGTAGTGTAGAAAACTCACAACATTTTTTCTTTCACTGCAGACTTTACCAAGCACCTCGTACCATTCTCCTGAACGCAGTAAATCTTATCCAAACACCCTCATTAAATCTCTTACTGTATGGTGATCCAGGTTTATCACACGATGATAATAGTTGGTTATTTGACCATGTACACAAGTATATACTACAAACCAAACGCTTTTGATTGAATTCTGCATGCGTCGACAATCAACGCAGCAAGGACAACATTGTGTGCCCTATCCCCATCCTCTCTCCATCATATCTGATTTGGTTATCAATTTATTTATTTATTTTTTCCTTTTCCTTTCTTATTTACATGTCGAACGTTTTCAGAATTTTCTCTGTATTTATTCAGCATGTTAAATAGTAAAAGCCGCCACTAAAGATACAAATACAATTATTAAGGAGAGGAACTCTATAAGCTGCTGCTTTCGTTCTAATCCTTTCAATAAGTCACTGTTTGTATTAGTATATGATTCTTGTATTGTAAACCTATCTGAATAAAATATGTTTAAACCAATGTCCCTGTAGGCATGTTACCTGAGCGGACCTGCTGTTCTGGTACCCGTAGGTATGTAACTGGATAGGACCTGCTGTTATGGTACCTGAAATTATATAAGCTGAACGGACCCGCTTTTTCTGTCTCTGTAAGTATGTAACCTGAGCGGACATGTTGTTATGGTCCCTGTAGGTATATAAACTGAGCGGACCAGCTGTTATTGTTGGTATTTAACCAGAGCAGACCTGGTGTTATGGCCCCTGTAGGTATAGGACTTGCTGTAATGGTGCGGAAATGTTACTGGATAGGACTCGCTGTTATGGTCCTGAAGGTATGTAATATGATAGGAATGCTTTTATTGTCCTTCTAGGTATGTAAGTCAATAGGACCTGCTGTAATTGTCGCTGTAGGTATGTTACAGTATAGGACAAGATGTTATGGTCCCTGTAGGTATATAACCTGAACGGACATGCTGCTATGATCCCGGTAGATATTTAACTGGATAGGATCTGTGGATAATTATATAAGCTGATCGAACTTGCTGGTTTGGTCCCTGTATGTAACCTGAGGGGACATGCTGTTATGGTACCTGTAGGTATGCAACCTGAGCGGATCTAAAGTTTTCAGGTCCCTGTGGGTATGTTACAGCATAGACCCTGTTGTTATGGTCCCTGTCATAATGTAAGCTGGCCGGACATGCTGTTATGGTCCCTGTTGGTATTAACATATTCTGACCGCCTGTTACGGTCCCTTTTGGTACGGTAATTGTCTCTGTAGGTGTGTATCCTGGGTGGACATGCTGTTATGATCCCTGTAGGCATGTTATTGGATAGGACTTGCTGTAATGGTCGCTGTAGGTATGTAACTGGATAGGACATGCTGTTATTCTCCCTTGTGTTACCTTAGCGGACCTGCTATTACAGGCCCTCTAGTAATGTTACCTTTGCACATCTGCTGTTATGGTCCCTGTAGCAATGTAACTGGATTGAACCTGCTGTTATGTTCCCTGTAGGTATGTAACCTGGATTGATCTGTTGTTATGATCCTTGTAGGTAGATATGACCTGCCGTTATGGTCCCTGTAGGTATGTTACTGGTAGGACCTGCTGTTATGGTCCCCGGGGGTATGTAGTTGGATAGGACCTGCAATTATGGTCTCTGTACGTATGTAACCCTGTAGGTATGTAGCTGGATAGAACTTGCTATCATGTTCCCTGGAGGTATTTAGCCTAAGCGGTTTTGCTTTTATGGTACCTGTAGGTATGGAATTGGATAGGACCTGTTGTTATAGTCCCATAGCTATCTAACTGGACATTCTGATATAATCCCTGCTATATGTGGCTGAAAAACTGCTATTATGCTCCCTGTACGTATGTAACTGGATAAGTATTGCTGTTGTTGTCCCCGTAGGTATGAAACTGGATAGGGCCCACTGTTATGGTTCATTCCGTTATGTTAGCTGAGCGGACCCATGTTAAGCTCCCTATAGGTATGTCACCTGTTCGGACCACCTGTTATGCTCCTTTAGGATGTTAATGGATTGGACCTGCTGTAATTGTCCCTGTAGGTATGTAACCTGTGCGGATCTGCTATTGTGGTCCCTGCATGCAGTCTAAATGCAGAAAAAAATATAACCGCAATGACTTCAGTACCTAATTTCGTAAAGTCATTCTTAGATATTAAAAGACTGGGTACAACATAAATGTTATACGACAGACTGCATGCATGGTAGTTAACGAAATCACGGTTGACAAATTTGCATCCTTCTATAATTGCACGGCGGTGGGTCAGGCCTCAGATTCTATGACGGTTCCAAAGTAAAGGCTTATAGAGAATAAGAGTAATGTTGGTTGGTGCCTGATGCTCTATCTTTGGTCGGGCCCATCAGAGTCTAAATGTTGGTTTTCTTTTGCTCCAGCATTTCGGTGGTTTCTTGCTGTCGAGTCCTCACCGTTGTTTCATCTCTGTGGTTGTTTGATTATTTGTGTTCACGGAGATGTTGCACTGATGAGTTAGGAGGCCTTCATGCGGACTGAACAAATTATTGTCTAAATCGCGACGGAAGTAAGGGCGAGGATTGTAGCCACGTAAAATCGATTTAAGCCGCCCATTGGAATTCGTTTCCGCTGACCGTTCCAAGGCGGTTCTTCTGTCGCGGTTTATTTTTGTTATTGTTTGTCTTTGGGTGTTTGTGTCGCTTATATTATTTTATTTTGGATAGCCTATTGGCCATTTTGTGGGAAAGTAACTGTCCTTTTGGCTTTCCGCTATTGATGTTTCCATTAAGTCTGTTGTTTCATGTTTGTGTTTCTTTCCCTTTGGTGTCTCTGATGGGAGCTGTGGGTTGATTGTATCGATTCCTGATCATTGCCTCCACTTCTATGTTTCCTGTTATTGTTGCTGTAGGTATGTAACATGACCGTATCTGCCGTTTTGGTACTTGTAGGTATGTAATCTGAGCGGACATGCTGTTAAAGGCTCTGTTGGGACGAAAAATTAGCATACCGGCTTTTATGGTCCCTGTATGCATGTGACTATATAGGACCTGCTGTTACAGTCCCTGTAATGATGTTTGGCTCCGCGGACCTGCTGTTGTGGTCCCTGTAGGTATTTAACCTGAGCGGACCTTCTGTTGTAGTCCCTGTAGGTATGTAACTGGCTAGGAATTGCTGTTTTGTTCCCTGCAGGTATGTTACTGGATAGGACCTGTTGGTATGTAACCTGGGCGGACCCGCTATTAGGGTCTCTGTAGGTATGTGATTGGATTGGACTTGCTATAATGGTCACTGTGGCTATGTAACTTGATATGACCTGCTGTTATGTTCCTTGTTCATATGTGACTGGATATGACATACTATTATTATCCCTGCAGGTATGTAACCTTAGCGGACCCGCTGTTACAGTCCCTCTAGTACTGGTACCTTAGCGGACCTGCTTTTATGGTCCCTGTAGCCGTGTAACTATTCAAAGCATTTTAAAAATTTTATATACGTCATTGAAAATTCAATGTTGGACTTAAATCTCGTCTGCAACAAGGTCTATTGGAATCCGAATTTTATGGTGTCTTAGTATATAAATTCAGAAAACTATATATATGCAATGACTGCACCCAATTTCGTAAAATCATTCTTCGATATAAAAAGATAAGGTATAACATAATTGTTATACGACAGACTGCATGCATGATAGTTAACCCAATCACGGTTGACAACTTTGCTTCCCTCTTTAAATACAGGCCTCAGATTCTATGACGTTTCCAGCGTAAAGGCTTACTGAGAATTAGAGAGTATTTAATTTTATGCGATGCTGGTTGGTGCCTGATGCTCTGTCTCTGGTTTGGTCCATCGTAGTCTAACCGTTTGTCTTCTTTTGCTCCAGCATTTCCGTGTTTTTTGCTGTCGAGTCCTCACTGTTGTTTCATCTTTGTGGTTGTTTGATTTTTTTTATTCATGGAGATTTTGCACGGATGAGTTAGGAGACCTTCATGAGGACACAACAGATTATTGTCTGAATCTTGACGGAAATAAGGAGGATTGTGGCCATGTAAAATCGATTTAAGCCAACCCCCCCCCCCCCCCCCCCCCCCTCAGTGGAGTTCGTTTCAATGACCGTTCCAATGCGGTTCATCTGTCGCGGTTAATTGTCTGTGAGTATGTGTATCGCTTGTATTATTTTGTTTAGATAGCCAATTGACCATTTTGTGGCAAAGTAACTTGGCTTTCTGCTATTGATTTTGCCATTAGGGTCTAGTTGTTTCATGTTTGTGCTTCTTTCCCTTTGGTGTCTCTGATTGGAGCTGTGGGTTCATTGTATCGATTTCTGGTCATTGCCTCTGTTATCGTCCCTCGATAGAAATTGCTAACACATGTAACAGAATAGAATTTGCTGTTATGGTCCCTGTAGGTAGATAACACGATATGACTTGCTGTTATGGTCCTTGTAGCTAGATAACCTGAGTGAATCAGCTGTTACTGTTCCTTCAGGTATGTAACTTGACTTAACTTAAAGTTATGGTCCTAGTAGGTAAGTTACATGAGTTGACCTGTTGTTATGGCCCCTGCATGTAACTGGTTAGGACTTGTCGTAATGGTCCCTGTAAGTATGTAACCGGAGCCGACCTTGCTGTTATGGTCCCTGTTTGGATGATGCAGGAAAGTACCGACAGTTTTCGTCCCTGTAGGTATGTAAATGGATACGACCTGCTGGTATGGTCCCTGTAATCTGGATTCAGCTATATGTGGCTGAAAAACTGCTAGTATGCTCCGTGTACGTATTTATCTGGACAGGACTTGTTGTAAATGTCCTTGTAGGTATGTTACCTGAGCGGTAACGGTTCCAGTAGATATGCAACATGTTCAGATCGCCTGTTATGATCCCTTTAGGTATGCTACTGGATAGTACCTGCTGTAATTGTCCCTGTAGGTATGTATCCTGGGCGGACCTGCTGTTATGGTCCTTGTAGGTATGTAACTGGAAAGGACTTACTCTAATGGCCTTTGAGGGTATCTAACTGGATAGGACTTTGTCCCTATTATTTTATAACCTGAGAGGACCTGCTGTTATGGTCTCTGTAAGTCTATTACTGTGTACGACTTGCTGTCATGGTCGCTGTAGGTATGTAGCCGGAGCTGTCCTGCTGTTGTGGTCCCTTTATGTATGTTACTGGATAGGACCTGCTGTTATAGTACCCGTATATTTGTATCCTGAGCGGATATGTTGTTATGGTCCGGGTAGGTATGTGACCTGAACGGATCTTCTGTTATGGTCCCTGTAGGTATGTACTTGAGAGGACCAGCTGTGGTGGTTCCTTTCATTATGTAAGCTGGGCAGACCTGCTGTTAAGCTTCTTGTAGGTATGTAAACTGTTCGGACCGCCTTAATGGTCCCTTTAGGAATGGTACTGATTAGGACCTGCTGTAGTTGTCGCTGTAGGTATGTTACCTGGACTGGCTGTCATTGCGACCGTATGTAAGTAACAAAAGCGGACCTGCTATTTTGGTCCCTGTAGGTATTTAATCTGAACCGAAATGCTGTGATAGTCCCTGCAGGGAGTGAGTGAGTGAGTGTTTGAGATTTACGTCCAACCAACTGCTAAGGTCATACGGAGACGGGACCTCGGTTTCAAAGACTCATCCGATAGTCTGGAGAAGCCTGGGATCGATCCTGCGATCCCCAGTTTACAAGGCGAGTATCGTAACCGCTACACCACGGAGGCTTCTAGTCTCTGCAGGGACGTAGCCTTAGCGTACCTGTTGATATGTTCACTATTTGTATGTATCCGGATAGCTTGTTGGTTTGATTTTGGTTTAACGTCCCCGTCAACACTGTATAGGTCATTTTTGAGACGTTGCTTCCAATTTTATGGGACATTTACCCGACATTGAGATGAAATGATATATCAAACCCTGTCGCCAATGAAACCAATGTGGTTTATAAGCATGAGCGGTCCAACTTGCGCTGCTTTTCTGGGCGAGCTTAGATCCACTAAGCGGTTTACCAGTACTCGTTTGCGGTCGGATTCAGGTGTAGCTGGACAGCATCTGCTGTTATGGTCCCGGTATTGATGTAAACTCAGCGGACCTTCTGTTGTTCTCCCTGTATGTATGTAACCTGAGCGGCCATGCTGTTATTGTACCTGTACGTATGTAACTTTTGAGGATCTGATGTTATGGTCCCTGTAGGTATTTAACCTGAGCGGACCTGGGGTATGGTACCTGTAGGCATTTAACTGGATAGGGCTTGCTGTTATGTTCTCTGTATGTGTATCCCTGCAGATATTTAACTGGAGAGAACTTGCTGTTATGTTCTCTGTAGGTATGAAACAGGACAGAAGCTGCTGTTATTGTCCCTGTAGGTATTTAATTGAAAAGGACCTGCTGTTAAGGTCCCTGTATATATGTAACTGAATAGGACCGGCTGTTATGGTCCCTGTAGGTATGCAATCTGAGCTGACATGCTGTTATTGTCCGTGTACATATGTAACTGGATAGCACCTGCTGTTATTCTCCGTGCAGGTATGTAACCTGAGCTGACCTCAAATGGAAAGAACTTGCTGTAATTGTCCTATAGTTAGGTAACCTGAGCGGAACTGTTGTTACGGTCCCTCTAGGTATGTAACCGAATACGACCTGCTGTTATTCTCACTGTAGGCATGTAAAATGAGTAGACCTGCTGTTATGGTCACTGTAGGTATGTTACTGGATATAGCTTGCTGTTTTGGTCCCTGTCAGTATGTAACCGGAGCGGACCTCCTGTAATGGTCCCTGTATGTATGTAGCTGAATAGCACAGGCTGTCATGGTCCCTGTTGGTATGTAACTGGATAGAACCTGTATTTATGATCCCTATAGGCATGTAGCCTGCTCGGACCGCTAGTCATGGTCCCTTTAAGTCTGTTACTGGATAGGACCTGCTGTTTGTTTGTTTGATTTCAGGTTTAACGTCCTCGACAACACTTTATAGGTTATTTTGGAGTCATTGCTTCCAATTTCTGTGGGACGTATACCCGACATTGAGATGAAATGACATTTCAAGCCCTGCCGCCTAATGAATCCAATATGGTTTATAAGGATGTATGTCCGACTTGTTCGACTTTGCTTTGGCCGGCTAACACCATCTAAGCGGTTTACCGGTTTACTTTTACTCACCTGCGGTGGATTCCAGCTCTGGGTCGAAGTAGTATGCAGTCTAATCGAATTCTTCAAGCCTCGATGGGCGGGGCGGTAGGAACTGCTGTAATTATCCATGTAGGTATGTAACCTGGGCGAACCTGCTGTTATGGATACTGAAGGTCTCTTACTGGATAGGACCTGCCGTTATGGTCACTGTAGGTACGTAAATGGACAAGACATGCTGTTGTGGTCCCTGTACTTATGTACCCTAAGCGGACCTGCTGTTATGGTCCCTGAAGGTATGTAACTGGAACTTGCTAGGTACGTAAATGGATAGCACTTGCTGTTATGATCCTGGTAGGTATGTACCCTGAGCGGTCCTGCTGTTCTGGTACCTGTAGATATGTAAGTGTATAGGACCTGCAGTAATGGTACCTGTACTTATGTAAGCCGAGCGGACCTGCTTTTTCTGTCTCTGTAGGCATGTAACCTCTAGCGCACATGTTGTAATGGTCCCTGTAGGTATTTAACCAGGGCGGACCTGGTGTTATGGACCCTGTAGGTGTAAATGGACAGGACATGCTGTTATGGTCCGTGTACTTATGTACCCTAAGTGGACCTGCTGTTATGGTCCCTGAAGGTATGTAACTGGAACTTTCTACCATGGTCCAAGAAGGTATCTAGCCTGATTGTCCTTGTTCGTACCGCCTGTTACAGCCCCTGTAAGTATGTAACTGGATTGGATCTGCTATAATTGTCCATGTAGGTATGTTACCTGGACGGACCTGCTGTTATGGTCCCTATATGTAGTTAGGACCTGCCTTTATGGCCCCTGTAGGTATGTAGCTGGATAGGGCCTGCTGTTATGGTCCCTGTTGGTATGTAACTGGATAGGACTTGCTGTTATGGTCCCTGTAGGTAAGTTACCTGAGCGGACCTGCTGTATTGGTCCCTGTAGGTATGTTACTGGATAGAACTTGCTGTCATGTTCCCTGTAGGTATATAGCATCAGCGGTCTTGCTGTTATGGTACTTGTTGGTATGTAATAGTCCCGTAGGTATCTAACTGGATAAGACATGCTGATATGTTCCCTTCTATATGTGACTGGAAAACACTGCTGTTATGCTACCTGTGCGTATGTTACTGGAAAGTACCCGCTGTTGTTGTACCGTTAGGTATGTAACTGGATAGGGCCTGCTGTTATGCTCTTAGTAAGTATTTTACTGGATATGACTTGCTGTTCTGGTCCCTTTATGTATGTGCCCTGAGCGGACCCGCTGTTCTGTAGGGATGTTACCTTAGCGTTCCTTCCTTTTATGGTCCCTGTAGGTATATGGCCGGATAGGACCTACTGTTACGGTCCATGTAATGATGTAAGCGGACCTGTTGTTGTGGTCCTTGAAGGTACATAACATGAGCGGAAATGCTTTTTACAGTCCCTGTAGGTATGTTACCTGAGCGGACCTGCTGATATAGTCCCTGTAGGTATGTAACTGGCTAGGACTGCTGTTTTGTTCCATGCAGGTATGTAACTGAATAGGACTTGCTGTTATGTTCCTGTAGGTATGTAATCTACGCGGACCTGCTGTTAGGGTCCATATAGGTATGTAATTGGATTGGACTTGCTATAATGGTCACTGTGGGTATGTAACGGGATATGCCCTGCTGTTATGTTCCCTGTACGTTTGTGACTGAATACGACCCGCTGTTATTGTAACCTTAGCGGACCTGCTGTTACAGTTCCTCTAGTAATGGTACCTAAGCGGACCTGCTGTTATGGTCCCTGTAGCAGTGTTTCTGGATCGGACCTGCTGTTATCGTCCCTGTAGGTATGTAACGGGATAGGAATTGCTGTCATATATAACAGGATATAAATTGCTGTTATGGTCGCCGTAGCTAGATAACACGATAGAACTTGCTGCTATGGTCCTTGCAGGTAGATATCCAGAGTGAACCAGCTGTTACCGTCCCCTCAGGTTTGTAACTGGACCTACTGTTACGGCCCGTGTAGGTATGTTACTGGTTAGGACTTGCCGCTAAGGTCCCTGTAAGTATGTAACCGGAGCCGACCTGCTGTTATTGCCCCTGTTTGAATGATACAGGAAAGTACCGGTTGTTATGGTCCCTGTAGGTATGTAAATTGATAGGACCTGCTGCAGTGGTCCCTGTAGATGTTACCTGTTCAGATAACATGTTATGGTCCTTTTATGTATGTTACTGGATAGTACCTACTGTAATTGTCCCTGTAGGTATGTAGCTGGGTGGACCTGCTGTTACAGTCCTTGTGGGTATGAAACTGGAAAGGACTTACTCTAATGGTAATTGTAGGTGTGTAACTGGATAGGACCTGGTCAATGTTCGTTAATAACCCGAGCGGACCTGCTGTTGTGGTCCCTGTTGTAGGTATGTAGCCGAGGCTGTCCTGCTTCTGTGGTCTATGTAGGTATGTAACTGGATAGGACCTGTTGTTATTGTTCTCGCAGGTTTGTACCTTGGGCGGACATGCTGTTAAGATCCGGCTGGGTATGTTACCTGGACGGACCTGCTGTTATTGTCCATGTAGTTATGTAACTTGATAGGACCAGCTGTTAATTTTCCTTTCATTATTAAAGCTGAGCGGACCTGCTGTGAGGCTCCCTGTAGGCATGTAACCTGTTCGGACCGCCTGTTTGGTCCCTTTAGGAATGTTACGGGATAGGACCTATTGTAATTGTCCCTGTAGGTATGTAACCTGCAGGTGAACCTGTTGTTATGGTCCCTGTAGGAAGACTGGCTGTCATTGCCGCTGTATGTATGTATCATAAGCTGGCCTTCTGTTTTGGTCCCTGTATGCATGTAATCTGAACCGAAATGCTGTTATATTATCTGCAGAGACATAACATTAGCGTACCTGCTGCTATGTGCCCTATACGTATGTAACTGGATAAGACCTGCTGTTATGGTCCTGGTAATGATGTCAGTTCAGTGGACCTGCTGTTATTGCCCCAGTAGGTATGTAACCTGTGCGGTCATGCTGTTATGGTCCCTGTAGGTATGTAACCTTCACGGACCTGCTATTATGGTCCCTAAAGGTATTTAACCTGAGCGGACCTGGGGTATGGTCCCTGTAAGCATATAACTGGATAGGACTTGTTGTTATGTTCTTAGCCTATTGGCCATTTTGTGGGAAAGTAACTGTCCTTTTGGCTTTCTGCTGTTGATGTTTCCATTGGGGTATGTTGTTTCATGTTTGTGTTTCTTTTCCTTTGGTGTATCTGATGGGAGCTGTGGGTTAATTGTATCGATTCCTGATCATTGCCTCCACTTCTATGTTGTATGTATGTTACTGGATAAAACATGTTGTTATGATCCTGTAGGTATATAACTGGATAGGACTTGCTGTTATTGTCCCTGCAGGTATGTAACTGTATAGACATTGCTGTTATGTTTCCTGTAGGTATGAAACAGCACAGAACTTGCTGTTATGTTGTATGTATGAATGTAACTGGAAACTATTATGTTCCTGTAGGTATGTAGTTTAATTTATTTTAGTTCGATTGCGATGAAAGCTTCAAGCTTATTGAATCGCTCTCGAACACTCATTCCGGTTGTTTTCACGCGCGCGAGAGAGAGGCAGTGGCTTTGACACCACTGCTACCCATTTACACATGGGTGGAGTGGGGCAGTGTCATTGTGTGTCTTGCCCCAGGACACACCTCGATACCGGTGGCCGGATTCGAACGCACAACCTCTCAATCATAAGTCGAACGCGCTAACTAACCACTGCGCTATTGAGGCTGACTGTGGGTATGTACTTGATATGACTTGCTGTTATTGTCCCGGAAGATATGTAAGTGAATAGGACCTGCTTTTAAGGTCCCTGTAGGTATGTAACTGAATATTAACGGCTGTTATGGGCCCTGTAGGACCTGCTGTTATTCTCCCTGTAGGTACGTAACCTTTGCAGACCGGCTATAACAGTCCCCGTATGAAAGTTACCTTAGCGGACCTGCTGTTATGGTCCCTGTAGAAGTGTAACTGGATAGGACCTGCTGTTATCGTCCCTGTAGGTATGAAATTATATTGGACTGCTCTTATGGTGGTCCCGGTAGCTATTTAACTGGATAAGAGTTGCTGTTGTGGTATCTGAAGTATGTAAGTGGATAGGAATTGCTGTTATGGTCCCCGTAGAAAGAAAACGGAGCGGACATGTTGGTACGGTTCCTGTAGGTATGTTACTGGATGGGACCTACTGTAATCCTTGCTGTAACCTGAGCGAACCTGCCGTTACAGTCCATGTAGGGATATTTCTCAGGGGACCTGCTGTTGCGGCCCCGGACCTGCTGTTGCGGTTCCTGTAGCTATGTAACTGCTGTTATGGCCCGTGTAATAATGTAAGCTCAGCGGGCCTGTTGTTGTTTACTCTGTAGATATGTAACCAGAGCGAAGGTATTAAACATGAGCGGACCTGGGGTATTCACCTGTAGACACGTAACTGGATAGGACTTGTTGTTATGTTCCCTTTAGGTAGGTAACTGGATAGGACTTGCTGTTATGTTTCTGTAAGTATATAATTGGATAGGACTTGCTGTTTTTGTCCTCTGCAGGTATGTAACTGGATAGAACTTGCTGTTATTGTCCCTGTAGGAATGTAAGTGAATAGGACCAGCTTTTAAGGCCCCTGTAGGTATGTAACTGAATAGGACCGGCTTTTATGGTCCCTGTAGGTATGTAATCTTTGCAGACCCGCTTTGATCCCTAAACGCATGTAACTGGATGGGACTTGCTGTTATTCGCCCTGTAGGTATATAACCTAGGCGGACCGGCTGTAACAGTCCCTGTAGGAATATTGCCTTAGCGGGCCTGCTGTTATGGTCCCTGTAGCAGTGTACCTGGATAGGAACTGCTGTTATAGTCCATGTAGGTATGAAACCGGATTGGACCTGCTCGTATGGTCCCGGTAGCTATTTAACTGGATGGTAATAGCTGTTATAGCGTCTGTAGTATGTAACTGAATAGGCTGCTAAGGTCTCTGTGGTTATGTAACAGGAAAGGACTTGCTGTTATGTTCCCTGTAGGTAGCAAACCTGAGAGGACCTGCTGTTACGCTTCCTGTAGGTATATGACTGGATAGGACCTAATTTATCCTCGCTGTAGATATGTAACCTGAGCGATCCTGTTGTTACAGTTCCTGTAGGGATATGTCTTAGACGGCTTGCTGGTGTGGTACTTGAAAGTATTTTCCTGGATAGAACTTGCTGTTATTTCCCAGTTGATATGTAAATGGATAGGACCTGCTGTTATGGTACCTGTAGGTATTTTACTGCATAGGACTTGCTGTTATGGTCCCTGTAGGTATTTACCTGAGAGGACCTGCAGTTATGGTCCCTGTAGGTATGTTACTTGATATGACCTGCTGTTATGGTTCCTGTGATTATATAAGCTGAGCGGACCTGCACTTTTTATCCCTGTAGGTATGGAACCTGACGGACATTATGTTGTTGTCGCTGAAGGTGTGTAACCTGGCCGGACCTCCCTTTTTGGTCCCTGTAGGTGTGTTACTTGATTGGACCTGCTGTTATAGTCCCTGTAGGTATGCAAATGGATAGGACATGCTGTTATGGTCCCTGTAGGTATTTACCTGAGCGGACCTGCAGTTATGGTCCCTGTAGGTATGTTACTTGATATGACCTGCTGTTATGGTTCCTGTGATTATATAAGCTGAGCGGACCTGCACTTTTTATCCCTGTAGGTATGGAACCTGACGGACATTATGTTGTTGTCGCTGAATGTGTGTAACCTGGCCGGACCTCCCTTTTTGGTCCCTGTAGGTGTGTTACTTGATTGGACCTGCTGTTATAGTCCCCGTAGGTATGCAAATGAATAGGACTTGCTGTTATTGTCCCCATGGGTATGCAACGACCATAGCAGCAGATCCACTCAGGTTACATACCTACAGGGACCATAACAGCATGTCCGCTTACGCTACATATCTCCAGGGACCAAACCAGCAAGTCCGCTCAGAATATACTTAACAGCAGGCCTTATCCAGTTTAAAACCTACGGGGATCAAAACAGACAGTCCGCTCAGGTAACATGCCTACAGGGACGGCCTGTTCTATTCATTAACATACCTAGAGGGACCATATCAGCAGGTCCTATTAACCTACATACCTAAAGTGACAATAACAGCAAGTCCTATCCTGTTACTTACCTTCAGGGACCACAACAGCAAATCCTATTCAGTTCAATACCTGCACCACAACAGCAAGTCTTATCCAGTTTCAAACCTACAGAGGCCATAGCACAACGTCCGCTTAGGATACATAACTACAGGGACCAAACCGGCAAGTCCGCTCAGAATATACTTAACGCCAGGTGCTATCCATTTTGCAACCTACGGGCATCAAACAGACGATCCGCTCAGCTATCATGCCTACAGGGACAATAACAGCAAGTCCTATCCTGTTAAGTACATTCAGGGACCACAACAGCAAGTCCTATTCAGTTCAATACCCGGTATATAAAATATTCGGACCGTCTGTTACGTTTCCTTTCGGTATGATACTGGATAGGACCTGCTGTATGTATGTTACCTGGGCAGACCGGCTGTTACGGTCCCTGAATTATGTAACTAAATAGGACTTGCTGTAATGGTCCCTGTAGGTATGTAACTGGAGAGGACCTGCTGTTGTGGTCCCTGTGCGTATGTAACTGGATAGGAACTGCTGTAATGCTCCCTGCAGGTATTTAAGCCTACCGAAACTGCTATTACAGTTCTTCTAGTATTGTTACCTAAGCGAACCTGCTGCTATGGTCCCTGTAGCAATGTAGCTGGATAGGATATGCTGTTATCGTCACTGTAGTTATAGAAATGGTTTGGACCTGCTGTTATGTTCCCTGTAGGTTTGTATCTGGATAGAACTTGCTGTTATGGTCCCTGTAGGTATATAACGGGATAGGAATTTCTGTTATATGTTAGAGGATGAAAATTGATGTTATGGTCCCTGTAGGTTGATAATACGATAGGACTTGCTGTTATGGGCCATGTAAGTAGACTACCTGAGCAAACCTGTTGTTACTGTCCCTGCAGGTATGTAACTGGGCTAAATTTTATGCTCCCCATTAGAATGTATATGAGTGGACCTGGAGTATGGTCCCTGTATAATTGTAGCGGCATAGGTCTTGCTGGCATGGTGTCTGTAGGTATATTACTGGATAGGACATGCTGTAATGGTCCCTGTAGGTAAGTCACCTATTCGTACCGCCTGTTATGGTCCCTTTAGGTATTTTACTGGATAGGACCTGCTCTATTTGTTCCTGTAGGCATGTATCGTGAATGGACCTGCTGTTATGGTTCTTATAGGTATGTAGCTGGATAGGACTTGCTTTAATTGTCATTGTAGATATGAAATGGGATAGGAACTGCTGTTATTGTCCCTGTAGATATGTAACAGGATAGGACCTGCTGTTATAGTCGCTGTTTTTTAAACCTGAGCGGACCGGTGGGTCTGTAACTAGATAGCACTTGCTGTCATAGTCGCGGGAGGTATGTAGCCTGAGCTGGCCAGCTGTTGTGGTCCCTGTAGGTATGTTACTGGATTGGACCTTTTGTTATTGTCCCTGTAATTATGTAAGCTGAGTGGAGCTGCTGATTTTGTCCAAGCAGTAATGTAGCGGACATGCTGTTATGGTTCGGGTAGGTATGTTTCCTGAGCGGAACTGTTCCCTGTAGGTATGCTACTTGATAGGACCCGATGTCATGGCTCCTTTCATTATGTAACCTGTTCGGACCGCCTGGTATGGCCCCTTTAGGAATCTGACTGTACAAGTTTGGTTTAGCTTGACTTGAGGTTTAACATCCCCGTCAACACTGTATAGGCCATTTTGGAGATGTTGATTCGAATTTTGTGGGACTTTGACCCGACATTGAGAAGTAAATGACACCTCAAGCCCTGTCGCCCAATGAAACCAATAGCTAAGGGTTTATACGCATGGTCGGTTTCAGCTCTGCGAGGAAGCACCATGCAGCCAATCTATTTCTTCAAGCCTCAATGAGCGGGGGCGCGTGACTGTACAGGACTTGCTCTAATTGAAACTGTAGGTATGTATCCTGGGCAGACCTGCTGTTATGGTTTCTGTAAGTAGACATGCTGTTATTGTTGCTGCAGGTATATAACATAAGCGGACCTGCTGTTTTGGTCCCTGTAGTTATGGAATCTGAGCGGACATTGTATCCGTAGGGACGTTACATTAACGCACCTGCTGTTATGGTCCCTTTAGGTATGAAACTGGATAGGACCTGCTGTTATGGTCCCTGTAATGATGTAATCTCAGCGGATCTGCTGTTGTCCATGTGGATGTATATATCTGGATAGAACTTGATGCTATGTCCCTGCAGGTATATAACTGGATAGGACTAGCCCCCAGTGGAATTCTTTCCACTGACCGTTCCAAGGCGGTTCTTCTGTGGCGGTTTATTTATGTTGATGTTTGTTACTATCTGTGTGTATCACTTGTGTCTTTTTATTTTGGATGGCCATTTGGCCATTTTGTGGGAAAGTAACTGTCCTTATGGCCTTCCTTTGTTAAGGTTTCCATTATTGTCTGGTCGCTTCATGTTTGTGTTTCTTTCCCTTTGGTGTCTTTGATGAGTGGAGTAAGTTAATTGTATCGATTCCTGATCTTTGTTTTACTTCTACTTTGCTGTAATGTTCCCTGTAGGTATGAAACAGGATAGAACTTGCTGTTATTCTCCCTGTAGGTATGTAAGTGGAAGGACCTGCTGTTATGGTCCCTATAGGTATGTAATTGAATATGACCGGCTGTTATGAACCCTGTAGGTATATAACCTGAGCGGACATGAATTAATTGTCCCTGTTTGTATGGAACTGGACAGGACCTGCTGTTTTTCTCCCTGTAGGTATGTAAACTGAGCGGGGCGGGTGTTACTTTCCCTGTAGGAATGTTACCTTAGCGGACATTTTGTTATAGTCCCTGTAGCAGTGTAACAGGATAGTATCTGTTGTTATCGTCCCTGTAGGTAGGCATCTGGATTGGACCTGCTCGTATGATCCCATTAGCTTTTTCGCTGAATCGGATTTGCTGTTATTATATCCGAAGTTGTATAACTGGACAGGAACTGCTGTTAGGGTCCCTGTAGGTAGGAAATCTGAGTGGACTTGTTGTTACCTGTTGTTACGGTCCCTGTAGGTATGTTATTGGATAGTACTGTTATTCTCCTTGTAGATATGTAGACTGAGCGAACGCCTGTTATGGTTTCTTTAGGAATGTTACTGGATAGTCCTACTATAATTGTCCCTTATGACTCCTGAGCGGACCTGCTGTTATGGTCCCTATAGGTATTTAACATGAGCGGACTTGGGATATGGCCCCTGTAGGTATGTTATTACACAGGACTTGCTGTTATGTTCCAAATAGGTTATAACTGGATTGGACTTGATGTTATGTCCCTGCAGGTATGTAACTGAATAGGACTTGTTGTTATGTTCCCTGTAGGTATGAGACAGGATAGGACTTGCTGTTATTATCTGAAATGTAATTGGATAGTACTGTTATTCTCTTTGTAGATATGGTATCTGAGTGGACCGCCTGTTATGCTCCCTGTACGAATGTTACTGGATAGGACCTGCTGTAATTGTCCCCGAATGTATAACTCCTGAGCGGACCTTCTGTTATGGTCCCTATAGGTATTTATCCTGAGTGCTGGGATATGGTCCCTGCTATAAGATAGGACTTGGTGTCATGTTCTATGTAGTTACATAACTGGATAGGAGTTGGTGGTATGTCCCTGCAGGTATGTAGCGGGATAGGACCTGCTGTTATGGTTCCTGTATGTATATTACTGGAAAGGAACTGCCGATTTGGTCCCTGTAATACATAAACTGAGCGGCCCTGCTGTTATGGTCCCTGTAGGTACTTAACTGGAGAGTACATGATGTCATGGTCCCTGTAGGTATGCAGTCTGAACTTTCTAGCTGTTATGGATCCTGTAGGTAGGTAATTGGATAGGACATCTTGTTATAGGCCCTGAAGGTATTTTACTCAATAGGACTTGCTGTTATGGTCCCTGAAGGTATGTATCCTGAGCGGACCCGCTGTTATGTTCGCTCTAGTTATGTAACTGGATAGGACCTGCTGTTGTTGTCTCCGTAGGTATGTAACTGGATATGACCTGTTGTTATGGTCCCTGTAGGTATTTTAATGAATAGGACTTGCTTTGTGGTCCCTGTAGGTGTGACCTGGGCGGGCCTGCTGAAATGGTACCCTTATGTATGTAACTGGATAAGACCTGCTGTTATGGTTCCTGTAATAATATAAACTGAGCGGACCTATCCCATTTTGTCCCTGTATGTATGTAACCGGAGCGGACTTGGTGTTAAGATAACTGTATGTAACCTGAGTAGACCTGCCGTTAGGGTCCAGATGTGTAACTGGATTGAACCTGCTGTTACAGTCCCTGTAGGTATGAAACTGGATAATACCTGTTTTAATGGTCCCGCGAGGTATGTTACTGGATAGGACTTGTTGTTATTGTTCCCTTTGCTGTTATCGTCCTGTAGCTATGTAACCCGAGAGGATCTGCTGTTATGTTCCCGGTAGGTATTTAACTGGATAGGACCTGCTGTTAATTATATATGCTGGGCGGACTTGCTAGTTTGGTACCTGTAGGTATGTAACCTGAACGGCAATGCTGTTATGGCCCTGTAGAATGCCACCTGGGCGTATCTGCTGTTATGGTCCCTGTAGGTATGTGACCTGTTAGGACCGCCTGTTAAGGTGCCTTGAGGAGTGAAATTGGATAGGACTTACTGCTATTGCCCATGTAAGTATTTAAATGAATAGGACTGAACGAACCTTCTGTAATGGTCCCTGTAGGTATGTAACTGGATAGTATCTCCTGTAAATGTCCCTGTAGCTACCTACCTGGATAGGACCTGCTGTTATGGGACCTGCACGTTTTTAACCTGAGCAGACCTGCTGTTATAATCCTTGTAGGTCTTTAACAGGATAGGACTTGATGCCATGGTCCCTGTAGGTGTGTAGCCTCAGTGGTCTTGCTGTTATGGTCCCTGTACGTATGGAACTGGATAGGGCCTGCTGTTATTGTTCCTGCAATTATGTAAGCCGCACTAACCTGCTATTTTGGTCCCTGCAGGTATGTTACCTGAGCGGACGTGGAGTTAAGGCCCCTGTAGGTATGTTTCCTGAGCAGACCTGCTGTAATAATCACTTTAGGTATGTAACTAGATAGGACCTGCTGTTATGGTTCCTATCATTATGAAAGCTGAACGGACCTGTTTTTATGGCCCATGTAGGTATGTGACATGTTAGGACCGCCTGTTATAGTACCTTTAGGAATGTTACTGGATAGGACATGCTGTAATTGTCCCTGTTGTTATGTTACCTTGGTGGACCTGCTGTCATTGTCCCCGTAGGTATGTAATATGAGCGGTCCTAAGCGTTCCTGCTGATATGGTTCCTGTAGTAATGCCACTGGATAGAGCCTAGTGTTATGGTCCCTGTAATTATGTAAGCTGAGCGGACATGCTGTTAAGGTACCTGTAGTTAGGTGACATGAGCGGTTCTGCTGTTATTGTCCATGTAGGTATTTAAATGGAGAGAACTTGCTGTTATGGACGCTGTAGGTATGCAACTGGATAGGACTTGCTGTTATGGTGAGTAGGTATGTAACTGGCTATGACTTTATGGTCCCTGTACGTATATAACTGGATATGTTCTGCTGTTATCCCCCCGTAGGTATGCATCCTATGCCGAACGGCTGTTTCAGTTTATGTAGGAATGATACCTTATCAGATCTGCTGTAATGGTCAATGTAGGTATATAGCAGGATGGGACCTGCTGTTATGGTGCCTGTAGGTTATTACTGGCATGGAATTGCTCTTACGGTCGCTGTAGGTATGTTCATGGATAGCGCAGTGGTTAACGCGTTCGACTCATAATCGAGAAGTTGTGCGTTCGAACCGGCACCCGTTACCGAGGTGCGTTCTTAGGCAAGACACGTAATGATACTGCCTCACTCCACCTAGGTGTAAATGGGTAGCAGTGGTGTAATAGTCACTGCCTCTCTCTCGCGCGCGTGAAAACATCCGGAATGAGTTTTCGAGAGCGATCAAATAAGCTTGAGGCTTCCATTGCAATCAAACTAAAATAAATTAGTATAAACTAAATGGAATTGCTGATTTGGTCCATGTAGTTATTGAAAGAATATGCCTTGCTGTTATTTGCCCTACAGAAGGGTAACCTGAGCTGACCAGCCATAACGGTCCCTGTAGGTATATAACTGAATATGACCTGCTGTTAGTCTCCATGTAGGTATGTTAACTGAGCTGGCCTGCTGTTAGAGTCGCTGCAGGCTGACCTGCTGTAATGTTCCCTGTAGGTGTGTTACCTGAGCGGACTTGCTGTTATGGCCCCTAAGAGTTTGTAACTGAATAGAACTTGTTGTCGAGTCCTCTATCGGCATGTAGACTGTGTGTAGCTGGATTGAACGGTCTGTTATGGCCCCTGTAGGTATGTAACTGGATAGGACTTGCTGTTATAGTCCCTGTCGATATATAAAATAGAAGTGAAGGCGATGATAAGGAATCGATACAATTAACCCACGGCTCCAATCAGAGACACCACGGGAAAGAAACACAAACATGAAACAACTAGACACTAATGGAAACCTCACTAGCGGAAAGCCAAAAGGACAGTTACTTTCCCACAAGATGGCCAATTGGCTATCCAAAGCAAAATGATATAAGCCGGCCTGTTTGAGTCAGTCAGTTTGAGCCAGCAGGCATGTCCGATGCTTTGGCACCGAGCCATTAAGTATGTTTGGTTGCAGTGGACCTACGCCTATTGACATGTCAGTGGCAGTGACATCGAACCACTAGGTACGCTTGAGGCAGAAGTTATGTCTGAGGCAGTGGCACTGAGCCAGCGGGAATGTCGGAGCCATTTGCAATGATCCTGCGGGTATTTCTTAGGTAATGGAACCGAGCCAGCAGACATGCCTGAGGCAGTGGCACCAAGGCAGCAGGCACGACTTTAGCGTAGGCACCGAATCATCAGTTATGTCTGAGACAGTGGAACTGACCGAGCGTGCATGTTTTAGCCAGTGTGACGCAGCAGTATCAAGCCAGCAATGACGTCTGTGGCTTTGGCACCGAATCAGCCTTTTTGTCTGAGGCAGTGGGCGCGAGTGAGCAGGCATGTCCGAGACACTGACTTGGACATGGCTGATGCCTTTCCAGCGATCCATGAAGTATTTGTGTGGCAATGAAACTGAGTCATTAGGCATTAAATTCACAGTGCTATCGAACAACCCGGTACATGTTAGGCAGTGGCACCGGTCCGTTAGTTTAGCATCAGGCAGTGGCACTGAGTCAGGGAGAATGTCTCGGCCAGTGACGACGACCCTGCTGGTATCTCTGAGGCAATGGAACCGAGCCAACAGAGATGTGGAACCGAGCCAGGGGCACGCCTGAAGTTTAGGCTCTGAATCAGCAGTCATGTTTCAGGCAGAGGCACCGAGCCAGCAGGCAAGTGTATGTCTTAGGCACCGAATCAGCGGTTATATCTGAAGCAGCGGGCCCAGCCAGCAGGCGCATCTGTGGTTGAGGTGCGGAATAACAACTTATGACTGAGGCAGCGGTTCCGAGCCAGCAGGCGCGTGGCTTAGACGCCGGATCAGCAGTCATTTCTGAAGCAGTGGCACCAGCCAGCAGGCACGCCTTTGGCTTAGGCACCGAATCAGCAGACTTGTCTGATGCCCTGCCACCGATTCATAACGTGTTTTTGTGACAGTCATTGACAGTCACAGTGGCATCGAGCAACCAGGTACGTTTGAAGCAGTAGCACAAATCCATCAGTTTAGCCTGAGTCAATGACACTGAGCCAGCGTGCTTGTGTCAGCCAGTGACAAGGGACCCTGCAGGTATCTTTGAGGTAGTGGAACCGAGCCTGCAGGCATGCCTGTGAAAGTGACACCGAGCAAACAGGTACTTTGTGGCTTGAGCACCGAATCAGCAGTTATGTCTGAGGCTGCAGCAACGAGCCAATAGGCACGTCTATGGCATAGGCACTGATTCAACAGTTATATCTGAGGCAGCGGGGCCAAGCCAGCAGGCTAACCTATGTCTTAGACACCGAATCAGTAGTAATGTCTCGGGAAGCGGGACCGAGCACGAAGGCGCGTCTGTAGTTTAGGCAAGGAATCAGCAGCTATGTCTGAGGCAGCGGGACAGAGGCATCAGGAGCGTCTGTGGTTTAGGCAAGGAATCAACAGTTATGAATTAGGCAGCGGGACCGAGGAAGCTGGCGCGTCTGTGGCTTAGGCACCTATCAGCGGTTATGTCTGAGGCAGTGGCACCGAGTCAGCAGGCATGTCCGAGATATAGACTTTGATGCAGCAGACATGCTTGATGCCTTGGCACCGAGCCTTAAAGTATTTATGTGGCAGTGGCACTATGTAAGAAGGCGTGACAGACACAATGACATCGAACAACTTCTGAGGCATTGGAACGGATCTATCAGTTATGTCTGAGGCAGTGGCACTGAGCAAGTGTGCATGTCTGAGCGAGTGGCAACGTCCCTGCAGGTATGTCTGGGACAGTGGAACTTAGCCAGCAGGCATGCCTGGGGCAGTGTCACCGAGGCAGCAGTCACGTCTGTGGCATAGGCACCGAATCCCCAGCAGTCAAGTTTCGGGCAGCACTGTGGCTTAGGCAACGAATCAGCAGGTATGTCTGAGGCCGTGACACCGAGCCACCAGGCCTGTCTGAGGCAGTAACTTTTAGCCAGCAGACATGTCTGATGCCCTGCCACCGATCTTTTAAGTATCTGTGTGGCAGTGATTCATGACAATGGCTGAGGCATCAAGCGTCTAGGTACGTCTGAGGCAGTGGCACAGATACAACAGTTTAGTCAAAGGCAGTGGCACGGAGCCAGCGAGAGTGTCTCAGCCAGTCAGCAATGGAACCGAGCTACCAGACATGGCCGAGGCAGTGGCATCGAGCCAGTAGGCATGTAAGTGGGATAGGCACCGAATTAGCAGTTATGTCAGAAGCATCGGCATCCAGCTTGCAGACACGTCTATGGCTTAGGCGCCGAATCAGCAGTTATATCTGAGGCAACGGAACCAAGCCAGCAGACATGTCTATTGCTTAGGAACTGGGAGGAAGCGGGACCGAGGCAGTAGGCGCGTCGATGGTTTAGGCAAGGAATTAGCAGTTATGACTGAGAAAACGGTACCTAAGCAACAGACACACCTGCTGGTCAAGACATTATACATGTCTGCTTGCTCAACGTCACTGCCTCGGAAATGCCTGCCTCAGACAAAACAGCTAATTTGGAACTTTAACCACAGATGCGCCTGCTGCATCGGTGCCGCTGCCGCAGGTATATCTGTTGATTTGGTGCCTAGGTCATAAACATGCCTGACAGTTAGGCGTCACTGCTTCAAACATTCCTTTGGAAGTGGTACATAGCCAGCAGGCAGATGGATGGCTCAGGCACCGAATCAGCAGTTATGTCGGAGGCAGCGGCACCGAGCCAGCATGCACGCCTATCGCTTAGGCACCGAATCAGCAGTTATATCTGAGGCAGCGGAAACGAGCCACCAGGCATGTCTATTGCTTCTCCACTGGAGGAAGCGGGACCGAGCTAACAGTCGCGTCTTAGGTTTAGGCAAGGAATTAGCAGTTATGACTGAGACAACGGTAAAGAGGCAGCGGGCGCGTCTGTGGTTTAGGCACCGAATCAGCAGTAATGGCACCAAAACCATTGATTATATATGTGACATGACAAACGCAATGGCATCGAGCAGCCAGGTACCTCTGAGGCATTGGCACTGATCCATCAGTTATATCTGAAGCTGTCGCACTGAGCCAGAGCGCATGCCTGATCCAATAGCAACGAGCCTGCAGGTATGTCTAAGGTAATGGAACCCTGCCGACAGGCATATCTGTGGCAGTGGCACCTAACTAGCATGCATCTCTTTAGCTTAGGTACCGAATCAGTAGCTGTTCCAAAGGCAGCGGAATCGACCGAGCAGGCTTGTCTGTGGTTTAGCCTCTGAATAAGCAGTTCTGTCTGAGGCAGCGGCCCCGAATTATACACGCGCCTAGGCCTCAGATGGGCCAACTGGACAGCCATTAGACGTATTTGCTTGCTCAAAGTCGCTGCTTCGAACATGCCTGCTGCCTCGGAGCCACTGCCACAGACAAAACAGCTGATTTGGTGCATAAGCCACAGACACGCCTGCTTGGCAAGAGTTTATACATGTCTGCTTGCTCCACGTCACTAATGGTTAGGCGCCACTGCTGCAAACATTCCTTTTGAAGTGGGACAGAGCCAGCAGGCAAGTCTGTGCCTCAGGCATCGAATCAGCAGTTATTTCGGAGGAAGCGAGCCAGGATGCACGCCTATGGCTAAGGCACCGAATCAGCAGTTATATCTGAGGCGGCGGAACCGAGCCAGCAGGCATGTCTATTGCTTCGGCACAGGATTAAGCGGGACCGAGCAACAGTCGCGTCTATGGTTAAGACAAGTAATTAGCAATTATGGCTGAGATAACCGTACATAGGCAGCAGGCGCGTCTGTGGTTTAGGCACCGAATCAACAGTAATTGCACCAAACAGTTATGTCGGAGGCACCGAATCAGCAGTAATGGCACAAACCATTGATGATTTATGTGACATGACAAACGCATCCATCAGTTATATCTGAAGCTGTCACACTGAGCCAGCGCCCATGACTGAGCCAGTAGCAACGAGCCTGCAGTATGTCTAATGCAACGAAACCGCTCCGACAGGCATGTCTGTGGCAACGGCACCTAATTAGCATGCATCTCTTTAGCTTAGGCACCGGATCAGCAGCTGTGCCAAAGGCAGCGGCACCGACCGAGCAAGCGCGTCTATGGTTTAGGCTATGAATAATCAGTTCTGTCTGAGGCAGCGGCATCGAATTATATACGCTCCTAAGCCGACTAGACAAGGCATTAGACATGGTTGCTTGCTCAAAGCCACTGCCTCAAACATGCCTGCTGGCTCGGAGCCACTGTCACAGACAAAACAGCTGATTCGGTGCCTAAGCCACAGACACAGAAGTGGCACAGAGCCAGCAGGCAGGTCTGTGGCTTAGGCACCGAATCAGCAGTTATGTCGGAGGCAGCGGCACCGAGCCAGCATGCACATATATGGCTTAGGCACCGAATCAGCAGTTATATATGAGGCAGCGCAGCCAAGCCAGAAGGATTGTCTATTGTTTAGGCACTGGAGGAAGCGGGACCGAGCCAGCAGGCGCGTCTATAGTTTAGACAAGGAATTAGCAGTTACGATTGTGACAATGGTACAGTGGCATCAGGCGCGCGTCTGTATCAGCAGTAATGACACCAGACCATTGATTATTTATGTGACATGACAAACGCATTGGTATCGAGCAGCCAGGTACCTCTGAAGCATTGGCCCTGATCCATTAGTTATATCTGAAGCCGTCACACTGAGTCAGCTCGCAAGCCTGAGCCAGTAGCAACGAGCCTGCAGGTATATCTAAGGCAAATGAACCGTGCCAACAGGCATGTATGAGGCAGTCGCACCTTACTAGCATGCATCTCTTTAGCTTAGGCACCAAATCAGCAGTTGTGGAAAAGGCAGCGGCACCGACCGAGCAGGCGCGTCTGTGGTGTAGGCTCTGAATAACCAGTTCTGTCTGAGGCAGCGGCACCGAATTATATACGCACCTAAGCCTCAGAAGGGCCGACTCGACAAGGCATTAGACATGTTTGCTTGCTCAAAGTCACTGCCTCAAACATGCCTGCTGGCACGGAACCATTGACACAGACAAAACAGTTGAATCGGTGCCTAAGCCACAGACACACCTGCTTGGCAAGATGTTATACATGTCTGCTTGCTCAACGTCACTGCCTCGGAAATACCTGCCTCATGTCTATTGCTAAGGCACTGGAGGAAGCGGGAACGAGCCAGTAGGCGCGTCTATGGCTTAGCCAAGGAATTAGCAGTTATGACAGAGACAACGGTACAGAGGCATCAGGCGCGTCTGTGGTATAGGCACCGAATCAGCAGTAATGGCACCAAGCCATTGATTATTTATGTGACATGACAAAAAGCAATGGCATCGAGCAGCCAGGTACCTCTGAGGCATTGGCACTGATCCATCAGCTATAAATGAAGCTGTCGTACAGAGCAAGTGCGCATGAATGCGCCAGTAGAAACGAGCTGCAGGTATGTCTAAGGCAATAGAACCGTGCCGACAGGCATGTCTGTGGCAGTGGCACCTAACTAGCATGCATCTCTTTAGCTTAGGCACCGAATCAGCAGTTGTGCCAATGGCAGCGGCACCGACCAAGCAGGCGCGTCTGTGGTTTAGGCTCTGAATAAGCAGTTCTGTCTGAGGCAGCGGCACCGAATTATAGACGCGCCTAGGCCTCAGATGGGCCGAATGGACAAGGCATTCGACATGTTTGCTTGCTCACAGTCGCTGCCCCAAACATGCCTGCTGTCTCAGAGCCATTGCCACAGACAAAACAGTTAATTCGGTGCCCGAGCCACAGACACACCTGCTGGGCAAAACGTTATACATGTCTGCTGGATAAACGTTACTATCTCGGAAATACCTGCCTCAGAAAAAACACCTGATTTGAAACTTTTACCACAGCTGCGCCTGCTGGATCGTTGCCGCTGCCGCAGACATATCTGTTGGTTTGGTGTCTAAGCCATAGTCATGCCTGCTAGCTAGGCGCCACTGCTTCAGACATTCCTTTGGAAGTGGCACAGAACCAGCAGGCAGGTCTGTGGCTTAGGCACCGAATCAGCAGTTATGTCGGAGGCAGCGGCACCGCCTATAAGTCCGCGGGTGTGCGTCTCTTGCCTGATGCATACATTTGACCTGTCTCATGTCCAACGTCGGACGGTGTGTGCTCGGAGGGGGATGTGCTGTGTCTGCCGGGTCTTGTCCGTCATCCGGTTCGGTTACAAAACTTAGGGGTTGGGACAAACTGATGGAAGATTAAATATTAGAAAGGCCTCTGTGTCACTAAATTTGGTATATTTACGCCTTAATAGCCTTAACATAACTGCTGATTCGGTGCCTAAGCCACAGACCTGCCTGCTGGCTCTGTGCCACTTGCAAAGGAATGTCTGAAGCAGTGGCGCCTAGCTAGCAGGTATGTCTATGACTTAGGAACCAAATCAACAGATATGCCTGCGGCAGCGGCACCGATCCAGCAGGCGCATCTGTGGTTTAAAATACAAATCAGCTAATTTGTCTGAGGCAGGCATTTCCGAGGCAGTGAGGTTGAGCAAGCAGACATGAATAACATCTTGCCCAGCAGGCGTTAGACAGGTTTCGTGCTCAAAGTCACTTCAAAGTTGCTTCAAACATGCCTGCTGGCACAAAGTCACTGCCAAAGCTAAAATAGCTGATTCGGTACCTAAGCCACAGACACGCCTGCTGGGCAAGATGTTATATATGTCTGCTTGCTCAACGTGACAGCCTCGGAATGCCTTCCTCATACAAAACAGCTTGTTTGCAACTTAAACCACAGATGCGCCTCCTGGACCCCATGCCGCTGCCGCAGGCATATCTGTTGTTTTGGTGTCTAAGCCATAGACATGCCTCTTAAATAGGCGCCAACGCTTCAGACATTCCTTTGGAAGTGGCACAGAGTCAGCAGGCATATCTATGGCTTAGGCACCGAATCAGCAGTTTTGTCGGAGGCGGCGGCACCGAGCCAGCATGCACGTCTATGGCTTAGGCACCGAATCAGCAGTTATAACTGAGGCAGCGGAACCGAGCCAGCAGGCATGTCCATTGTTTAGGCAATGGAGGAAGTGGGACCGAGCAAGCAGTCATTGGCACTGATCCATCAGTTATAGTTATATCTGAAGCTGTCGCACGATGCCAGCGCGCATGCCTGCATGAGCCAGTAGCAACGAGCCTGCAGGTATGTCTAAGGCAATGCAACCGTTCCGACAGGCATATCTGTGGCATTGGCACCTAACTAGCATACATCTCTTTAGCTTAGGCACCAAATCAGCAGCTGTGCCAAAGGCAGCAGCACCGACCGAGCAGGCGCGTCTGTGAATTAGCCTCTAAATAAGCAGTTCTGTCTGAGGCAGCGGCGCCGAATTATAGACGCGCCTAAGCCTCAGATGGGCCGACTGAACAAGGCATTAGACATGTGTGCTTGCTCAAAGTCACTGCCTCAAACATGCCTGCTGGCACGGAGCCAATGACACAGACAAAACAGTTGATTCGGTGCCTTAGCCACAGACACGTCTGCTGGGCAAGATGTAATACATGTCTGATTGCTCAACGTGACTGCCTCGGAAATGCCTGCCTCAGACAAAACATCTGATTTGGAACTTAAACCACAGATGCGCCTGCTGGATCGGTGCCGCTGCCGTAGGCATATCTGTTGATTTGGTGCCTAAGCCATAGACATGCCTGCTAGCTAGGCGCCACGGCTTCAGACATTCCTTTGGAAGTGGCACAGAGCCAGCAGGCAGGTCTGTGGCTTAGGCATCGAATCAGCAGTTATGTTAAGGCTATTAAGGCGTAACTATACCAAATTTAGTGACACAGAGGCCTTTCTGATATCTAATCTTCACCAGTGTGTCTCAACCCCAAAGTTTTGTAACCGAAACGGATGACGGACAGGACCCGGCAAACACAGCACATTCCCCTCCGAGCACACACCGACCGACGTAGGTCATGAGCCAGGTCAAATGGATGCATCAGGCAAGAGACGCACACCCCCGGACTTATAGGTGGTGCCGCTGCCTCCGACATAACTGCTGATTCGGAGGCAACGGCACCGAGCCAGCATACACGCCTTTGGCTTAAGGACCGAATCAACAGTTATATCTGAGGCAGCGGAACCGAGCCAGCAGGCATGTCTATTGTTTAGGCACTGGAGGAAGTGGGACCGAGCCAGCAGGCGCGTCTATGGATTAGGCAAGGAATTAACAGTTATGACTGAGACAACGGTACAGAGGCAGCAGTCGCGTCTGTGGTTTAGGCATCGAATCAGGAGTAATGGCAGCAAACCATTGATTATTAATGTGACATGACAAACACAATGGCATCGAGCAGGCATGTACCTCTGAGGCATTGGTACTGATCCATCAGTTATATCTGATGCTGTCAGACTGAGCCAGCGCGCATGCCTGAGCCAGTAGCAACGAGCCTGCAGGTATGTCTAAGGCAATGGAAACGTGCCAACAGGCATGTCTGTTGCACCTAATTAGCATGCATCTCTTTAGCTTAGGCACCGGACCAGCAGCTTTGCCAAAGGCAGCAGCACCGACCGAGCAGGCGCGTCTGTTGTTCAGGCTCTGAATAAGCAGTTCTGTCTGAGGCAGCGGCACCGAATTATAGACGCCCCTAAGCCTCAAATGGGCCGACTGGACAAGGCATTAGTTATGTTTGCTTGCTCAAAGTCGCTGCCTTACACCTGCCTGCTGGCTCGGAGCCACTGTCACAGACAAAACAGCTGATTCGGTGCCTAAGCTACAGACACGCCTGCTGGGCAAGACCTTATACATGTCTGCTTGCCCAATGTCACTGCCTCGGAATGCCTGCTGCCTCAGACAAAACAGCTGATTTGCAACTTAAACCACAGAGGCGCCTGCTGGATCGGTGCCGCTACGTCTGCCGCAGGCATATTAGTTGATTTGGTGCCTAAGCCATAGTAATGCCTGCTAGCTAGGCGCCACTGCTTCAGACATTCCTTTGGAAGTGGCACAGAGCCAGCAGGCAGGTCTGTGGCTTAGGCACCGAATCAGCAGTTATGTCGGAGGCAACGGCACCGAGCCAGCATGCACGTCTATGGCTTAAGGACCGAATCAGCAGTTATATCTGAGGCAGCGGAACCGAGTCCAGCAGGGATGTCGATTGTTTAGGCACTGGAGGAAGCGGGACCGAGCCAGCAGGCGCGCCTATGGCTGAGGCTAGAAATTAGAAGTTATGACTGAGATAACGGTACAGAGGCAGCAGGCGCATCTGTGGTATAGGCACCGGATTAGCACTAATGGCACCAAATCAATGATAATTTATGTGACATGACAAACACAATGGCATCGAGCAGCTAGGTACCTCTGAGGCATTGGCACTGATCCGTCAGTTATATCTGAAGCTGTCGCACTGAGCACGCGCATGCCTGAGCCAGTTGCATCGAGCCTGCAGGTTTGTCTAACGCAATGGAACTGTTCCGACAGGCATGTCTTTGGCAGTGGAACCTAACTAGCATGCATCTCTTTAGCTTAGACACCGAATCAGCCGCTGTACCAAAGGCAGCGGCACCGCCCGAACAGGCGCGTCTGTAGTTTAGGCTCTGAATAAACAGTTCTGTCTGAAGCAGCGGCGCCGAATTATAGACGCGCCTAAGCCTCAGATGGGCCGACTGGACAAGGCATTACACATGTTTTCTTGCTCAAAGTCACTGCCCAAAACATGCATGTTGGCTCAGAGCCACTGCCACAGACAAAAAAAATGATTCGGTGCCCAAGCCACAGACACGCCTGCTGGGCAAGATGTTATAAATGTCTGCTTGCTAAACGTCACTGTCTCGGTAATGCCTGTCTCATACAAAACATCTGATTTGCAACTTAAACCACAGCCGCGCCAGCTGGATCGTTGCCGCTGCCACAGGCATATCTGTTGATTTGGTGCCTAAGCCATAGACATGCCTGCTAGCTATGCCCCACTGCTTCAGACATTCCTTTGGAAGTGGCACAGAGCCAGCAGTCAGGTCTATGGCTTAGGCACCGAATGAACAGTAATGTCGGAGGCAGCGGCACCGAGCCAGCATGCACAACTATGGCTTAGGCACCGAATCAGCAGTTATATCTGAGGCAGCGGAACCGAGCCAGCAGGAATGTCTATTGCTTAGGCACTCGAGGAAGCGGGGCCGATCCAGCATGCGCGACTATGGTTTATGCAAGGAATTAGCAGTTATTATGAGACAACGGTATAGAGGAAGCAGGCGCGTCTAGGGTTTAGGCACCGAATCAGCAGTAATGGCACCAAACAATTGCATCGAGCAGCCAGGTACCTCTGAGGCATTGGCACTGATCCATCAGTTATATCTGAAGCTGTCACACGGAGCCAGCGCGCATGCCTGCATGAGCCAGTAGCAACGAGCCTGCAGGTATGTCTAAGGCAATGGAACCTTGCCGACGGGCATGACCGTGGCAGAGCCACCTAACTAGCTTGCATCTCGTTAGCTTAGGCAGCGGATCAGCAGCTATGCCAAAGGCAGCGGCACCGACCGAGCAGGCGCGTCTGTAGTTTAGGCTCTGAATAAGCAGTTCTGTCTGAGGCAGTGGTACCGAATTATAGACGCGCCTAAGCTTCAGACGGGCCGACTGGACAAGGCGTTAGACAGGTTTCGTGCTCAACGTCACTGCTTCAAACATGCCTGCACGGAGCCACTGCCACAGACAAAACGGCTGATTCGATGGCCTAAGCTACAGGCACGCCTGTTGGGCAAATTGTTATACATGTCTGCTTGCTCAACGTGACTTCCTCGGAATGCCTTCCTCATACATAACAGCTGATTAGCAACTTAAACCAAAGATGCGCCTGCTGGATCGGTGCCGCTGTCGCATGCATATCTGTTGATTTGGTGCCTAAGCCATAGACATACCTGCTAGCTAGGCGCCACTGCTTCAGACATTCCTTTGGAAGTGGCACAGAGCCAGCAGGCAGGTCTGTGGCTTAGGCACCGAATCAGCAGTTATGTCGGAGGCGGCGGCACCGAGCCAGCATGCACGTCTATGGCTTAGGCACCGAAACACCAGTTATATCTGAGGCAGCGGAACCCAGCCAGCAGGCATGTCCATTGTTTAAGCACTGAAGGAAGCGGGACCGAGCCAGCAGGCGTGTCTATGGTTTAGGCAAGGAATTAGCAGTTATGACTGAGACAACGGTACAGAGGCAGCAGGCGCGTCTGTGTTAAGGCACCGAATCAGCACTAATGGCACCAAACCATTGATTATTTATGTGGCATGACAAACGCAATAGCATCTAGCAGCCAGGTACCTCTGCGGCACTGGCACTGATCCATCAGTTATATCTGAAGCTGTTGCACTGAGCCAACGCGCATGCCTGAGCCAGTTGCATCGATCCTGCAGGTATGTCTAAAGCAATGGAACCGTTCCGACAGGTATGTTTGTGGCAGTAGAACCTAACTAGCATGTATTTCTTTAGCTTAGGCACCGAATCAGCAGCTGTGCCAAAGTCAGCGGCAACGGCCGAACAGGCGCCTCTGTGGTTGAGGCTCTGAATAAGCAGTTCTGTCTGAGGCAGCGGCGCCAAATTATAGACGCGCCTAAGCTTCAGATGAGCCGACTGGACAAGGCATTAGACATGTTTGCTTGCTCAAAGTCAATGCCTCAAACATGCCAGCTGGCTCGGAGCCACTGCCACAGACTTAACAGCTGATTCGGTCAGCAGGCATGTCCATTGTTTATGCACTTAAGGAAGCGGGACAGAGCCAGCAGGCGGGCTATGGTTTATGCAAGGAATTAGCAGTTATGACTGAGACAACGATATAGAGGCAGCAGGCGCGTCTGTGGTTTTGGCACCGAATCAGCAGTAATGGCACCAAACCATTGATTATTTATATGACATGACAAACGCAATGGCATCGAGCAGCCAGGTGCCTTTGAGGCATTGGCACTGATCCATCAGTTATATCTGAAGCTGTCTAACGGTACCTGCGCGCATGGCTGCCTGAGCCAGTAACAACGAGCCTGCAGGTATGTCTAAGGCAATGGAAACGTTCCGACAAGCATGTCTGTGGCAGTGGAACCTTACTAACATGCATCTCTTTAGCTTAAGCACCGATTCAGCAGCTGTGGCAAAGGCAACGACACCGACCTAGCAGGCGCGTCTGTGATTTAGGCTCTGAATAAGCAGATCTGTCTGAGGCAGCGTCGCCGAATTATAGAGGCGCCTAAGCCTCAGATTGGCCGACTGGAGAAGGCATTAGACATGTTTGCTTGCTCAAATGCGCTACCTCAAACATGCCTGCTGGCACAGAGCCAATGCCACAGACATAACAGCTGAGTCGGTGCCTAAGCCACAGACACGCCTGCTGTGCAAGATGTAATTCATGTCTGCCTGCTCAACGTGACTGCCTCGGAAATGCCTGCCTCAGAAAAATTAGCTGATTTGGAACTTAAACCACAGATGCGCCTGCTGGATCGGTGCCGCTGCCGCATGCATATCTGTTGATTTGGTGCCTAAGTCATAGACATGCCTGCTGGCTCGGAGCCACTTCCACAAACAAAACAGCTGATTCGGTGCCTAAGCCACAGACACGCCTGCCGGGCAAGACGTTATACATGTCTGCTTGCTCAACGTCACTGCCTCGGAAATGCCTGCCTCAGGCAAAACAGCTGATTTGTAACTTAAACCACAGATGCGCCTGCTGGATCGGTGCCGCTGCCGCATGCATATCTGTTGATTTGGTGCCTAAGCCATAGTCATGCCTGCTAGCTAGGCGCCACTGCTTCAGACATTCCTTTGGAAGTGGCACAGAGTCAGCAGGCATATCTATGGCTTAGGCACCGAATCAGCAGTTATGTGGGAGGCAGCGGCACCGAGCCAGCATGCACGTCTATGGCTTAGGCACCGAATCAGCAGTTATATCTGAGGCAGCGGAACCGATCCAGCAGGCATGTCTATTGTTTAGGCACTGAGGGAAGCGGGACAGAGCCAGGTAGCGCGTCTATGTTTTAGGCATGGAATTAGCAGTTATGACTGAGACAACAGTACAGAGGCAGCAGGGGCGTCTGTGGTTTAGGCACCGAATCAGCAGTTATGGCACCAAACCATTGATTATTTATGTGGCATGACAAACGCAATGGCTATCTCTGGGGCATTGGCACTGATCCATCAGTTATATCTGAAGCTGTCGCACTGAGCCAGCGCGCATGCCTGAGCCAGTTGCATCGAGCCTGAATGTATGTCTAAGGCAATGGAACCGTCTGTGGCAGTGGCACCTAACCAGCATGCATCTCTTTAGCTTAGGCACCGAATTAGCAGCTGTGCCAAAGGCAGCAGCACCGACCGAACAGGCGCGTCTGTGGTTTAGGCTCTGAATAAGCAGTTTTGTCTGAGGCAGCGGCGCCGAATTATAGACGCACCTAAGCCTTAGAACGGCCGACTGAACAAGACATTAGACATGTTTGCTTGCTTAAAATCATTGCCTCAAACATGCCTTCTGGCTCGGAGCCACTGCCACAGACAAAAATAGCTGATTCGGTGCCTAAGCCACAGACACGCCTGCTGGGCAAGATGTTATACATGTCTGCTTGTTCAACGTCACTGCCTCGGAAATGCCTGCCTCATACAAAACAGCTGATTTGGAACTTAAACCACAGATGCGCCTGCTAAAATGTTGCCGCTGCCGCAGACATATCTGTTGATTTGATGCCTAAGCCATATACATGCCTGCTAGCTAGGAGCCACTGCTTCAGACATTCCTTTGGAAGCGGCACAGAGACAGCTGACAGGTCCATGACTTAGGCACCTAACCAACAGTTATGTCGGAGGCAGCGGCACCGAGCCAGCATGGACGTCTATGGCTTAGGCACCGAATCAGCAGTTATAGTTGATGCAGCGGAACCGACCCAGCAGGGATGTCTATTGCTTAGGCACTGGAGGAAGCCGGACCGAGCCAGCAGGCGCGTCTATGGTTTATGCAAGGAATTAGCAGTTATGACTGAGACAACGGTATAGAGGCAGCAGGCGCGTCTGTGGTTCGGGCACCGAATCAGCAGTAATGGCACCAAACCACTGATAATTCATGTGACATGACAAACGCAATGGCATCGAGCACCCAGGTACCTCTGAGGCATTGGAAATGATCCATCAATTATATCTGAAGCTGTCGCACTGAGCCAGCGTGCATTCCTGCATGAGCCAGTAGCAACGAGCCTGCGTGTATGTCTAAGGCAATGTAACCGTGCCGACAGGCATGTCTGTGGCAGTGGCACCTATCTAGCATGTATCTCTTTAGCTTAGGCACCGGACCAGCAGCTTTGCCAAAGGCAGCGTGGTTTACGCTCTGAATAAGCAGTTCTGTCTGAGGAAGCGGCACCGAATTTTAGACGCGCCTAAGCCTTAGATGGGCCGACTGGACAAGGCATTAGACATGTGTGCCTGCTCAAAGTCACTGCCTCAAACATGCCTGCTGGCTCGGAGCCACTGCCACAGACATAACAGCTGATTCGGTCAGCAGGCATGTCCATTGTTTATGCACTTAAGGAAGCGGGACAGAGCCAGCAGGCGGGCTATGGTTTATGCAAGGAATTAGCAGTTATGACTGAGACAACGATATAGAGGCAGCAGGCGCGTCTGTGGTTTTGGCACCGAATCAGCAGTAATGGCACCAAACCATTGATTATTTATATGACATGACAAACGCAATGGCATCGAGCAGCCAGGTGCCTTTGAGGCATTGGCACTGATCCATCAGTTATATCTGAAGCTGTCTAACGGTACCTGCGCGCATGGCTGCCTGAGCCAGTAACAACGAGCCTGCAGGTATGTCTAAGGCAATGGAAACGTTCCGACAGGCATGTCTGTGGCAGTGCAACCTTACTAACATGCATATCTTTAGCTTAAGCACCGATTCAGCAGCTGTGCCAAAGGCAACGACACCGACCTAGCAGGCGCGTCTGTGATTTAGGCTCTGAATAGGCAGATCTGTCTGAGGCAGCGTCGCCGAATTATAGACGCGCCTAAGCCTCAGATTGGCCGACTGGACAAGGCATTAGACATGTTTGCTTGCTCAAATGCGCTACCTCAAACATGCCTGCTGGCACAGAGCCAATGCCACAGACATAACAGCTGATTCGTTGCCTAAGCCACAGACACGCCTGCCGGGCAAGACGTTATACATGTCTGCTTGCTCAACCTCACTGCCTCGGAAATGCCTGCCTCAGACAAAACAGCTGATTTGTAACTTAAACCACAGATGCGCCTGCTGGATCGGTGCTGCTGCCGCATGCATATCTGTTGATTTGGTGCCTAAGCCATAGACATGCCTGCTAGCTAGGCGCCACTGCTTCAGACATTCCTTTGGAAGTGGCACAGAGTCAGCAGGCATATCTATGGCTTAGGCACCGAATCAGCAGTTATGTGGGAGGCAGCGGCACCGAGCCAGCATGCACGTCTATGGCTTAGGCACCGAATCAGCAGTTATATCTGAGGCAGCGGAACCGATCCAGCAGGCATGTCTATTGTTTAGGCACTGGAGGAAGTGGGACAGAGCCAGGTAGCGCGTCTATGGTTTAGGCATGGAATTAGCAGTTATGACTGAGACAACGGTACAGAGGCAGCAGGGGCGTCTGTGGTTTAGGCACCGAATCAGCAGTTATGGCACCAAACCATTGATTATTTATGTGGCATGACAAACGCAATGGCTATCTCTGGGGCATTGGCACTTATCCATCAGTTATATCTGAAGCTGTCGCACTGAGCCAGCGCGCATGCCTGAGCCAGTTGCATCGAGCCTGAATGTATGTCTAAGGCAATGGAACCGTCTGTGGCAGTGGCACCTAACTAGCATGCATCTCTTTAGCTTAGGCACCGAATTAGCAGCTGTGACAAAGGCAGCGGCACCGACCGAACAGGCGCGTCTGTGGTTTAGGCTCTGAATAAGCAGTTTTGTCTGAGGCAGCGGCGCCGAATTATAGACGCACCTAAGCCTTAGAACGGCCGACTGAACAAGACATTAGACATGTTTGCTTGCTTAAAATCACTGCCTCAAACATGCCTTCTGGCTTGGAGCCACTGCCACAGACAAAAATAGCTGATTTGGTGCCTAAGTCACAGACACGCCTGCTGGGCAAGATGTTATACATGTCTGCTTGTTCAACGTCACTGCCTCGGAAATGCCTGCCTCATACAAAACAGCTGATTTGGAACTTAAACCACAGATGCGCCTGCTAAAATGTTGCCGCTGCCGCAGACATATCTGTTGATTTGATGCCTAAGCCATATACATGCCTGCTAGCTAGGAGCCACTGCTTCAGACATTCCTTTGGAAGCGGCACAGAGCCAGCTGACAGGTCCATGGCTTAGGCACCTAACCAACAGTTATGTCGGAGGCAGCGGCACCGAGCCAGCATGGACGTCTATGGCTTAGGCACCGAATCAGTAGTTATAGTTGATGCAGCGGAACCGACCCAGCAGGGATGTCTATTGCTTAGGCACTGGAGGAAGCCGGACCGGGCCAGCCGGCGCGTCTATGGTTTATGCAAGGAATTAGCAGTTATGACTGAGACAACGGTATAGAGGCAGCAGGCGCGTCTGTGGTTCGGGCACCGAATCAGCACTAATGGCACCAAACCACTGATAATTCATATGACATGACAAACGCAATGGCATCGAGCAGCCAGGTACCTTTGAGGCATTGGAAATGATCCATCAATTAGCTTGCATTCCTGCATGAGCCAGTAGCAACGAGCCTGCAGGTATGTCTAAAGCAATGTAACCGTGCCGACAGGCATGTCTGTGGCAGTGGCACCTATCTAGCATGTATCTCTTTAGCTTAGGCACCGGACCAGCAGCTTTGCCAAAGGCAGCGTGGTTTGCGCTCTGAATAAGCAGTTCTGTCTGAGGAAGCGGCACCGAATTTTAGACGCGCCTGAGCTTTAGATGGGCCGACTGGACAAGGCGTTAGACATGTGTGCTTGCTCAAAGTCACTGCCTCAAACATGCCTGCTGGCTCGGAGCCACTGCCACAGACAAAACAGCTGATTCGGTGCCTAAGCCACAGACACGCCTGCTGGGCAAGCCGTTTTACATGTCTGCTTGCTCAACGTCACTGTTTTTGAAATACCTGCCTCAGACCAAACAGCTGATTTGGAACTTAAACCACAGATGCGCCTGCTGGATCGTTGCCGCTGCCACAGGTATATCTATTGATTTGGTGCTTATGCCATAGACATGCCTGCTAGCGAGGCGCCACTGCTTCAGACATTCCTTTGGAAGAAGCACAGAGCCAGCAGGCAGGTCTGTGGCTTAGGCACCGAATCAGCAGTTATGTCGGAGGCAGCGGCACCGAGCCAACATACACGTCTATGGCTTAGGCACCGAATCAGCAGTTATATGTGAGGCAGCGGAACCGACCCAGCAGGCATGTCTATTGCTTAGGCACTGGAGGAAGCGGGGCCGAGGCAGCAGGCGCGTCTATGGTTTAGGCGAGGAATTAGCTGTTATGACTGAGGCAACGGTACAGAGGCAGCAGGCGCGTCTGTGGATCAGGCGCCGAATCAGCAGTAATGGCACCAAACCAGTGATTATTTATGTGACATGACAAACGCAATGACATCGAGCAGCCTGGTACCTCTGAGGCATTGGCACTGATCCATCAGTTATAGCTGAAGCTGTCGCACTGAGCCAGCGCGCATGCCTGAGTCAGTAGCAACGAGCCTGCAGGTATTCTCAGGCAAAGGAACCGTGCTGACAGGCATGTGTGGCAGTGACACCTAACTAGCATGCATCTCTTTAGCTTAGGCACCGAATCAGCAGCTTTGCCAAAGGCAGCGGCACCGACCGAGCAGGCGCGTCTATGATTTAGGCTCTGAATAAGCAGTTATGTCTGAGGCAGTGGCTCCGAGCCAGCAGGCATGCCCGAGGCAGCGACTTATGAGGCAGTGGCGCTGACCAATCAGTTATGTCTGAGGCAGTACAGGCATATCTGAGCCATTGGCAACGACACTGGAAGTATGCCTGAACTGAGCCAGCAGGCATGCCTTAGGCAGTTGCACCTTACCAGGAGGCACGTCTGTGGCGTAGGCGCCGCATCAGCCTTTATGTCTAAGGCTGTGGCACCGAGCCAGCAGGTCTGTTTGAGGCAGTGACTTTGAGCCATCCTGCGTGTCTGATGCTTTTGTACCGATCCATAATGTATTTTGGTGGCAGTGGCACTAAGTCTATTTGCATGTCTGTCGCAGTGGCATCAAGCAACCAGGTACGTCTGAAGCAGAAACACTGAACCATCGGTTATTTGTCCGAGGCAGTGGCACTGAGCCAGCGGGAATTCCTGAGCCATTGGAAAGGATCCTACAGGTATGTCTGAGGCAATTGAACCGAGCCACCAGGCATGCCGGGGTCAGTGGTGGCGAGGCAGCCGGCGTGACTTTGGCACCGAATCAACAGTTGTGTCTGAGACAGTGTAACCGAGCCAGCGGGCATGTCCTAACGAGTAGTTAAGACCCTGCAGTTATGCGTGTGGCAGCAGCATCGAGCAAGCAGGCACTTCGGTGGCGACTGCATCGGATCAGCAGTTATTTCGAAGGTGGTGGCAACGAGCTAGCAGGCTTGTCCGAGGCAGTGACTTTCCTCCAGCAAACATGTCTGATGCCTTGCCACCGATCCATAAAGTATTTGGGTGGCATTGCAACCAGGTACGTTTGAGACAGTGGCACATATCAGTCAGTTTAGAATCAGACAGTGACGCTGAGTCAGTGACAACGACCCTGCAGGTATCTATGAGGCAGTGGAACCGAGTAAGCCGGCATACGTGTGGATGTGGCACCGAGCCGGCAGGCAGGTCTGTGGATAAGCTCTGATTCTGCAGCTATGTCTCAGTCAGAGGCACCGAGCCAGCAGGCAAGCCTGTGGTTTAGGCAACGAATCAGCGGTTATATCTGAGGCAGCGGGACCGACCCAGCAAGTTTGGCAAGGAATAAGTAGTTATTACTGAGGCAGCTGGTCCGAGCCAGCAGGCGTGTCTGTGACTTAAGAACCGAATCAGCAGTCACGAGGCAATGACTGTGAGCCAGCAGTCATGCCTGATGCCCTGCCACCGATCGTTAAATTATTTATTTGGCTAAGTCGTTAGGTATGACAGTCACAATGGCATCGAGCAAACAGATACGTTTGAGGCCGTGGCACAGATCCATTACCTTAGCCAGGAGCAGTGGGCTGGGCTTGTCTCAGCGAGGGTCAACGACCCTGCAGGTATCTCGGAGGCAGTGGAACGGAGCCTGTAGGCATGTTTGAGTAGTGGCACCCAACCAGCAGACACATCTGTGGCTTAGGCACCCATTCAACAGTTATGTCTGAGGCAGCAGGCACGTCTATGGCTTAATCTGAGGCAGCGACACCGAGCCAGTAGGCACGTCTATGGCTTAGGAATCGAATCAGTAGATATATCTAAGGAAGGGGGACAGATCCAGCCTGCGTGTCTGTGGTGTAGACAATGAATCAGCAGTTATGACTGAGGCAGCGGGACAGAGGCAGCAGGCGCGTCTATGATTTCGGTACCGAATCAGCAATTATGTCAGAGGCAGCGGCACCGAACAATCATGAACGTCTGTGGCTTCGGCATGGAATCAGCTGTGGAACCGAGCCAGCGTCATGTCTTAGCAAATGGCAGCGACCCTGCAGTTATGTGTGAGGCAGCAGCATCGAGCCAGCAGGCACGTCTGTGGCTGTTATGTCGGAGGCAGTGGCACCGAGCCAGCAGATATGTAGAATGCTCGCGCACAGACATATAAAGTATTTGTGTGGCAGTTGCCATGGCAGTCCTAGTTGCATCGAGCAACCAGGTACGTCTGGGTTAGTAAAACTTATCCATCAGTTATGCCTGAGGCGGTGAACCAGGGGTGAGGTCTGAATGTGTATTGTAGAACTTATCAGTTTTTATACGTCTACAGCAGTTTCACCTCCTCGATGCGGCCCCCGCCCATTGGGGCTTGAAGAAATAAATGGGCCGCATGATGCTTCCACGCAGAGCTGAATCCGACCGCACACGAATACTGGTAAACCGCTCAGAGGATCTAAGCCTGCCCAGGCAAAGTGGTGCGAGTCGGGCCGTCCGTGCTTATAAGCCCTATCGGTTTCATTGGGCGACAGGGCTTGAGAAGTCATTTCATCTCAATGTCGGGTAAAAGTCCCACAAAATTGGAAGCAACGTCTCCAAAATGACCTTTATAGTGTTGACGGGGACGTTAAACATCAAATCAAACGGGGACTCCGGTTATCATCCAATTCTGATTTGAGTGAAATAATCTTGAAACGGCCGTAAACCAAAACCAAACAAAGAAAAAAAACATCCGACACTATCTGAAATATGCATGGTTAGACACCGTGAAGTACGATTTTAGGCAACTCTTAACAAAATATCTATAACTGCAACTGCTGGCACCATATCAGCAGGAAGGCACCGTATTAGCAGCAAGGCACCATATCAGCAGGAAGGAATTGAGTCTTACTGGTATTCATGTGCCGTCAGTTTCACGTCTGCGCGGAAGCACCATGCAGCCGAATCTATTTCCGGCGGGCGGGAGGCTATTCTCTAGCGAACTCAAGGTGAAGTCTCGATGTAAGACGAATGTATCTCCGGAACACGCATAAGCAAGGTCTGAAAGCAATGCACATAAGACATTTATTTATTTATCTATCTTTTTGTTTTTTCATTTTTACGTCCCTTACAAGATTGTTTCATTCTGGTCGAGCCGATCGTTTAAGTTTAAAGAAAACCGAAGTACTCGGGGGGGGGGGGGGGGGGGGGGGACAACCAGACCTTCCGTTAGCTCCAGACATGTGACCTAAGCGAGGTTCGAATCAACAGCGGTGAGAGACCTAATGATAAATCTGATAGCAAGCAAAACCTGCAGGCATCTTATCTGGGACGAAGTCTCTGGGGACCTCAAATAAGCGAGGTATGTAAAGGCTGCTTTTATTTTGCGAGGTCTCCTATGAATCCAGCTGAAAAAAGTAGCATCAGCATCGGAACTTACGTGAAAGGAAGTTGCTTTGGAATTCGCCTAAGTTTTGTTTGTTTGTTTGTTTGTTTGATTTGAGGTTTAACGTCCCCGTCTACACTGTAAAGGTCATTTTGGAGAAGTTGTTTCCAATTTTGTGGGACTTTTACGCGACATTGGGATGAATTGACATCTCAAGCCCTGCCGCCCAATGAAACGAATAGGGTTTATAAGCATAGACGGGTCCGACTCGCACCATTTTGCCTGGACAGGCTTAGATCCTCTAAGCGGTTTACCAGTACTCGTGTGTGGGTCGGATTCAGCTCTGCGTGGAAGCAGCATACAGCCCATCTATTTCTTCAAGCCCCGATGGGCGGGGGGCTTGAATTCGCCAGGGAACTGAGATGAGGCAGAATCTGAAGAGAACTCGCATGAACGTTTTACAATGGAACTCACCTGATTCGAAAACAAACAAAAATGAACCTGGTTCTCTTTGACCTATTGTTCGTTTGTTTCAGTTATGCTGACTCAACAATAAAACCACTCTGTGACAACAAAATCAATAAAACAGGGAGAGAAAAAAAAAAAAAAAAAAAAAAAAAAAAGAAAAAAAAAGAAAAAATAGAAAGAATGGAATGGAGTTTTGTTTGTTTGTTTGGCAACACTAAAAAGGTTACTTTGGATACGTTGATTCAAATTTTGTCGGATTTTTACCCGACATTGAGATGAAATGACATCTCAAGCCCTGTCACCCAATTGAACCAACAGGGTTATATGCATCACAGGTCCGACTCGCACCTCTTTTCCCGGGCAGGCTAAGAACCTCTTAGCAGTTTACTAGTACCCATGTGCGGTCGATTTCAGCTCTGCGTGACAGCATCATGTAGCCCAATCCATTTCTTCAAGCCCCGATGGGCGGGGGCCAAAATGGAATGAAGCAGTCGAATGTGTACATGCTTTACAAGGCGGTAGAAAAATCCATTTTTTATCGTGCAATAAACCAGTGAAGGATGCTACAAAATACCATTATTGCACGACCCGCAAAAAAAGCGACCGACTGAAGTCGGTTGATTTTCTAAGAGTGCCCTAAAATCACCGTGTCATTCTGTCAGTCTGTCAGTCTGACCGTCCGTAACCCGTTTGTGAAAATTGGTGATAGTGACTTAATCGCTTGGAATATTTAAACAGTGTTTGGCATACTGATAGATATCAATGAGATCTAACCAATGAACTTGCGAAATATTACATTCCATTTAGTATAGCCTCGCCGAGGCGAAAAATGTGAAAATTTTCGAACTGCTTCTCCTCGGAAACCGTTGGGCCGATTGAAGTCAAATTTCATATGGAGCCTCTATGGGATGGGGGAAACCAAAATTTGCTCATGGGGTCCAGGTCACATGACCAAAATGGCCGCCAAGCCATATATGGTCTGTCTGTCTGTCCGTCCGTAAACCGTTTTTGCAAATTGGTGATAGTGACTTAACCGCTCGGAATATTTAAACAATTTTTGGCATACTGATAGATATCAATGAGATTTAACCAATGAAATTGCGAACTATTACATTCCATTTAGTATAGCCTCGCCGAGGCGAAAAATGTGAAAATTTTCGAACTGCTTCTCCTCGGAAACCGTTGGGCCGATTGTAGTCCAATTTCATATGGAGCCTCTATGGGATGGGGGAAACCAAAATTTGCTCATGGGGTCCAGGTCACATGACCAAAATGGCCGCCAAGCCATATATGGTAAAAACCCTTCAAAAATAGTCTTCTCCAGAACCACTGGGCAGATTTCCAAGAAACTTGATAAATAGCATCTGGGACGTAGGCCCGTCATAATTGCTAAAATGGTGACCCTTGGTTGACCTTGACCTTCTTTGTACCTAGGTCAAACTTTGACACATATGCTTTTGTATTGGAAAAGTGAGAATGCATTTTATCCTGCAAACGATTCAGAATACAGTACTAAAGTATAAGATATTTTTGCTCCTTACGTTAAGCCGCACTTATTGTGGGAACCGTTTTAGGTCCAGGTCACATGACCAAAATGGCCGCCATACCCATATATGGTAACACTCATAAAGCTAAAAGCATCCGGCGGGTCGTGCACTTCAGCTGAAGCACTGGTTATTTGCTGTGTTTTACTAATATTCTTCGGTCGCCGGCTGACTTTGATTCACTATGAAAGGAAGCATATTCTCTCCTTTATGTTTACGATCCTGGAAAACAAACAGCAAATACAAATCACAGTAAAAGTGCTGACAGCGAAGATTCTGCACATGATGATGATTAGTATACTGATATTTCATCTTGTCGACCAGACAGGTCACCATTACGAAATACATCTATGCAAATATAGCGTAAATTTTAACACCCAAACCCGAACGTGTTCAGACGCAAAATTTCAATGTTTTCCCTATTTTGGCGCAAAACACAAACTTTGAGTACTTTTTAAAACCACCTCGATTAAACGGTTCTCACGTGTACCTTCAGCAAAAAAAAAAAAAAAAAAAAAAAAAGAAAAATCAGGTTTACTCACGTAAATACGGAACCCGGGAAGGGACATGATTTTTTTTTTTTTCATTTTATAAGTTGTGCGCACAAGATAATATCTTGTGCGGACAAGATATTCTCTTGTTCGGACAACATATTATCTTGTGGGCACAAGATATTATCTTCTGGGGACAACATATTATCTTGTCCGCACACCATATCATCTTGTGCGCACAATATATTATCTTGTGTGGACAACATATTATCTTGTGCAGACAAGATATTATCTTGTCCACACAAGATGTTAAGTTGTGCGAACAAGATATCTTGTCCGCACAAGATGTAAAGTTGTGCAAACAAGAAATTATCTTGTCCGCACAAGATAATATCTTGTCTGCACAACATAATTTATCTTGTGCAGACTATCTTGTGCGTACAACTTAATATCTTGTGCGCACAAGATAAATTTTGTCCGCACAAGATAATATCTTGTTAGCACAACTTTCCAAGATATGTGTTGTGCAAACAAGATAATATGTTGTGCGAACAAGATATTATCTTGTACGCACAAGATAGTCTGCACAAGATAAATTATGTTGTGCGCACAAGATAATATCTTGTGCGCACAACATATTATCTTGTCTGCACAAGATAATATCTTGTTCGCACAATCTTGTTCGCACAACATATTAAAAAAAATAATGTCCCTATCCGGGCTCCGCACGTAAACCCCCAGTTTATACTTTCTTGTTACCTGGGATCATTTATTTCATTGCGGAGTTTTGAATATATTTGAGGGTCATTGATGACACTTGTTTGTAGGGGTTAGGCCCAGTCACAACAACTGTCGTATGCACTGTCGTACGTTGGTTACTTCTCAGGTTGACGATCGGCTCTTCATTAGGAAAATAATCTTGAAAGGGACGTAGAAATAATAATAAAACAATTCGTCAGTGACATTTATTCAGCTGGATACGCATTTTAGATATAGGAACATATAACGTTGAGGTGATCCCAGCTGATAAAGTCCATTTCCATCTCCTACGTCCTTTCTCCGTCCTAGTGAAAAATGTCTAATAATAAGTGTGCTG